>CM050327.1:69147997-69177909 GCA_027475135.1 Bactrocera correcta | reverse complement strand
AAGCCATGGCGGCATAACGACAGTACATTTGGAAGAATTCCGTAATCTTATATTTAGGTATAAAGTCGAATTTCTTGTATATATGCATTAAGCAATCGATTTCGAAATGCATCAAAAAACTGGTTTAACATATTTAAGTTAATAATCCTTCTTTAACGAACTGAAGTTGGCATAAAGCCATGGCGGCATAACGGCAGTGCATTTAGAAGAACTCCGTTATCTTATATTTAGGTATAAAGTCGATTTTCTTGTATATGCTCATTTAGCAATCGATATCGAAATGCTTTAAATCATTAGTTTAACATGTTTAAGTTAATAAAGCTTCTTTAACGAACTGAAGTTGGCACAAAGCCATGGCGGCATAACGGCCGTGCATTTAGAAGAATTCCGTGGTCTTATATTAAGTATAAAGTCGATTTTTTGTATATACACATTTAGCATTCGATATCGAGATGCTTCAACTCTGCTTTAACATATTTAAGTTAATAAACCTTCTTTAACGAACTGAAGTTGGCATAAAGCCATGACAGCATAACGGCAGTGCATCTAGAAGAACTCCATTATCTTATATCTAAATATAAAGTCGATTTTCTTGTATACGCTTATTTAACAATCGATACCGAAATGCTTCAAATCTTTAGTTTAACATATTTAAGATAATAAAGCTTCTTTAACGCACTGAAGTTAACATAAAGCCATGGCGGCATAACGGCAGTGCATGTAGAAGAATTCCGTAATCTTGTTTTTAGGTATAAAGTCGATTTTCTTTCACATACACATTTAGCAAGCGATATCGAGATGCTTCAACTCAATAGTTTAACATATTTAAGTTAATTAACCTTCTTTAACGTATTGAAGGTGATATTAAGCCATGGCGGCATAACGACATTACATTTGGAAGAATTACGTAATATTATATTTAGGTATAAAGTCGAATTTCTTGTATATATGCATATAGTAATCGATATCGAAATGCCTCAAATCATTTGTTTAACATATTTAAGTTAATTAACCCTCTTTATCTTATTGAAGTTTGGAAAAGACTTAACGGCATAACGACAGTGCATTTAGAAGAACTCCGTTATCTTATATTTAGGTATAAAGTCGAGTTTGTTGTATATACACATTTAGCAATCGATAGCGGAATGCTTCAAATCATTAGTTTAACATATTTAAGTTAATTAACCTTCTTTAACGTACTGAAGTTTATATAAAGCCATGGCGGCATAACGACAGTACATTTGGAAGAATTCCGTAATCTTATATTTAGTTATAAAGTCGAATTTCTTGTATATATGCATTAAGCAATCGATTTCCAAATGTTTCAAATAACTGGTTAAATATATTAAAGTTAATAAACCTTCTTTACCGAACTGAAGTTAACATAAAGCCATAACGGCATAAAGGAAGTGCATTTAGAAGAACTCCGTTATCTTATATTTAGGTATAAAGTCGATTTTCTTGTATATACTCATATAGCAATCGATATCGAAATGCTTCAAATCATAAGTTTGACATATTTAAGTTAATAAATCTTCTTTAACGAACTGAAGTTAGCATAAAGCCATGGCGGCATAACGGCAGTGCATTTGGAAGAATTCCGTAGTCTTATATTTAGGTAAAAAGTTGATTTTCTTGTATATATGCATTTTGCAATCATTTTCGAAATGCTTCAAATAACTGGTTTAATATATTTAAGTTAATAAACCTTCTTTATCTTACTGAAGTTTACATAAAGCCTTAACGGTATAACGGCAGTGCATTTGGAAGAATTCCGTAATCTTATATTTAAGTAAAAAGTCGATTTTGTTGTATATACACATTTAGCAATCGATATCGAAATGCTTCAAATCATTAGTTTAACATGTTTAAGTTAATTAACTTTCTTTAACGTATTGAAGTTTATATAAAGCCATGGCGGCATAACGACCGCACATTTGGAAAGAATTCCGTTATCCTCTATTAAGGTATAAAGTCGATTTTCTTGTATATACTCATTTAGCAATCGATATCGAAATGCTTCAAATCATTAGTTTAACATATTTAAGTTAATAAACCCTCTTTAACGAACTGAAGTTCGCATAAAGCTATGGCGGCATAACGGCAGTGCATTTGTAAGAATTCCGTAATCTTATATTTAGGTAAAAAGTCGATTTTTTGTATATACACATTTAGCATTCGATATCGAAATGCTACAAATCATAAGTTTAACATGATTAAGATATTTAACTTTCTTTAACGTATTGAAGTTGATATAAAGCCATGGCGGCATAACGACAGTGCATGTAGAAGAATTTCATAATCTTATATTTAGGTATAAAGTCGATTTTCTTGTATTTACACAATTAGCAATCAATTTCGAAATGCTTCAAATAACTGGTTTAACATATTTAAGTTAATAAACCATCTTTAACGAACTGAAGTTAACATAAAGCCATAAAGGCATAACGGCAGTGCATTTAGAAGAACTCCGTAATCTTATATTTAGGTATTAAGTTGATTTTCTTGTATATACACGTTTAGCAATCGATATCGAAATGCTTCAAATCATTAGTTTAACATATTTAAGTTAATAAACCTTCTTAAACGAACTGAAGTTGGCATAATGTCATGGCGGCATAACGGCAGTGCAATTAGAAGAATTCCGTAATCTTATATTAAGTATAAAGTCGATTTTCTTGTATATACACATTTAGCAATCGATATCGAAATGCTTCAAATAACTGGTTTAACATATTTAAGTTAATAAACCTTCTCTATATTACTGAAGTTCACATAAAGCCTTAACGGTATAACGGCATTGCATTTGGAAGAATTCCGTAATCATATATTTAGGTAAACAGTCGAGTTTGTTGTATATACACATTTAGCAATCAATATCAGAATGCTTCAAATCATTAGTTTAACATATTTAAGTTAATTAACCTTCTTTAACGTTCTGAAGTTTATATAAAGCCATGGCGGCATAACGACAGTACATTTGGAAGAATTCCGTAATCTTATATTTAGTTATAAAGTCGATTTTCTTGTATATATGCATTTAGCAATCAATTTCGAAATGCGTCAAATAACTTGTTTAACATGTCTAAGTTAATAAACCTTCTTTACCGAACTGAAGTTAACATAAAGCCATAACGGCATAACGGCAGTGCGTTTAGAAGAACTCCGTTACCTTATATTTAGGCATTAAGTCGATTTTCTTGTATATACACATTTAGCAATCGATATCGAAATGCTTCAAATCATTAGTTTAACATATTAAAGTTAATTAACCCTCTTTTTAATACTATCTACAAAAGCCTTAACGGGATAACGGCAGGTTATTTTGTTTTATATACACATTTGGCAATCGTTATCGAAATGTTTCAAATCATTAGTTTAAAATATTTAAGTTAATTAACCTTTTTTAACGTATTGAAGGTGATACAAAGCCATGGCGGCATAACGGCAGTGCATTTAGAAGAATTCCGTAGTCTTATATTAAGTATAAAGTCGATTTTTTGTATATACACATTTAGCATTCGATATCGAGATGCTTCAACTCAATAGTTTAACATATTAAAGTTAATTAACCCTCTTTATAATACTATCTACAAAAGCCTTAACGGGATAACGGCAGGTTATTTTGTTTTATATACACATTTAGCAAGCGATATCGAAATGCTTCAAATCATTAGTTTAACATATTTAAGTTAATTAACCTTCTTTAACGTATTGAAGGTGATACAAAGCCATGGCGGCATAACGGCAGTGCATTTGGAAGAATTACGTAATATTATATTTAGGTATAAAGTCGATTTTCTTGTATATGCACATTTAGCAATCGATATCGAAATGCTTCAAATCATTAGTTTAACATATTTAAGTTATTAAAGCTTCTTTAACGCACTGAAGTTAACATAAAGCCATGGCGGCATAACGGCAGTGCATGTAGAAGAATTCCGTAATCTTATATTTAGGTATAAAGTCGATATTGTTGTATATTCACACCTAGCAATCGATATCGAGATGCTTCAACTCAATAGTTTAACATATTTAAGTTAATAAACCTTCTTTAACGCATTGAGAGTGATATAAAGCCATGGCGGCATAACGACAGTGCATTTAGAAGAATTCCGTTATCTTATCTTTAGGTATAAAAACGATTTTCTTGTATATATGCATATAGCAGTCGATATCGAAATGCCTCAAATCATTAGTTTAACATATTTAATTTAATAAAGCTTCTTTAACGCACTGAAGTTGACATAAAGCCATGGCGGCATAACGGCAGTGCATGTAGAAGAATTCCGTCATCTTATAAATTTATAACGGCAGGAAATTTTGTTGTATACACGCATTTAGCAATCGATATCGATATGCTTCAAATCCTTAGTTTAACATATTTAAGTTAATAAACCTTCTTTAACGAACTGAAGTTAACATAAAGCCATAACCGCATAACGGCAGTGCATTTAGAAGAACTCCGCTATCTTATATTTAGGTATAAAGTCGATTTTCTTGTATATATGCATATAGCAATCGATATCGAAATGCCTCAAATCATAAGTTTAACATATTTAAGTTAATAAAGCTTCTTTAACGCACTGAAGTTAACATAAAGCCATGGCGGCATAACGGCAGTGCATGTAGAAGAATTCCGTAATCTTATATTTAGGTATAAAGTCGATATTGTTGTATATACACACCTAGCAATCGATATCGAGATGCTTCAACTCAATAGTTTAACATATTTAAGTTAATTAACCTTCTTTAACGTATTGAAGGTGATATAAAGCCATGGCGGCATAACGACAGTACATTTGGAAGAATTCCGTAATCTTATATTTAGGTATAAAGTGGATTTTCTTGTATATATGCATATAGCAATTTATATCGAAATGCTTCAAATCATTAGATTAACATGTTTAAGTTAATTAACCTTCTTTAACGTATTGAAGTTTACATAAAGCCATGGCGGCATTACGACAGTACATTTGGAAGAATTCCGTAATCTTATATTTAGGTATAAAGTCGAATTTCTTGTATATATGCATAAAGCAATCGATTTCGAAATGCTTCAAATAACTGGTTTAATATATTTAAGTTAGTTAACCTTCTTTAACGTATTGAAGGTGATATAAACCCATAACGGCATAACGGCAGTGCATTTAGAAGAAATTCGTAATCTTTTATTTAGGTATAAAGTCGATTTTCTTGTATATACACATTTAGCAATCGATATCGAAATGCTTCAAATCATTAGTTTAACATATTTAAGTTAATTAACCTTCTTTTTCTTACTGAAGTTTACATAAAGCCATGGCGGCATAACGGCAGTGCATTTGGAAGAATTCCGTAATTTTATATTAAGGTATAAAGTCGATTTTCTTGTATATCTGCATTAAGAAATCGATATCGAAATTCTTTAAATTATTAGTTTAACATATTTAAGTTAAAAAACCTTCTCTAATGAACTGAAGTTAACATAAAGCCATAACGGCATAACGGCAGTGCATTTAGAAGAATTCCGTTATGTTATATTTAGGTAAGAAGTCGATTTCGTTGTATATACGCATTTAGCAATCGATATCGAAATGCTTCAAATCATTAGTTTAACGTATTTAAGTTAATTAACATTCTTTAATGTATTGAAGGTGATATAAAGCCATTACGGCATAACGACAGTACATTTGGAAGAATTCCGTAATCTTATATTTAGGTATAAAGTCGATTTTCTTGTATATGTGCATTAGCAACCGATATCGAAATGCTTCAAATAACTGGTTTAACATATCTAAGTTAATAAACCTTCTTTACAGTTCTCAATCGACTACCGAACAGTAAACACGTTCTTAGTGATTGTTCTTCTCATATTTCGTTCGCTCTCAACAATTTGGTTTTTTTTTATCAAGTGTCAATTTTATGAGACAGTGACTTTCTCTTAATAATTAAACTTATAATTAATCAGTGAGTTTTGTGTAATTTGAAAAAAAAAAAAAATATTTGTGAATCAATCATGGCCTCCGATCCTGGAGGTGGTGACCAAAACTATTTTGCAATCTTGGGAGCGGAGCCATCACCCAAACGTAAAACTCCAAACCTCAATAACCCACATGACTTCCCACATTTAGAGAAAAACAACAAAACCCTGAACCTCTCCCCTTCCTCTTGTCCCAAATTCTTAATAATTAAAAACAAAGACAGTCAAAAACCTTTAAAATCCATTAACATATTTCTTCTCCAAAAAGCACTAGAATCGATTACTTATGATCCACCCAGTTCTGTCTCATTTACCAGAGACGGAGATCTCCTCATCCCCCCCAAAAATAACCAACAAACAAACAAATTCCTAAAAGCAACAAAACTGTCAAGCATCTGTGAAATTTCCGTTAATTTACACCCAACACTAAACACGGTGAAAGGTGTTATATATGCAAGCTGTCTTGCTAGCCTTACTGAAAACGAAATAGTGGACGGTCTACGCCAACAGGGTGCAACAGAGTGCAAAAAAATTACGAAAATTATAGATGGTAAAACTATAAACACCCCTCTTCATATAATCTCCTTTAACGCATACGAATTACCCAAAGAGGTTAATGTTGCTTGGCTTAAAGTTAAAGTTGAACCTTATATCCCATCTCCAATGCAGTGTTAAAACTGCTTTGTTTTGGGCCATACAGCCAAACATTGCAAATCCGATCCGAAGTGTAACGTCTGCTCCTCCTCAACCCATAACCCCACTCCATGTAGTAAAGTAGAATGCATTAACTGTAGACAACAACATCGATCAGACCACAAACTATGTCCCACCCTTCTTAAAAGGAAAGACATTATAACATATAAAACACTTAATAAATGTAGTTACAAAGAAGCAACTGAAAAAATAAACAACAAACGCAAGGAATACGTCTCACCAACAGAAAATTTAGAAGAACCAATAAGTAAAAAAATCAGAAAACCAATAGAACAAAAAACAAGCAACAACCAACAATTCCCATCATCTGATACTTCTCTTACTATTAACAATTGCAACAATAACATCAATACTCCTTACCAACAATACACCCAACAATCCAACTACACAACTGATTCAAATAAACACCCACATAACATATCTTCTTCAAATTCTTCTTTACCAAACAACAACAATAACCCAATCTCCCTTTCACGCACTCTTCTCGCACAACACTTAAGCAATAATACAGTATTACTAAACACCGAAGACAACATCTCACAAACCAACCCAGCAATTACTCAACAGTACAGTCACCCAGTCCATGATCAGACTGTGCCAACATTCGAAGATGAAGAAATTTAACGCATTCTCCTTTATTCTATTTGCTGTATGTTCAATATACTTCAATGGAACATAAAGGGCTTCTACAACAACTACACTGAACTTGAAATTCTCATTAAAGAAATCTCCCCACACTTCGTTGCCTTGCAAGAAACTCATCTTGCTGTAAATAAAGACGCTTTGGTGCCAAACAGGTATGTTAACTACTTCTTAAATTTACCTCAGAATTTAACAAACAAGCAAGGTATCGCGGTTTTAGTAAGAAAATACATTCGACATAAATGTCCCAAAATTCATTCAAATATAGCTTCTTTAGCCATTCAGATATCCATAGAATTTATATTTACGATTATTTGCTTGTATATTCCCCCACAACAAAATTTCACGCTTGCCGAACTTCAGCAAATTCTTTCCTCAGTACCCAAGCCCGTAATCCTGGTTGGAGATATGAATTCGTGGTCCCCATTATGGGGCTCCCCCCGAACTAACCAAAGAGGATTAATTCTGGAAAACTTAATTCTTACAGAGAATCTTACCGTATTGAACGATGGTGCCCCAACTCATTTTTCAACTCATAATTCCTTTACGCACGTCGACCTATCTATTTGCTCTACCAATTTAGCTCCAAAAGCGAATAGCCGAACTCTCGATAGTTTATGTGGTAGTGACCACTACCCAATAGTAACTGAAATTGCAACGTCATCCCTTGCAAAGGCCTTTCCGAAACCAAAGTTCCTGACAGAAAAAGCAGACTGCTCTAAATATACGCAAAAGGCAATTCTGTTCTGCGATCAAATCCCGGTATCTCAAAATGTCAATAAAGAGGCGGCTAATATCACCAAAATATTAAGGTCTGCAGCGCACCTTTCAATCCCGCAAACTGTTTTTAAACCTCATAAAAAAGTAGTTCCATACTGGTCAAAGGAGTTGGAGAGCTTAAGAAATTTAAAACAGCACAACTGGAGAAAATACAAGCGTTCCAGAACAGAAGCCAACCTGATTTTATACAAGAAAGCAAATGCTATTTTTCGTAAAAAAACTAAAGAAGCAAAACGAATGTGCTTCGAAAAACTTACCACAGAAATAAATCCCAGTTCTAATCCTAAAAAGATTTGGTCGGACATTAAAATGCTAACTGGCTCAGCTTCCCAAGTCAATATAAATTTTGTTAATAGCCCAACTGGCCCAATATTCGATCCCAAGGCGATAGCTGAACAGTTTGCCTCCACTTGGTCTACGTATTCTAGCAACGGGAACTTTAGTTCCGCTTTTATAGATAAAAAATATGATACTCTGAATCGCAGCTACAAACAGTTTAACTCACCAGCTAAAATAATAGAATCAGAGATCACTTATCTAGAATTCGAAAGCACAATATCTTCTCTGTCAGGGAAAACCCCTGGCGCAGATAGAATTTCATACGATATGATAAAAAACTTGCCTCTGCCGCTTAAATTACGATTAATCAACCTGTACAATCAAATTTTAACGAGCGGAATTTATCCACAAAACTGGAAAATCGCTACAATTGTTCCCATACCAAAGTCGACTAACCCGTCCTCAGAAGTTCTAAATTATAGACCTATTTCACTTATATGTTGCATGAGTAAGTTAATAGAAAAAATCGTTTCAAAACGAATTATGTGGTATGCTTCCAAACATAGTTTAATTAGCCCACATCAGTTCGATTTCAAAGAGGGGCAAGGAACTTCCGACGCGCTCCTTCTTTTCGAAAGTTTTGTCACATATGGGTTATCTTCCCGCAATCATATTTCTACGCTTAGTTTAGATTTCGAAAAGGCTTTTGATCGTATCGGAGCTCATGTAGTTCTACGACAATTAGAAATATGGAAATTTGGTAATAAAATATACCATTTTATCAAGTCTTATCTCACTAATCGTAAGTTCAAAGTAAAAGTAAATAATGTTTTTTCCAGTTTACATAACCAACAAAACGGAATCCCACAAGGATCCCCCCTTTCCCCCCTTTGCTATTTGCTATCACCTTCAATGAATTAAGCCACATAATTAGCAGGCATAAGAACATTTCCCACATTATTTATGCAGATGACGTTTTACTCTATTCTAAAATAAGTAATCTAAACACTGTTAAAAAAAAAATTTTTAAAATATTAACCGATATCTCTAAGTGGTCAAATTGTTATGGAGCGACTCTGTCGCTTAATAAGTGTAAATATTTTCATATTTGCCGCAAACATAAATGTACGGATTTAAACTTAGTTCATAATAATATTAATATATCAAATGTTTCAAGCTTATGTTTCCTTGGAATTACTTTCGACAAACGTTTAACTTTTAAAGAGCACTGTCTTAGGTTAAAAAAAAGCCTAGCTGTCAGGTTAAATATTATTAAATATCTATCTTCTAAGCACTGCCTTACCCATCCAAACACTTTAATTAATGTTACTAAGGCTATAATATTGTCGAAGATTGACTTTGGCTTAGCAATATACGGAAATTGTGCAAAGAGTAGTATAAAACTGATCTCTTCGACATATCATGCAGCCGTTCGAAGGAGTATACGTGCCTTTCCAACATCACCGATTCAATGCATCTTAGCCGAAGCTGGAATGCCTATCCTATAAGAAAGAATTGAATACACCACTATGAGGGCTATCCCAAAGATCTTTCTCTGCAGAAATAGTATTATGTATGACACTATCACATCGATATGGGCCGCTAATAAAACTCCAAGACAAGACGCACGCCAACATTGCAAAGAGTTCTGGAATACGCTAAAAGTTTAGGAATAGACTCGAAACCATCTTTTCTGCCTCCCGTCAGTTCACTACCTTGGGACTTAAGCTACTCATCTTTCCTTCTCGGTTTAACAAATCAAGCCAAGTCAACCACAAGCCCAATAGTATTCCAGCGCCTTTTTGAAGAATACAGAGCTCCTTTTCGGCACGAATGGAAAATGTACTACACCGATGGGTCAAAATCGAATTACCACACGTCATTCGCTGTGGTCCAAGCTGATGGGGAAACAGTAATAGCAGGGCATCTACCAAATTATGGATCAGTGTACACGGCAGAGGCGGTTGCAATATACCAAGCAATACTAGCAGCCTCCTAATCTAATAAGAAGACGATAATCTGCACAGACAGTATGTCAACTATTGCTAGTATCATGAATATTACTAACAAAGCACCCCTGATTTCTGAAATACGCACCAAACTTATACAAAAAAGCAAAGAAATCAAAATTATGTGCCATTATTTACTTTCAATTGTATGGTGAGGAAGGATATCCTCCTACTCGTCAATAACTTCCTTAAGGAACAGAAAACAAATTCTTGGAACAGTGTGCAAAACCATTACTCGAAATCCAATACAACTGGCATGCAGCCGCATATTCCGTCCACTTGCCGAACAAACGACATTATTGCTTTTACTCGACTTCGGATTGGGCATACTTAGGCCACGCACTCGTACCTGCTAAACGGTTCAAATAGGCCAAGCTGCGAATTCTGCACTTATCCATCGCTTACAGTTAAACATCTTCTCGATGAATGCACTAAGTTCAGTGTAACTAGAAACGCACTATTTCATGACCAACCCGTTTCAAATACGCTCAAGGTTTTTGCTGACGAAAACGTCCACAAAGTAGCCGAATTTTTGTCCAAAACTGGCCTTAGAAAGTTAATCTGATTCTCTAATTCTAAGTTATCTTACAACCAATTAACTTCCTTTACTAACATCAATTATTTTAATAATTGTACTGACAGCAATATTGATCTCGTCTTTACCTTTTACTGGCTAATATATTAATATTCTAAGACAATATAGTTTTATTAGAGCAGTAAGCCGTAAGCCCTGGCAGCTAGTGCTTCTTACTCTGTAAGATAATAATTGTATTATTATTTTTCTTTAAATAAATAAATAAATAAATAAATAAATAAATAAAACCTTCTTTAACGAACAGAAGTTAACATAAAGCCATAACGGCATAACGGCAGTGCATTTAGAAGAATTCCGTAATCTTATATTTAGGTATGAAGTCGATTTTCTGGTATATACACATTTAGCAATCGATATCGAATCGCTTCAAATCATTAGTTTAAAATATTTAAGTTAATAAACCTTCTTAAACGAACTGAAGTTGGCATAAAGTCATGGCGGCATAACGGCAGTACATTTAGAAGAATTCCGTTATATTTTATTTAGGTATAAAGTCGATTTTCTTGTATATACACATTTAGCAATCGATATCGAAATGCTTCAAATCATTAGTTTAACATATTTAAGTTAATTATCCCTCTTTATCTTATTGAAGTCTGGAAAAGACTTAACGGCATAACGACAGTACATTTGGAAGAATTCCGTAATTTTATATTTAGGTATAAAGTCGATTTTCTAGTATATACACATTAAGCAATTGATATCAAAATGCTTCAAATCATTAGTTTAAAATATTTAAGTTAATAAACCTTCTTAAATGAACTGAAGTTGGCATAAAGTCATGGCGGCATAACGGCTGTGCATTTAGAAGAATTCCGTAATTTTATATTAAGTATAAAGTCGATTTTCTTGTGTATACACATTTAGCAATCGATATCGAAATGCTTCAAATCATTAGTTTAACATATTCAAGTTAATTAACCTTCTTTAACGTACTGAAGTTGATATAAAGCCATGGCGGCATAACGACAGTACAGTTGGAAGAATTCCGTAATCTTATATTAAGGTATAAAGTCGATTTTCTTGTATATCTGCATTAAGAAATCGATATCGAAATGCTTCAAAGCGTTAGTTTAAAATATTTAAGTTAAAAAAACTTCTCTAATGAACTGGAGTTAACATAAAGCCATTACGGCATAACGGCAGTGCATTTGGAAGAATTCCGTTATCTTATATTTAGGTATAAAGTCGATTTCGTTGTATATCACATTTAGCAATCGATATCGAAATGCTTCAAATCAATAGTTTAACATATTTAAGTTAATTAACCTTCTTTAACGTATTGAAGGTGATATAAAGCCATGGCGGCATAATGACAGTTCATTTGGAAGAATTCCGTAATCTTATGTTTAGGTATAAAGTCGATTTTCTTGTATATACTCATTTAGCAATCGATATCGAAATGCTTCAAATCATTAGTTTAACATATTTAAGTTAATTAGCCCTCTCTATCTTATTGAAGTCTGGAAAAGACTTAACGGCATAACGACAGTGCATTTGGAAGAATTCCGTAATCTTATGTTTAGGTATAAAGTCGATTTTCTTGTATATATGCATTTAGAAATCAATTTCGAAATGCTTCAAATAACTGGTTTAACATATTTAAGTTAATAAACCTTATTTATCTTACTGAAGTTTACATAAAGCCTTAACGGTATAACGGCAGTTCATTTGGAAGAATTCCGTAATCTTATATTTAGGTATAAAGTCGAATTGCTTGCAAATATGCATTAAGCAATCGATTTCGAAATGCTTCAAATAACTGGTTTAACATATTTAAGTTAATTAACCTTCTTTAACGAACTGAAGTTCGCATAAAGCCATGGCGGCATAACGGCAGTGCATTTGGAAGAATTCCGTAATTTTATATTTAGGTAAAAAGTAGATTTTCTTGTGTATACACATTTAGCATTCGATATCGAAATGCTTCAAATCATTAGTTTAAAATATTTAAGTTATTTAACTTTCTTTAACGTATTGAAGTTGATATTAAGCCATGGCGGCATAACGACAGTACATTTGGAAGAAATCCGTAATCTTATATTTAGGTATAAAGTCGATTTTCTTGTATTGATGCATTTAGCAATCAATTTCGAAATGCTTCAAATAACTGGTTTAACATATTTAAGTTAATAAACATTCTTTAACGAACTGAAGTTGGCATAAAGCCATGGCGGCATAACGGCAGTGCATTTAGAAGAATTCCGTTATCTTATATTAAGGTATAAAGTCGATTTTCTTGTGTATATGCATTAGGAAATCGATATCGAATTTCTTCAAATCATTAGTTTAACATATTTAAGTTGAAAAACCTTCTCTAACGAACTGAAGTTAACATAAAGCCATAACGGCATAACGGCAGTGCATTTAGAAGAATTCCGTTATCTTATATTTAGGTATAAAGTCGATTTTCTTGTATACGCTTATTTAGCAATTGATATCGAAATGCTTCAATTCATTAGTTTAACATATTTAAGTTAATTAGCCTTCTTTAACGAACTGAAGTTGGCATAAAGTCATGGCGGCATAACGGCAGTGTAGTAAGAAGAATTACGTAATATTATATTTAAGTATAAAGTCGATTTTCTTGTTTATACACATTTAGAAATCGATATCGAAATGCTTCAAATCATTAGTTTATCATATCTAAGTTAATTAACCTTCTTTATCTTACCGAAGTTTACATAATGCCATAACGGTATAACGGCCGCGCATTTGGAAGAATTCCGTAATCTTATATTTAGACATAAAGTCGATTTTGTTGTATATACACATTTAGCAATCGATATCGAAATGCTTCAAATTATTAGTTTAACATATTTAAGTTAGTAAACCTTTTCTAACGAACTGAAGTTTACATAAAGCCATGGTGGCATAACGGCAGTGCATTTAGAAGAATTCCGTTATGTTATGTTTAGGTATAACGTCGATTTTCTTGTATATACACATTTAGCAATCGATATCGAAATGCTTCAAATCAGTAGTTTAGCATATTTAAGTTAATTAACCTTCTTGATCTTACTGAAGTCTGCAAAAACCTTAACGGCATAACGGCAGTGCATTTAGAAGAATTACGTAATCTTATATTTGGGTATAAAGTCGATTTTCTTGTATTAACACATTTAGCAATCGATATCGAAATGCTTCAAACCATTAGTTGAACATATTTAAGTTAATTCACCCTTTTATCTTACTGAAATCTACATAAAGCCTTAACGGCATAACGGCAGTGCATTTAGAAGAATTACGTAATCTTATATTTAGGTATAAATTCGATTTTCTTGTAAATACACATTTAGCAATCGAAATCGAAATGCTTCAAATTATTAGTTTAACATATTTAAGTTAATAAACCTTTTTTAACTAACTGAAGTTAACATAAAGCCATAACGGTATAACAGCAGTGCATTTGGAAGAATTCCGTAATCTTACATTTAGGTATAAAGTCGATTTTGTTGTATATATGCATTTAGCAATCGATTCCGAAAATCTTCAAATCATTAGTTTAACATATTTAAGTTAATAGATCTTTTTTAACGCAACCGGCAGTGCATTTAGAAGAATTCCGTAAGCTTATATTTAGGTATAAAGTCGATTTTATCGATATACACATCGATATCTAAATGCTTCAAATCATTAGTTTAACATATTTAAGTTCGTTATCCTTCTATAAGATATTGAAGTTGATATAAAGCCATGGCGGCATAACGACAGTACATTTGGAAGAATTCCGTAATCTTATATTTAGGTAGAAAGTCGATTTTCTTGTATATGTGCATTAAGAAATCGATTTCGAAATGCTTTAAATAACTGGTGTAACATATTTAAGTTAATAAACCTTCTTAAACGAACTGAAGTTAACATAAAGCCATAACGGCAGTGCATTTAGAAGAAATTCGTAAGCTTATATTTAGGTATAAAGTCGATTTTATCGATATACACATCGATATCGAAATGCTTGCAATCATTAGTTTAACATATTTAAGTTAGTTATCCTTCTATAAGATATTGAAGTTGATATAAAGCCATGGCGGCATAACGACAGTACATTTGGAAGAATTCCGTAATCTTATATTTAGGTATAAAGTCGATTTTCTTGTATATGCACATTTAGCAATCGATATGGAAATGCTTCAATGTTTAACATATTTAAGTTAATAAAGCTTCTTTAACGCACTGAAAATAACATAAAGCCATGGCGGCATAACGGCAGTGCATGCAGAAGAATTCCGTAAGCTTATATTTAGGTATAAAGTCGATTTTGTTGTATATACACATTTAGCAATCGATATGGAAATGCTTCAAAGTTTAACATATTTAAGTTAATAAAGCTTCTTTAACGCACTGAAGTTAACATTAAGCCATGGCGGCATAACGGCAGTGCATGTAGAAGAATTCCGTAAGCTTATATTTAGGTATAAAGTCGATTTTGTTGTATATACGCATTTAGCAATCGATATCGAAATGCTTCAAATCATTAGTTTAACATATTTAAGTTAATTAACCTTCTTTAACGTATTGAAGGTGATATAAAGCCATGGCAGCATAACGACAATTTATTTGGAAGAATTCCGTCACCTTATATTTAGGTATAAAAAAGATTTTCTTGTGTATATGCATTTAGCAATCGATTTCGAAAATCTTCAAATCATTAGTTTAACATACTTAAGTTAATCAGCCTTCTTTAACGTATTGAAGTATATATAAAGCCATGGCGGCATAACGACAGTACATTTGGAAGATTTCCGTAATCTTATATTTAGGTATAAAGTCGATTTTCTTGTTTTTATGCATTTAGCAATCGATTTTGATAATTTTCAAATTATTATTCTAACATATTTAAGTTAATAAACCTTCTTTAACGAACAGAAGTTAACATAAAGCCATAACGGCAGTGCATTTAGAAGAATTCTGTTATCTTTTATTTAAGTATAAAGTCGATTTTCTTGTATACACACATTTAGCAATCGATATCGAAATTCTTCAAATCATTAGTTTAACATATTTAAGTTAATAAACCTTTAACGCGCAGAAGTTTACATAAAGCCTTATCGGCATGACGGCAGTGCATTTAGAAGAATTCCGTTGTCTTATAGTTAGGTATAAAGTCGATTTTCTTTTATATACACATTTAGTAATTGATATCGAAATGCTTCAAATCATTAGTTTAAGATATTTAAATTAATAAACCTTTTTTAACGAACTGAAGTTTACAAAAACCTAAACGGCATAACGGCAGTGCATTTAGAAGAATTGCGTAATCTTATATTTGGGTATAAGTCGATTTTCTTGTATATACACATTTAGCAATCGATATCAAAATGCTTCAAATCATTAGTTTAACATATTTAAGTTAATTCACCCTTTTATCTTACTGAAATCTACATAAAGCCTTATCGGCATAACGGCAGTGCATTTAGAAAAATTACGTAATCTTATATTTAGGTATAAATCGCTTTTCTTGTATATACACTTTTAGCAATCGAAATCGAAATGCTTCAAATTATTAGTTTAACATATTTAAGTTATTAAACCTTTAACGCAGAGAAGTCTACATAAAGCCTTAACGGTATAACTGCAGTGCATTTAAAAGAATTCCGTAATCTTATATTTAGGTATAAAGTCGATTCTCTTGTATTTACATATTTAGCAATCGATATCGAAATGCTTCATATCGTTAGTTTAACATATTTAAGTTAATTAACCCTCTTTATCTTACTGAAGTCTACATAAAGCCTTAACGGCATAACTGCAGTGCATTTAAAAGAATTCCGTTATCTTATATTTAGGTATAAAGTCGATTTTTTGTATATACACATTTAGCAATCGATATCGAAATGCTTCAAATCATTAGGTTAACATATTTAAGTTAATAAACCATCTTTAACGCACTAAAGTCTACATAAAGCCCTAATGGCATAACGGCAGTGCATTTAGAAGAATTCCATAATGTTATAATTTTATATTTAGGTATAAAGTCCATTTTCTTGTATTTACATATTTAGAAATCGATATCGAAATGCTTCATATCGTTAGTTTAACATATTTAAGTTAATTAACCCTCTTTATATTACTGAAGTCTACATAAAGCCTTAACGGCATAACTGCAGTGCATTTAGAAAAATTACGTAATCTTATATTTAGGTATAAATTCGCTTTTCTTGTATATACACATTTAGCAATCGAAATCGAAATGCTTCAAATTATTAGTTTAACATATTTAAGTTAATAAACCTTTAACGCAGAGAAGTCTACATAAAGCCTTAACGGCATAACTGCAGTGCATTTAAAAGAATTCCGTTATCTTATATTTAGGTATAAAGTCGATTCTCTTGTATTTACATATTTAGCAATCGATATCGAAATGCTTCATATCGTTAGTTTAACATATTTAAGTTAATTAACCCTCTTTATCTTACTGAAGTCTACATAAAGCCTTAACGGCATAACTGCAGTGCATTTAAAAGAATTCCGTTATCTTATATTTAGGTATAAAGTCGATTTTTTGTATATATGCATTTAGCAATCGATATCGAAATGCTTCAAATCATTAGTTTAACATATTTAAGTTAATAAACCTTCTTTATCTTACTGAAGTTTACATAAAGCCATAATGGTATAACGACAGTACATTTGGAAGAAATCCGTAATCTTATGTTTAGGTAAACAGTCGATTTTGTTGTATATACACATTTAGCAATAGATATCGAAATGCTTCAATTCATTAGTTTAACATATGTAAGTTAATAAGCCTTCCTCAACGAACTGAAGTTGTCATAAAGCCATGGCGGCATAACTGCAGTGCATTTAAAAGAATTCCGTTATCTTATATTTAGGTATAAAGTCGATTCTCTTGTATTTACATATTTAGCAATCGATATCGAAATGCTTCATATCGTTAGTTTAACATATTTAAGTTAATTAACCCTCTTTATCTTACTGAAGTCTACATAAAGCCTTAACGGCATAACTGCAGTGCATTTAAAAGAATTCCGTAATCTTATATTTAGGTATAAAATCGATTTTCTTGTATATATGCATTAAGCAATCGATTTCGAAATATCTAAGTTAATAAACCTTCTTTAACGAACTGAAGTTAACATAAAGCCATAACGGCATAACGGCAGTGCATTTAAAAGAATTCCGTAAACTTATATGTAGGTATAAAGTCGATTTAACAATCGATATCGTAATGCTTCAAATCATTAGTTTAACATATTTAAGTTAATTAACCTTCTTTAACGTATTAAAGGTGACATAAAGCCATGGCGGCATAACCACAGTACATTTGGAAAAATTCCTTGTATATATGCATTTAGCAATCGATTTCGAAAATCTACAAATCATTAGTTTAACATATTTAAGTTAAACCTTTTTTAACGATTAGAAATTAACATAAAGCCATAACTGCATAACGGCAGTGCATTTAGAAGAACTCCGTAATCTTACATTTAGGTATAAAGTCGATTTTCTTGTATATGCACATTTAGCAATCGATATCGAAATACTTCAAATCATTAGTTTAACATATTTAAGTTAACAAACCTACTTTAATGCACTGAAGTTAACACAAAGCCATGGCGGCATAACGGCAGTGCATGTAGAAGAATTCCGTAATCCTATATTTAGCTATAAATTCGATTCTTTTGTATATACATATTTAGCAATCGATATCTAAATGCTTCAAATCATTAGTTTAACATAGTGAAGTTAATAAACCTTCTTGAACGAAATGAAGTTGATATAAAGCCATGGCGGCATAACGACAGTACATTCTGAAGAATTCCGTAATCTTATATTTAGGTATAAAGTCGATTCTCTTGAATATATGCATTAAGCAATCGATATCGAAATGCTTCAAATAACTGGTTTAACATATTTAAGTTAATAAACCTTCTTTAACTAACTGAAGTTAACATTAAGCCATAGCGGTATAACTGCAGTGCATTTAAAAGAATTCCGTAATCTTATATTTAGGTATAAAGTCGATTTTCTTGTATATATACATTTAGAAATCGACACCAAAATGCTTCAAATCACTAGTTTAACAGATTTAAATTAATAAACTTTTTTTAGCGTAGTGAAGTCTACATAAAGCCTTAACGGTATAACGGCAGAGCATTTAGAAGAATTCCATAATGTTATAATTTTATATTTAGGTATAAAGTCGATTTTCTTGTATGTGCACATTTAGCAATCGATATCGAAATGCTTCAAATCATTAGTTTAACATTTTTAAGTTTATTAACCTTCTTTATCTTACTGAAGTTTACATAAAGCCATGACGGTACAACGGCAGTGCATTTGGGAGATTTTCGTAATCTTATATTTGGGTATAAAGGCGATTTTGTTGTATATACACATTTAGCAATCGATATCGAAATGCCTCAAATCATTAGTTTATCATATTTAAGTTAATTAACCTTCTTTAACATAGTGAAGTTGATATATAGCCATGGCGGCATAACGAAAGTACATTTGGTAGAATTCCGTAATCTTATATTTAGGTATAAAGCAATCGATTTCGAAATGCTTCAAATAACTGGTGTAACATATCTAAGTTAATAAACCTTCTTTAACGAACTGAAGTTAACATAAAGCCATAACGGCATAACGGCAGTGAATTTAGAAGAATTCCGTAAGCTTATATTTAGGTATAAAGTCGATTTTGTTGTATATACGGATTTAGCAATCGATATCGAAATGCTTCAAATCATTAGTTTAACATATTTAAGTTAATTAACCCTCTTTATCTTACTGAACTCTACAAACACCTTAACGGCATAACGGCAATGCATATAGAAGAATTACGTTATCTTATATTTAGGTATAAAGTCGATTTTCTTGTATATACTCATTTAGCAATCGATATCGAAATGCTTCAAATCATTAGTTTAACATATTTAAGTTAACAAACCTACTTTAATGCACTGAAGTTAACACAAAGCCATGGCGGCATAACGGCAGTGCATGTAGAAGAATTCCGTAATCCTATATTAAACTATAAATTCGATTTTTTGTATATACACATTTAGCAGTCGATATCTAAATGCTTCAAATCATTAGTTTAATATATTTAAGTTAATAAACCTTCTTGAAGTTGATATAAAGCCATGGCGGCATAACGGCAGTACATTCTGAAGAATTCCGTAATCTTATATTTAGGTATAAAGAAGATTTTCTTGTATATATGCATTAAGCAATCGATATCGAAATACTTCAAATAACTGGTTTAACATATTTAAGTTAATCAACCTTCTTTAACTAACTGAAGTTAACATTAAGCCATAACGGTATAACAGCAGTGCATTTAGAAGAATTCCGTTATCTTATATTTAGGTATAAAGTCGATTTTCTTGTATATGCACATTTAGCAATCGATATCGAAATGCTTCAAATCATAAGTTTAACATATTTAAGTTAATAAACTTTTTTTAGCGTACTGAAGTCTACATAAAGCCATAACGGTATAACGGCAGTGCATTTAGAAGAATTCCGTAAGCTTATATTTGGGTATAAAGGCGATTTTGTTGTATATACACATTTAGCAATCGATATCGAAATGCCTCAAATCATTAGTTTAACATATTTAAGTTAATTAACCTTCTTTAACATATTGAAGTTGATATAAAGCCATGGCGGCATAACGAAAGTACATTTGGAAGAACTTCGTAATCTTATATTTAGGTATAAAGAAGATTTTATTGTATACAAGCATTTAACAATCGATATCGAAATGCTTCAAATATCTTCTTTAACTAACTGAAGTCAAAATTAAGCCACAACGGTATAACGGCAGTGCATTTAGAAGAACTCCGCAAGCTTATATTTAGGAATAAAATCGATTTTCTTGTATATGCACATTTAGCAATCGATATCGAAATGCTTCAAATCATTAGTTTAACATATTTAAGTTAATTAACCTTCTTTAACGAACTGAAGTTGGCATAAAGCCATGGCGGCATAACGACAGTACATTTGGAAGAATTCCGTAAGCTTATATTTAGGTATAGAGTCGATTTTGTTGTATATACGCATTTAGCAATCGATATCGAAATGCTTTAAATCATTAGTTTAACATATTTAAGTTAGTTTACCTTCTTTAAAGTATTGAAGGTGATATAAAGCCATGACCTCATAACGACAGTACATTTGGAAGAACTCCGTAATCTTATATTTAGGTATAAAGTCGATTTTGTTGTAGATGCTCATTTAGCAATCGATACCCAAATGCTTCAAATCATTAGTTTAACATATTAAAGTTAATTAACCCTCTTTATCTTACTGAAGTCTACAAAAGCCTTATAGGCATAACGGCAAAGCATTTAGAAGAATTACGTAATCTTATATTTAGGTATAAAGTCGATTTTCTTAAATTTACACAATAAGCAATCGATATCGAAATGCTTCAAATCATTAGTTTAACATATTTTAGTTAATTAACCTTCTTTATCTTACTGAACTGTACATAATGCCATAACGGTTTAACGGCAGTGCATTTAGAAGAATTCCGTAAGCTTATATTTAGGTATAAATTCGATTTTGTTGTGTATACGCATTTAGGAATCGAATCGAAATGACTCAAATCATTGGTTTAACATATTTAAGTTAATTAACTTTCTTTAACGTATTGAAGGTGATATGAAGCCATGGCGGCATAACGACAGTACATTTGGAAGAATTCCGTAATCTTATATTTAGGTATAAAGAAGAATTTCTTGTATATATGCATTTAGCAATCGATTTCGAAAATCTTCAAATCATTAGTTTAACATATTTAAGTTAATAAACCTTCTTTAACGAATAGAAATTAACATAAAGCCATAACTGCATAACGGCAGTGCATTTAGAAGAACGCCGTAATCTTATATTTAGGTATAAAGTCGATTTTCTTGTATATTCACATTCAGAAATCGATATCGAAATGCCTCAAATCATTAGTTTAACATATTTAAGTTAACAAACCTTCTTTAACGAACTGAAGTTGGCATAAAGCCATAAGGGCATAACGGCAGTGCATTCGGAAGAATTCCGTAATCTTCTATTTAGGTATAAAGTCGATTTTATTGTATATACACATTTAGCAATCGATATCGAAATGCTTCAAATCATTAGTTTAACATATTTAAGTTAATTAACCTTCTATAGCATATTGAAGTTGATATAAAGCCATGGCGGCATAACGGCAAAGCTTTTAGAAGGATTACGTAATCTTATATTTAGGTATAAAGTCGATTTTCTTGTATATACTTATGTAGCAATCGATATCGAAATGCTTCAAATCAGTAGTTTAACATATTTAAGTTAACAAACCTTTTTTAACGCACTGAAGTTAACACAAAGCTATGGCGGCATAACGGCAATGCATTTAGAAGAATTCCGTAATCTTTTATTTAGCTATCAATTCGATTTTTTTGTATATACACATTAAGCAATTGATATCTAAATGCTTCAAATCATTAGTTTAACATATTTAAGTTAATTAATCATTTTTAACGTATTGAAGTTGATATAAAGCGATGGCGGCATAACGACAGTACATTCGGAAGAATTCCATAATCTTATATTTAGGTATAAAGTCAAGTTTCTTGAATATATGCATTAAGCAATCGATATCGAAATGCTTCAAATAACTGGTTTAACATATTTAAGTTAATAAACCTTCTTTAACTAACTGAAGTTTACATAATGCCGTAACGGTATAACGGCAGTGCATTTGGAAGAATTCCGTAAACTTATATTAGGTATAAAGTCGAATTTGTTGTATATATGCATTTAGCAATCGATTTCGAAAATCTTCAAATCATTAGTTTAACATATTTAAGTTAATAAAGCTTCTTTAACGCACTGAAGTTGGCATAAAGCCAAAACGGCATAACGGCAGTGCATTTAGAAGAATTCCGTAATCTTATATTTAGGAATAAAGGCGATCTTCGTGTATATACACATTTAGCAATCGATATCGAAATGCTTCAAATCATTAGCTTAACATATTAAAGTTAATTAACCATCTTAATCTTACTGAGGTCTACAAAAGCCTTAACGGCATAATGGCAGTGCATGTAGAAGAATTTCGTAATCTTATATTTAGGTATAAATTCGATTTTCTTGTATATATGCATTTAGCAATCGATATCGAAATGCTACAAATAACTGGTTTAACATATTTAAGTTAATAAACCTTCTCTAACTAACTGAAGTTAACATAAAGCCATAACGGAATAACGGCAGTGCATTTAGAAGAATTCCGTTATCATATATTTAGGTATAAAGTCGATTTTCTTGTATATACACATTTAGCAATCGATATCGAAATGATTCAAATCATTAGTTTAACATATTTAAGTTAATAAACCTTCTTTAACGAACTGAAGTTGGCATAAAGCCATGGCGGTATAACGGCAGTGCATTTAGAAGATAGATATCGAAATGCTTCCAATCATTAGTTTAACATATTTAAGTTAATTAACCTTCTTTAACGCAGTGAAGTTAACATAAAGCCATGGCGGCATAACGACAGTACATTTGGAAGAATTCCGTAAGCTTATATTTAGGTATAGAGTCGATTTTGTTGTGTATACGCATTTAGCAATCGATATCGAAATGCTTTAAATCATTAGTTTAACATATTTAAGTTAGTTTACCTTCTTTAAAGTATTGAAGGTGATATAAAGCCATGACCTCATAACGACAGTACATTTGGAAGAACTCCGTAATCTTATATTTAGGTATAAAGAAGATTTTATTGAAAATTTAGTAATCGATATCGAAATGCTTCAAATCATTAGTTTAACATATTTAAGTTAATTAACCCTCTTTATCTTACTGAAGTCTACAAACGCCTGAACGGCATAACGGCAAAGCATTTAGAAGAATTACGTAATCTTATATTTAGGTATAAAGTCGATTTTCTTAAATTTACACAATAAGCAATCGATATCGAAATGCTTCAAATCATTAGTTTAACATATTTTAGTTAATTAACCTTCTTTATCTTACTGAACTGTACATAATGCCATAACGGTTTAACGGCAGTGCATTTAGAAGAATTCCGTAAGCTTATATTTAGGTATAAATTCGATTTTGTTGTGTATACGCATTTAAGAATCGAATCGAAATGACTCAAATCATTGGTTTAACATATTTAAGTTAATTAACCTTCTTTAACGTATTGAAGGTGATATGAAGCCATGGCGGCATAACGACAGTACATTTGGAAGAATTCCGTAATCTTATATTTAGGTATAAAGAAGATTTTCTTGAATATATGCATTTAGCAATCGATTTCGAAAATCTTCAAATAATTAGTTTAACATATTTAAGTTAATAAACCTTCTTTAACGAATAGAAATTAACATAAAGCCATAACTGCATAACGGCAGTGCATTTAGAAGAACGCCGTAATCTTATATTTAGGTATAAGGTCGATTTTCTTGTATATACACATTCAGAAATCGATATCGAAATGCCTCAAATCATTAGTTTAACATATTTAAGTTAATTAACCCTCTTTATCTTACTGAAGTCTACAAACGCCTTAACGGCATAACGGCAAAGCATTTAGAAGAATTACGTAATCTTATATTTAGGTATAAAGTCGATTTTCTTGTATATACTCATTTAGCAAGCGATATCGAAATGCTTCAAATCATTAGTTTAACATATTTAAGTTAACAAACCTTCTTTAACGAACTGAAGTTGGCATAAAGCCATAACGGCATAACGGCAGTGCATTCGGAAGAATTCCGTAATCTTCTATTTAGGTATAAATTCGATTTTATTGTATATACACATTTAGCAATCGATATCGAAATGCTTCAAATCATTAGTTTAACATATTTAAGTTAATTAACCTTCTATAGCATATTGAAGTTGATATGAAGCCATGGCGGCATAACGGCAAAGCATTTAGAAGGATTACGTAATCTTATATTTAGGTATAAAGTCGTTTTTCTTGTATATACTTATTTAGCAATCGATATCGAAATGCTTCAAATCAGTAGTTTAACATATTTAAGTTAACAAACCTTTTTTAACGCACTGAAGTTAACACAAAGCTATGGCGGCATAACGGCAATGCATTTAGAAGAATTCCGTAATCTTTTATTTAGCTATCAATTCGATTTTTTTGTATATACACATTAAGCAATTGATATCTAAATGCTTCAAATCATTAGTTTAACATATTTAAGATAATTAATCATTTTTAACGTATTGAAGTTGATATAAAGCCATGGCGGCATAACGACAGTACATTCGGAAGAATTCCATAATCTTATATTTAGGTATAAAGTCAAGTTTCTTGAATATATGCATTAAGCAATCGATATCGAAATGCTTCAAATAACTGGTTTAACATATTTAAGTTAATAAACCTTCTTTAACTAACTGAAGTTTACATAATGCCGTAACGGTATAACGGCAGTGCATTTGGAAGAATTCCGTAAACTTATATTAGGTATAAAGTCGAATTTGTTGTATATATGCATTTAGCAATCGATTTCGAAAATCTTCAAATCATTAGTTTAACATATTTAAGTTAATAAAGCTTCTTTAACGCACTGAAGTTAACATAAAGCCATGGCGGCATAACGGCAGTGCATTTAGAAGAATTCCGTAAGCTTATATTTAGGTATAAAGTCGATTTTGTTGTATATACACATTTAGTAGTAGATATCGAAATGCTTCCAATCATTAGTTTAACATATTTAAGTTAATTAATCTTCTTTAACGTATTGAAGTTGATATAAAGCCATGGAGGCATAACGACAGTACATTTGGAAGAATTCCGTAATCTTATATTTAGGTATAAAGAAGATTTTCTTGTATATATGCATTTAGCAATCGATTTCGAAATGCTTCAAATAACTGGTTTAACATATTTAAGTTAATAAACCTTCTTTAACGAACAGAAGTTAACATAAAGCCAAAACGGCATAACGGCAGTGCATTTAGAAGAATTCCGTAATCTTATATTTAGGAATAAAGGCGATCTTCGTGTATATACACATTTAGCAATCGATATCGAAATGCTTCAAATCATTAGCTTAACATATTAAAGTTAATTAACCATCTTAATCTTACTGAAGTCTACAAAAGCCTTAACGGCATAATGGCAGTGCATGTAGAAGAATTTCGTAATCTTATATTTAGGTATAAATTCGATTTTCTTGTATATATGCATTTAGCAATCGATATCGAAATGCTACAAATAACTGGTTTAACATATTTAAGTTAATAAACCTTCTCTAACTAACTGAAGTTAACATAAAGCCATAACGGAATAACGGCAGTGCATTTAGAAGAATTCCGTTATCATATATTTAGGTATAAAGTCGATTTTCTTGTATATACACATTTAGCAATCGATATCGAAATGATTCAAATCATTAGTTTAACATATTTAAGTTAATAAACCTTCTTTAACGAACTGAAGTTGGCATAAAGCCATGGCGGTATAACGGCAGTGCATTTAGAAGAATTCCGTAATTTTATATTTAGGTATAAAGTCGATTTTGTTGTATATACACATTTAGCAATCGATATCGAAATGCTTCAAATCATTAGTTCAACATATTTAAGTTAATTTACCTTCTTTATCTTATTGAAGTTAACATAAAGCCATAACGGCGTAACGGCAGTGCATTTAGAAGAATTCCGTAATCTTATATTTAGGTATAAAGTCAATTTTGTTGTATATACACATTTAACAATCGATATCGAAATGCTTCAAATCATTAGTTCAACATATTTAAGTTAACTAACCTTCTTTATCTTACTGAAGCTAACATAAAACCATAACGGCATAACGGCAGTGCATTTAGAAGAATTCCGTAATCTTATATT
Source organism: Bactrocera correcta (assembly GCA_027475135.1). Taxonomy (NCBI): domain Eukaryota; kingdom Metazoa; phylum Arthropoda; class Insecta; order Diptera; family Tephritidae; genus Bactrocera; species Bactrocera correcta. The sequence continues at coordinate 69,151,082 of CM050327.1, read as the reverse complement.
TAGGTATATATTCGATTTTCTTGTATATATGCATTTAGCAATCGATATCGAAATGCTACAAATAACTGGTTTAACATATTTAAGTTAATAAACCTTCTTTATCTAACTGAAGTTAACATAAAGCCATAACGGCATAACGGCAGTGCATTTAGAAGAATTCCGTAACCTTATATTTGGGTATAAAGTCGATTTTGTTGTATATACACCTTTAGCAATCAATATCGAAATGCTTCAAATCATTAGTTTAACATATTTTAGTTAATTAAACTTCTTTATCTTACTGAACTTCACAAAATGCCATAACGGTATAACGGCAGTGCATTTGGAAAAATTCCGTAATCTTATATTTAGGTATAAAGTCGATTTTGTTGTATGTACACATTTAGCAATCGATATCGAGATGCTTCAACCCATTAGTTTAACATATTTAAGTAAATAAACCTTCTTTAACGAACTGAAGTTGGCATAAAGCCCTGGCAGCATAACGATAGTGCATTTAGGAAAATACCGTAATCTTATATTGAGGTGTATAGTCGATTTTCTTGTATTTACATATTTAGCAATCGATATCGGAATGCTTCAAATCATTAGTTTAACATATTTAAGTTAATTAACCTCCTATAACTTATTGAAGTTGATATAAAGCCATGGCGGCATAACGGCAGTGCATTTAGAAGAATTCCGTAATCTTATATTTAGGTATAAAGTCGATTTTCTTGTATATATGCATTAAGCAATCGATATCGAAATGCTTCAAATAACTGGTTTAACATATTTAAGTTAATAAACCTTCTTTAACGAACTGAAGTTGGCATAAAGCCCTGGCAGCATAACGATAGTGTATTTAGGAGAATTTCGTAATCTTATATTTAGGTATAAAGTCGATTTTGTTGTATATACACATTTAGCAATCGATATCGAAATGCTTCAAATCATTAGTTTAACATATTTAAGTTAATTAACCTCCTATAACTTATTGAAGTTGATACAAAGCCATGGCGGCATAACGGCAGTGCATTAAGAAGAATTCCGTAATCTTATGTTTAGGTATAAAGTCGATTTTGTTGTATATGCACATTTAGCAATCGATATCGAGATGCTTCAACCCATTAGTTTAACATATTTAAGTAAATAAACCTTCTTTAACGAACTGAAGTTGGCAAAAAGCCCTGGCAGCATAACGATAGTGCATTTAGGAGAATTCCGTAATCTTATATTTAGGTACAAAGTCGATTTTGTTGTATACACACATTTAGCAATCGATATCGAAATGCTTCAAATCATTAGTTTAACATATTTTAGTTAATTAACCTTCTTTATCTTACTGAACTTCACATAATGCCATAACGGTATAACGGCAGTGCATTTGGAAGAATTCCGTAATCTTATGTGTAGGTATAAAGTCGATTTTGTTGTATATACACATTTAGCAATCGATATCGAGATGCTTCAACCCATTAGTTTAACATATTTAAGTAAATTAACCTTCTTTAACGTATTGAAGGTGATAAAAAGCCATGGCGGCATAACGACAGTACATTTGGAAGAATTCCGTAACCTTATATTTAGGTATAAAGTCGATTTTCTTGGATATATGCATTAAGCAATCGATTTCGAAATGCTTCAGATAACTGGTTTAACATATTTAAGTTAATAAACCTTCCTTAACAAACTGAAGTTGGCATAAAGCCCTGGCAGCATAACGATAGTGCATTTAGGAAAATACCGTAATCTTATATTGAGGTGTAAAGTCGATTTTCTTGTATTTACATATTTAGCAATCGATATCGGAATGCTTCAAATCGTTAGTTTAACATATTTAAGGTAATTAACCCGTTTTAACGTATTGAAGATGATATAAAGCCATGGCGGCATAACGACAGTACATTCGGAAGAATTCCGTAACCTTATATTTGGGTATAAAGTCGATTTTGTTGTATATACACCTTTAGCAATCAATATCGAAATGCTTCAAATCATTAGTTTAACATATTTTAGTTAATTAAACTTCTTTATCTTACTGAACTTCACATAATGCCATAACGGTATAACGGCAGTGCATTTGGAAGAATTCCGTAATCTTATGTGTAGGTATAAAGTCGATTTTGTTGTATATACACATTTAGCAATCGATATCGAGATGCTTCAACCCATTAGTTTAACATATTTAAGTTAATAAACCTTCCTTAACAAACTGAAGTTAAAATAAAGCCATAACGGTATAACGTCAGTGCATTTGGAAGAATTCCGTAAACTTATATTAAGGTATAAAGTCGATTTTGTTGTATATATGCATTTAGCAATCGATTTAGAAAATCTTCAAATCATTAGTTTAACATATTTAAGTTAATTAACCTTCTTTATCTTACTGAACTTCACATAATGCCATAACGGTATAACGGCAGCGCATTTGGAAGAATTCCGTACTCTTATGTTTAGGTATAAAGTCGATTTTGTTGTATATACACATTTAGCAATCGATATCGAAATGCTTCCAATCATTAGTTTAACATATTTAAGTTAATTAACCCTTTTTAAAGTATTGAAGTTGATATAAAGCCATGGCGGCATAACGACAGTACATTCGGAAGAATTCCGTAATCTTATATTTAGGTATAAAGAAGATTTTCTTGTATATATGCATTTAGCAATCGATATCGAAATGCTTCCAATCATTAGTTTAACATATTTAAGTTAACGAACCTTCTTTAACTAACTGAAGTTAACATAAAGCCATAACGGTATAACGTCAATGCATTTGGAAGAATTCCGTAAACTTATATTTAGGTATAAAGTCGATTTTGTTGTATATACACATTTAGCAATAGATATCGAAATGCTTCCAATCATTAGTTTAACATATTTATGTTAGTTAACCTTCTTTAACGTATAGAAGGTGATATAAAGCCATGGCGGCATAACGACAGTACATTTGGAAGAAATCCGTAATCTTATATTTAGGTATAAAGAAGATTTTCTTGTATATTTGCATTAAGCAATCGATTTCGAAATGCTTCAAATAACTGGTTTAACATATTTAAGTTAAAAAACCTTCTTTAACGAACAGAAGTTAACATAAAGCCAC
>CM050327.1:69034453-69138997 GCA_027475135.1 Bactrocera correcta | reverse complement strand
GTAATATATTTTAGTTAATTAACCTTCTTTAACGTATTGAAGGTGATATAAAGCCATGGCGGCATAACGACAGTACATTTAGAAGAATTCCGTAATGTTATAATTTTATATTTAGGTATAAAGTCGATTTTCTTGTATTTATACATTTAACAATCGATATCGAAAATCTTCAAATCTTTAGTTTAACATATTTGAGCTAATTAACCCTCTTAATCTTACTGAAGTCTACAAAAGCCTTAACGGCATAACGGCAGTGCATTCAGAGAAATTCCTCTATCATATATTTAGGTATAAAGTCGATGTTCTTGTATATATGCATTAAGCAATCGATATCGAAATGCTTCAAGTCATTAGTTTAACATATTTAAGTTAATTAACCTTCTTTAACGAACTGAAGTTAAAATAAAGCTATAACGGCATAACGGCAGTGCATTTAGAAGAATTCCGTAAGCTTATATTTAGGTATAAAGTCGATTTTGTTGTATATACGCATTTAGCAATCGATATCGAAATGCTTCATATCATTAGTTTAACATATTTAAGTTAATTAACCTTCTTTAACGTTTTGAAGGTGATAAAAAGCCATGGCAGCATAACGACAGTACAGTTGGAAGAATTCCGTAACCTTAAATTTAGGTATAAAAAAGATTTTCTTGTATATATTCATTTAGCAATCGATTTCGAAAATCTTCAAATCATTAGTTTAACATATTTAAGCTTATTATCCCTCTTTATCTTACTGAAGTCTACAAAAGCCTTAACGGCATAACGGCAGTGCATTCAGAGAAATTCCGTTATCATATATTTAGGTATAAAGTCGATTTTCTTGTATATATGCATTAAGCAATCGATTTCGAAATGCTTCAAATCATTAGTTTAACATATTTAAGTTAATTAACCCTCTTTATCTTACTGAAGTCTACAAACGCCTTAAAGGCAACGCATTTAGAAGAATTAAGTAATCTTATATTTAGGTATAAAGTCGATTTTCTTGTATATACTCATTTAGCAATCGATATCGAAATGCTTCAAATCATTAGTTTAACATATTAAAGTTAACAAACCTACTTTAACGCACTGAAGTTAACACAAAGCTTTGGCGGCATTACGGCAGTGCATGTAGAAGAATTCCGTAATCTTATATTTAGGTACAAATTCGATTTTCTTGTATATACACATTTCTCAATCGATTTTGAAATGCTTCAAATCATTAGTTTAACATATTTAAGTTAATTAACCTTCTTTATCTTACTAAAGTTAACACAAAGCCATAACGGCATAACAGCAGTGCATTTAGAAGAATTCCGTTTTCATATATTTAGATATAAAGTCGATTTTCTTGTATATACACTGTTCATACCAAATGAACACATCCCTGCATTGTCCTCCTAACTCGTCGAAATACGAATTAGAGGACAATGCAAAAAACACCCAACAGCGCCAATATAACAACGAAGAACCCAACAAAACACAATAAACCAAATCACCAAAGCGGACGGACATTCAGGCGCCAAGCAGCAGCAGTGTATCAGCAGTAACAACAACCACAACAGCAGTGTATCAGCAGCAACAACAACCACAGCAGCATCACAGTAGCAGAATCCAAAATCTCAACGCGGGAATAAACAACCACATCAGGTTTCACTTAATTTATTTATATTTATATATATATACATACCCACCCCTCAATTGTATACCCACAATTATATTTATTAACCCATATATGTACATACATATATTGCAATTATTTCAATATACACATCCGAATTGTTATCCAAACGCTAATAGTTTTTATTTTATTTGGCACACCGGCAAATATATCGTCGATAACCCCGACATTTTGGTCCTTCGAGCCGGATATTCTGCCTATTAAAATAAACCCACTCAAATAATCATCGTTTGGATCAACAAATTTGCATATTTTCACCCACCCAATCAACCATATTTTGGATCCACAGGATTAACATTCACCCACCCAATCAACCACTTTGGATATTAACAAAACTCATCAATTTTCACCATACGTGAAAAAAAAAAAAATTGTAAGTACCAAACCCCAAATTTATTTAAAATATAATAATATATAATAATAATAATATTAGTGCAAATCGGAATAAAACGGCATACTATTGACACAAAAACAAAGTTAATATTCTACTCAAAGTAAATCTTTTGCTTAACCGGTATTAAGCACAAAGTATTTGCACATTTTTTATTGCCATATTCCGCTTTGCAATTTACCCGTTCATATACATACATACGCACATATTATTTGAGAGCCAAATAGCGTTGCTTTGGCACCCACCCGTACCTAAGCGTATATACATATGTTTTGTTGCATTACCCGCTCTGCTAACAACAAATTAACGTTGACTGCTAGTGCAGTAGGAGCAAGCAAACCCAGACCCGTGGATATATTAATCGGCAGTGATATTTATCCAAGTATTTTACTCAATGGAGTAAAGAGGAACATACTAGGTTCACTCTTAGCTCAAGAGACAGAATTCGGATTGATATTGTCCGGACCCATAACTCAACCCATAGTATCATTTCACAATAAAGTGAATCCCGAGAGTCTTCTCACACGTTTTTGGGAGGTGGAGGAAATCCCAAAAGAATCCGTAATTTCCAAATCGGACCAAATTTGTGAGGAAATTTTCTAAAAAACTACCCGTCGTAATCCAGATGGGCGCTATATAGTAACCCTACCCTTCAAAGAACCCGACAATATTGATATCGGACAATCTAGACATATAGCGTTGTCCCAATTCCTCAGAAATGAACGAGCTTTACTTAAAAAACCCGAAGTGAAAGCAGAATACGACAAAGCAATCATGGAATATTTGGAACTCGGACAAATGAAGAAAATAGAATACGACCCTTCTGGAAAAGCGACCCAATATTATTTACCACACCACGCGGTCATTAAACCCGACCGTATAACCAGGAAATTGCGTGTGGTATTTAATGCATCTTGCCCCACGTCAAATCACAAAAGCTTGAATGACGTCTTACATATCGGGCCTACTTTACAGAAAGATCTTGTTATTCTGATCACAAATTGGCGATTCTTCCAATTCGTTTTTAATGCGGATATTCAAAAAATGTACCGTCAAATACTCGTAGACCCTAAACACACTCGGTTCCAAAGGATATTATTTAGGAAGTCCCCGGAAGACACAATAGAAGACTTCGAATGGCAAACAGTCACGTTCGGCATAAATTGTGCGCCGTATTTAGCGGTCCGTACCCTCATGAAGCTAGCCGATGATGTTGAAGAAACCCACCCATTAGCAGCCAAAATACTTCGCCAGGAAATGTATGTAGACGATGTTTTAGCTGGAACACATGACCTGACCACGGCAAAGTCAGCACGAGATGAACTCATTTCCGCTCTGAAGACCCCAGGATTCGCTCTGCGAAAATGGACCTCCAATGACCCACACATTCTGAAAGGACTTCCACGGGATCATCTTTTAGAGACAGAAAAACTCAACCTTTCGGAACCCGAGAACACCAAAACCCTGGGCATTCGATGGAACTCCAAAAAGGATTCATTTTTCTTCCTCGTCAACCCAATGGAGAAAAAACCCGCATACACCAAACGTGAAGTTTTATCAGCCATAGCAAAATTGTTTGACCCAGCCGGTTGGCTTAGTCCAATAATAATCACGGCAAAAATAATTATGCAACAAATATGGCTGGATAAAACTGACTGGGATGAAAGCCTGAAGCCCCTCACCCTTCATCGATGGGACAGCTTCGTAAAGGATTACGACAACATAAACAAAATTGAAATACCCAGGTGGACCCATTTTAACCCAACAGCCACCATTGAATTCCACGGTTTCTCTGATGCTTCAGAAAAAGCATATGCCGCGACACTTTATTTAAGGGTTTCAGTTGGAGACAAAATATGGACAACTCTCTTAGTGTCAAAAACAAAAGTTGCTCCCATTAAAACCGTATCCCTACCCAGATTGGAACTCTGCGGAGTGGTTCTACTGGCTAACCTTTTTAACTCTACCCTACCCCAACTACACCTAACCCAATATAAAAATTATTTTTGGACTGATTCAACCATAGTTCTCGCTTGGTTAAACAAACCACCCTGTCCATGGACCACTTTCGTTTCACATCGAGTAGCTGCAATCACCGAGAAAGTGGGAGTCGATAAGTGGAACCATGTGGAAAGCCAAGACAATCCCGCAGACTTGGCAAGCCGAGGATGTACACCCACCGATCTATTGAATTGCAACCTCTGGTGGCATGGACCCCAATGGCTACAACACGAAAAGGAGCATTTTCCAGAATCGGAGAAAACATACAACACTACCGTTGAATTCAAACCCGTTAAGACGTTTGCGATAACCACCCAAGAGGATATACTAGAAAGGTTTTCCTCATTCTCCAGAGCTATTCGCGTTATCGCTTACCTATTAAGGTTTTGCGCAAATGCCTCACCAAGGAGGCGAGAAATTGTTTACTCAAGCCACGATATAACCCCGGAAGAGTTCAAAACAGCCCGAATAAAGTTAATCATTCACACCCAAAAAACACATTTCAGAGAAGAATATGATGCCTTGACCCGTAAAACCCAAATACACAAGAAAAGTTCATTGTTGACTTTAAATCCGTTCATTGACCCTAAAGGAGTTATGCGAAGTGACGGAAGATTAACCAATTCCGCAGCACTATCATATAATGAGCGTCACCCTATCTTATTACCCTATAATAGTCGTTTGTCAAAACTACTCACCCAATTTACCCATCTAATAACCCTTCATGGCGGCAACCAGCTAGTATTACGACTTATGCGTTCTGAATTTTGGATACCGAAACTGAAAACACTCATCAAGTCTACCATTCATCAGTGCAAAACTTGCGTTTTGCACAAAAAGCGCAATACTACTCAGATTATGGCAGCACTACCCGCAGAACGTACCACCTTAACCCGTCCATTCGCAGCAACAGGAATCGATTTCGCCGGTCCCTACGACATAAAAAATTACACCGGCAGAGCATGTCTGATCACAAAAGGTTATGTATGCGTATTTGTTTGTTTTGCAACCAAAGCAATACATCTAGAGCCAGTGAGTGATCTCACCACCAACGCATTCATGGCCGCATTCGCACGTTTCTTTTCCAGGCGCGGATGTCCCGCCGATCTCTATTCGGACAATGGTACTAATTTCGTGGGAGCGTCTAAACTTTTCATTAAAGATCGGCGAGAATTCATGAAGTCATTGAAAACTCAATTAACAAATAGTGAAGCACACCAAAACATCAACTGGCACTTTAATCCTCCAGGAGCTCCACACATGGGTGGACTCTGGGAAGCAGGAGTGAAAAGTTTAAAGAGCCACTTGAAAAAGGTGTCCCAGAACCAGAAATTCACTTTCGAAGAACTAGCTACCCTTTTAACTCGAATCGAAAGTTGCTTGAATTCTCGCCCTTTAAGCCCATTAAGTGAAGACCCAACAAATTTAGAACCTTTAACTCCAAGCCATTTCTTAATAGGTACCCCTTTATTAATCCCAGCAGAACCCAATTTAGAAGATGCACATCTAAGCATCGCACAAAGATGGCAGAAACTGAAGATACTCCATCAACACTTCTGCAACCGATGGAAAGCAGAATACCTGAAAGAACTCCACAAAAGATATAAATGGAAATACCCTCAACGCAACACAGACGTTAACGATATGGTAGTTATACGTCAAGAAACACTACCCCCAAATGAGTGGAGACTTGGTCGCATCGAAAAAACGTATCTAGGTGCAGACAATAAAGCAAGAGTAGTTGACATACGTACCTCTCAGGGAACAATTACCCGCCCAATAACCAAAATAGTCACTTTACCAAATAATTAATCTTATTTCCTTATAGTGACATGGCCCCTCAAAGCAGTACGAAGTCAATTTGCAGCCGCCAAAGCAGCCCCACATTCACTGTGCGATCACTCAGCGTGACCCGTAGCATCAGCCCACTCTCCGACGAAGGAACCCTGACAAGACGCCTGCATCGCTTTAAAGCGACCCTTTCCCCCATTCGAGAGGAGCGTGGAAATACGCATCGCACGGCCCGACGTACCATCAGCCTTTCTCCTATTCGGGAAGAACGAGGAATTACCCATCGCACGGCTCGGCGTGCTATCAGCCGTCCATCAAAACGAACACACAAACACGTCGCCTGTGGATTGTGTAAAGAAGATCATAGACTGGTAACATGTTCAAAATTCACCAAAGTGAGCATCAAAGAAAAGTATAACGCAGTCATTAAGTATAAGTACTGCGTCAATTGCTTGGCCAGATCGCACTCCACCCAAAAGTGCACAAGTACAAAAGGATGTGTCACATGCAATGGGGAACACCATTCAACCCTACATGGACATCCCAGGTTGTTCTGCAAGGAGCCAGAAAAAACATCAAAGAGCAAAGAGAGATTGCATAAACAAAACGATCTACCCACGTTACTGGCCAAGCCGACCCTCATACCAACAGTCATGATAAAAATTAAACATGATGGCAAATGGAATAAAATACGAGCCATAATCAACCCGACCCGAAAAGTGACTGTAATTGCCTCAGAACTGGTACAGAGATGGAGGTTACCGAAAACGTACCTCGACTCGCATCGTATATGCAAAGTCGTCATAGGATCATTAACTGATTCCGACTGGCATGTCGAAGTTAACTGCCTATTGACGCATGATTTACCGACCCGACCCTATAATCGTGACTTAAGTGGCGAAATCATTAAGAAGTTCGACCACTTAGTCCTAGCCGACCCTACATTTTGGAAGAACGACAAAATCATGTTGGAACTAGGAGCTGACATCTACCCAAGAGTAATGAAACCCGGCATATTCAACCCCGATAACAGCACCGTGATCGCACAAAACACCGCACTCGGTTGGACTTTAACCGGTGCTTGTGCGATTTAAACCCCAAGTATACCTCCAACCCGTTGATAATAATACTCATTTACCCAAATCAAAATAGATCTAAAAATCTTTTTATTCGCAGACACTGCAAGGCGGCCGGGATGTTCATACCAAATGAACACATCCCTGCATTGTCCTCCTAACTCGTCGAAATACGAATTAGAGGACAATGCAAAAAACACCCAACAGCGCCAATATAACAACGAAGAACCCAACAAAACACAATAAACCAAATCACCAAAGCGGACGGACATTCAGGCGCCAAGCAGCAGCAGTGTATCAGCAGTAACAACAACCACAACAGCAGTGTATCAGCAGCAACAACAACCACAGCAGCATCACAGTAGCAGAATCCAAAATCTCAACGCGGGAATAAACAACCACATCAGGTTTCACTTAATTTATTTATATTTATATATATATACATACCCACCCCTCAATTGTATACCCACAATTATATTTATTAACCCATATACGTACATACATATATTGCAATTATTTGAATATACACATCCGAATTGTTATCCAAACGCTAATATTTTTTATTTTATTTGGCACACCGGCAAATATATCGTCGATAACCCCGACATACACATTTAGCAATCGATATCGAAATGATTCAAATCATTAGTTTAACATATTTAAGTTAATAAGCCTTCTTTAACGATCTGAAGTTGGCATAAAGCCATGGCGGCATAACGGCAGTGCATTTAGAAGAATTCCGTAATCTTATATTTAGGTATAAAGTCGATTTTGTTGTATATACACATTTAGCAATCGATATCGAAATGCTTCAAATCATTAGTTTAACATATTTTAGTTAATTAACCTTCTTTATCTTACAGAACTTCACATAATGCCATAACGGTATAACGGCAGCGCATTTGGAAGAATTCCGTAATCTTATATTTAGGTATAAAGTCGATTTTGTTGTATATACACATTTAGCAATCAATATCGAAACGCTTCAAATCATTAGTTTAACATATTTTAGTTAATTAACCTTCTTTAACGTATTGAAGGTGATATAAAGCCATGGCGGCATAACGACAGTACATTTGGAAGAATTCCGTTATCTTATATTTAGGTACAAAGTCGAGTTTCTTGTATATACACATTAAGCAATCGATATCGAAATGCTTCAAATCATTATTTTAACATATTTAAGTTAAATAACCATCTTAATCTTACTGAAGTCTACAAAAGCCTTAACGGCATAACGGCAGTGCATTTAGAAGAATTCCGTAATCTTATATTTAGGTATAAAGTCGATTTTGTTGTATATACACATTTAGCAATCGATATCGAAATGCTTCAAATCATTAGTTTAACATATTTTAGTTAATTAACCTTCTTTATCTTACAGAACTTCACATAATGCCATAACGGTATAACGGCAGCGCATTTGGAAGAATTCCGTAATCTTATATTTAGGTATATAGTCGATTTTCTTGTATTTACACATTTAGCAATCGATATCGAAATGCTTCAAATCAGTAGTTTAACATATTTAAGTAAATAAAGCTTCTTTAACGCACTGAAGTTAACATAAAGCCATGGCGGCATAACGGCAGTGCATGTAGAAGAATTCCGTAATCTTATATTTAGGTATAAATTCGATTTTCTTGTATACACACATTTAGCAATCGATATGGAAATGCTTCAAATCATCAGTTTAACATATTTAAGTTAATTAACCTTCTTTATCTTACTGGAGTTAACATAAAGCCATAACGGCATAACGGCCTTATATTTAGGTACAAAAAAGATTAGTTTAACATATTTAAGCTAATTAACCCTCTTTATCTTACTGAACTCTACAAAAGCCTTAACGGCATAACGGCAGTGCATTCAGGGAAATTCCATTATCATATATTAGGCATAAAGTCGATTTTCTTGTATATATGCACTAAGCAATCGATTCGAAATGCTTCAAATAACTGGTGCAACATATTTAAGTTAATAAACCTTCTTTAACGAACAGAAATTAACATAAAGCCATAACTGCATAACGGCAGTGCATTTAGAAGAAGTCTGTAATCTTATATTTAAGTATAAAGGCGATTTTCTTGTATATACACATTTAGCAATCGATATCGAAATGCTTCAAATCATTAGTTTAACATATTTAAGTTAGTTAACCCTCTTTATCTTACTGAAGTCTACAAACGCCTTATCGGCATAACGGCAAAGCATTTAGAAGAATTACGTAACCTTATATTTAGCTATAAATTCGCTTTTTTTGTATATACACATTTAGCAATCGATATCGAAATGCTTCCAATCAATAGTTTAACATATTTAAGTTAATTAACCTTCTTTAACGTATTGAAGGTGATATAAAGCCATGGCGGCATAACGACAGTACATTTGGAAGAATTCCGTAATCTTATTGTACAAATGAGCATCCTCCCCCGACCTCAACACACACACTACATTACCACGCCACATCGTTTCAAATTTTACATCACTAGCACGCAACCTTCACCACATCACCCCACATCGACTCAAACCTACATCACTAACACGCAACTTTCACCACAGTACGCTTACAACCCACATCCTACACTACTCGTCAGAGCATTTACACACCGACATCTACACACATCAGCACACATGTACAACAACACCCATCACATCATCCGATTCAGCACCAACGGGATCCAGGAAGGACCGATAAACAGATCTACTCGCTCAGTTCGTTTGCGATATTAACAGCGATCGGTTTGTGAATACTTTTTCTGCGCGTCCCGTTTCCAATCCGCCATCATCCGAATCCACGCCGCAATTTAATTTATCAATTTTTATATTAACGATTAGTATATAATCATCACGAGTCGTTTTGTGCTTTTTTCTTGGCAATAAAAATCGGTTGGTGTCACCCGGACACAAGAGTCACACCCCCTCAACAAGTTGGTTTATTTTATTTTATTTTCTTGGGCTACTGACGGTATTGGTGGCATAAAAATCAAAAGGGTGAGTGCAAAGATTTCCATGGTCCTTCGAGCCTACAGAAAGGCACATTGGTTAAAACAGTGAAGTGGTTAAAACAGGTGAAGTGCAGTGACACAACAAATTTAAACAAAAAGGTGCATATGTGAGTGACAGTAAAACCCCTTTTTAAAAAAAAAAAAAAAAAAAAAAAAAAAAAAAAAAAAAAAAATAATAATAATAATAATAATAATACATATATAAAACATACATACAACAACACAAAAAAAAAAAAAAAAGAGTTAAATTAAAAGTGCGGTGAACTTAAAGTGTAACAGTGCATACAAGTTCAAAACAAAAAAAAAAAAAGGGGAAACAACAGTGAAATTAAATACAAGACCAATAACTTCAAAAACAACACAACAATTAGACCTTTACTAATAAAAACGGGCGCGCACTTAAATAATCAAAAACTAAAATAAGTTAAATCAATACAACAAATAACGCACTGGAATAGCGGAGAAGAAGCGGCTCAACAATAGGAGGAAGAGCAGAACACACGCACACCCGATTTTCTATCAGAACTCCTCAAAATCCCCTGAGGGAACATAAAGTGAGTGTATCCATTTCACTTTTAATTTATCATTATATATGTATATATGTATGTAGCGTTGCAACCAACGGTCAGCAGAATAAAACTGATAGCAATTAAATCCGTTTAATAAAAACGGTTACTGAAAGCTCGGCGGTAAATTCAAGTACCGATATAAACGCAATACAATACGGTTAATAATATATACTATACATATGTATCCCCAATATACATATATATACATATATATAACCAATTAAATTATTGTTCTTTGCCTTTAAAACTTTCATTCGTGTATACAATACACACTTTTCAAAAACAAAAAAAAAAGTTTTTTCAAGTATTTACTTCCTAACATTCTGGCAATACCGCTTCGGCTTATTAACTGTGAGAGGGATACTTGCAAATGCAATACCGCTCCGGATTATTAAGCCGTGAGAGGGATAAATGCAAATTATACGGACAATACCGCTTCTGCTTATTAAGCTGTGAGAGGGATTGCTTCCGAAAAAGTTAGCAAAGGCATAAAGAAGAATAAGGCATAAAAAGCACAAATACAATCATACATATATACATATCCGAAAACGCAATATATAGCAAAAAGCAAACTTATATATACATATATTATATATTATTTGACATTCTCGCTTTCGCATATTTACATAAACGCGATTACGTTAACGCAAATTAAAATTTTTTTTGGGGTTTAATTTTCATGCGTATATTTGACAGATACTTTTCAACAGGGAAAAAAAATGCCATTTGCTTTGATTTTTATTGAAAACAAAGAAAGTTGCAAATCTTTAATTTTATTCCCAAAATCATTTTTGAAAGTTTTGCGTTTCCGAGGCATTTTTCTGGTTAAGGGCAAAAAAGAAAACCCCATTTGGGGGTAAACAACCAAATTCAAAACTCCCAGATGAAAAATACTGTTTGGTGGGTTTTTGTACGCTGGTAACTTTATATTTTTTCAAAACACGCAAGTTACGGGAATGGCGTTTACGCATGCTAAAAACTTTTTGGAAAAATAAAACTCTTTTAATTGGGGAAAAGATCGTAATACAATTTTATCCATTTTGGGGAAAATTACAACAATTATTAAAAAGGAGTTTGGCCCCCAAATCTCATTTAACCCTTTAATATTTTTTTGGGGTAGAATTTTAAAAAATCCCAGTATTATTTGGGAAGAAAACTTTCCCAAAAAATTTGGGTTTCCGGGAAATGCTAAAAAGTTCCCCTTGGGACTTTCCGAATGGACCCCCTAAGAGCACCGCTAAAATTTTAAATAAAATTTTTCAAAAAAAAAATGTCTGAAAATTCGTTTAAAAAAAAAAAGCCGATGAGATTTTGAAATTTTATGCTTTTTTTTTTAAAAAAGATCAAGCTCTTAAAAAATCCCCCGTTTTTATATATTGCCGTATTTTTCAATCCCTGTTACCAAGACTTAGGATCAATTATCAAACAAGGAAAAATAAATGAACTGGGTAAATGAAAAAATTTTTGGGAAAAAAAGAAAAGTTCGCATCAAATCCTTTTAAACTACAACAATATTGAAAGCCAATTTGGCACCAGTTTTTCTTGCTTTTAAAAAAAGCAAGAAAATTTTTTTTTTTAACGCAATTAAGCACAAAATCCACACTATTAAAAAGGGTTTAACCTTTTTCAGTCGGCTATCGGGCCGGGAAAAGCCAAAAAAAATTTTTTCCGAAAAAAAAAAAAAAAACACCTAAAACGCAGCGCGTAACCCATTTAATTTTTTCAAATAAATTTCTTTTTTGAAAAATTTTGGGTTTAAAATTTTTTAAAACCAATTTTGGAAATAAAACTTTTTTTTAAAAAAGTTTTCAAAAATTTTTCTTTAAAAAAATACCTTTATTTTATTAACTCAAATTTTTCTGAATGAGCACAGATTCAAAAGAATCTAAAGCAGAATTCTTAAGAATTCCAAAAATGATTACTGATGATAAAAGCCCATGTACACCTGCTGAAGCTACACGCTCAAAGCAAGGTGCTACAAAGCAAAAAAGGGGGAGGGACATCTCGTATATTAAATTCATTTCTGAGAGTGACAGCTTGATTAAATACTGCACTCGATTTGCATCTTCACCGATTCAGGACAACTCTGAATCGGTACTAGAAATAAAAAATAAATCTATAGACAATTTTTGGACACCCCTCCAAGCTGCATACGACGCAATAGTAGAAACTGATGATTCAGATCTACCTGAAAATTTTAAATCTTCGGCTTACGCCAAATACGAAAATTGCTTAGACCGCTATGAAGACACAAAAGCAATGATCTCAGATCAATTAAAACTTATGAAGTCAATTTCACCTACTCCCCACAGTAGAGTAGAGTTACCACAATTACAAGCCCAAGAGGCAAGTTCAGGCATTCATCTCAAAGTGCCAGCGTGTGATACGGAAATATTTCATGGAGGTTATGAACAATCGCCGTCCTTCCGGGACATGTTTACAGCCGTGTACATAAACCATCCGAAATTATCACAGGCGCAAAAACTGTATCACCTCCGATACAAAACTAAAGGTCAAGCAGGCGTAATAGTCAAGCAGTTCGCATTGAATGACGATAACTTTAATCTAGTTTGGGGAAGCTTTAAGACAAAGATACGAAAATGAGAGAATATTAGTTGACAAGCAAGTAACGATACTTATGAACTTGCCTAAAATTCAAAGAGAAACCGTGAAGAATTCATGAAACTAGAATCCACTGGTTCAAATTGTTTGTCGATTCTATCGACACAAAATATTCCCACTCACAATTGGGATCCTATTCTGGTAAACATTTGCACCGCCGCATTACCAGAAAAATCATTACTTTTGTGGGAGCAATCGCTCTCATCAAGAAGAAAATGCCCAACGTGGCAGCAGATGAAAGATTTCTTATCTACCCAATACGAAATTGCGGAAAGGGTAGACAAAAAAGTAGTCAGAACTAAAAACGTTCAACAAGACTTAAATCGAAGCTTCAATAGACCCCAAGCCGGAAGCAACAACAATTTAAACAGAAGCTTTTTCAAAACACAATCGTTCACATCTGAACAAAATAAATTCACGTCATGCGAACTATGTTCTGGAGGGCATAAGTTAAAAGCTTGCGAGAAATTTAAAAAAATGAATGTCACTGAAAGGAACAACTTTGTCAGGTCAAAAAGACTCTGTACAAACTGCTTGTCCCACTCACACAATCTCAATACTTGCGAAAGCAAATTTAATTGCGTATATTGCCACAAAAGGCATCACTCTATGTTACATCTCAATAACTTTCCCAACACATCTCATAGCAGCGCTTTTTAAAAAAAAAACCACGGGTTTAGTCGCCACAGCAACTCCCGAAACAAAAGAAAATTGCCAAGAAACACCATGTTGTTCAAAGGCATTAAAAACTCAAACGCTACACAGCGAAAATCATAGTAGAGTACTACTACCCACAGCAGTTGTCTCCATCGAACATCGAGGAGAACTGTTCAAACTAAGAGCCCTTATAGACCAAGGATCGCAACGATCATTCATAGCGTCTAGGGCACAAAATAGGCTAAAACTGCCAACAAAGCATGCCAACTATGAAATTACGGGAATGGGCGGACGAGTAGTACAAAACTCAAGTAAAATCTGCCCCATTACCCTAATTTCCCCCAAAGCGGATAAGCGCATTCAAGCAAATGCTATTGTCTTACCGCAACTAACAAACATGCTTCCAAGCTATCAAATAAATAGCAAGCATTGGGATAAAATTTCACACCTGACACTGGCAATCCAACTGCAACACACCAGCTCAGATAGACATCCTAATAGGCAGCGACCTTATACCGCAAATCATATTAGAAGGTGTTGAAAAAATTTCGAAAACACTACTGGGGCAAAATACCATTTTCGGATGGGTCCTAAGTGGACTAGTTGCGGAACCAGTCACAGCAATGACAACTCAAGTTGAGGAAATCTCAAACGAGTACCTCAATTCACAATTGAGAAAGTTTTGGGAGTTAGAAGAACTCCCCCCCATTTCAATTACAACACCAGAAGATCAGTATTGTGAAGACTTTTACAAAGCCACAACTACTCGATCAGCTAATGGTCGGTATGTCGTACGACTACCAATAAAACCACAATTTCCAGACACACTCGCCTTGGGTCACTCTCGCACCTCTGCAATACAGCAGTTTCTAAGTATGGAGAAAAACCTACTTAGAAAAGGTGAGCTTAAACAAGTTTATGATGGTGTCGTGGAAGAATACCTTCATTTAGATCACATGGAGGAAGTAAGCCCATGTGAAAAAATCATAAGAGGCAAATATTACTCTTTCTACTTGCCACACCATGCAGTAGTAAAGCCTGAGAAGAAAACAACAAAAGTTCGAGTTGTATTCAATGCATCACGATCCACGAGCTCAGGTAATTCCCTAAATGATATTCTATTTACGGGACCCACACTCCCAAACCCGATTTAATGCTCCTCATATTGAACTGGCGTATATACAAATACGTATTCAATGGGGATGTCGAAAAAATGTATCGACAAATACTGGTTCATAAAGATGATCAAGATTTTCAGCGGATTATTTTCCGAAAATCTGCCAATAGTCCACTACGCGACTTTAAATTGAAAACAGTTTCCTTTGGCGTAAACTGTGCCCCATATCTAGCCATTCGTACACTACACGAACTGGCAGAAGACACAAAGCCAGAATTTCCACTGGCAACACAAGTCTTAAAAACGCAAACGTATGTAGACGATATCCTGTCTGGAAGCCACAGTCTTCCACAAGCATACGAGACCTTATCACAGGTAATAAGTGCCCTCAATACCGCAGGGTTTCCTTTAAAAAAGATTACAGCCAATCACCCAAATATTTTAAAAAATATTCCTAAAGACCTTTTGTTGGATACTAATTTCCTTATATTTGAAAAGGAAAGTACAACAAAAACACTAGGCATCCAATGGAATGCGATATCGGACCAGTTTTCATACACGACTGAGTCCATATCCGCATTATCCGCCATTACAAAACGCCAAATTCTCTCCTCGGTGGCAAAACTTTTTGACCCCGCAGGATGGCTTTCGCCAATTATGATAAAAGCGAAAATCTTGATCCAAGAATTATGGCTAGACGGAACCGACTGGGACGAACAAGTGAAACCTCTTCGCTTAGAAAAATGGTCCCAGTTCGCTAATAATTTGAACGACATCTCGAAGATACAAATTCCACGGTGGGTAAACTATTCCCCCCAATACAAAGTGGAACTACACGGTTTCTGCGACGCCTCTGAAAAGGCTATTGTGCCACTATTTATGTGCGCACACAAAGCGATATTGCAACCACAAGCCACTTATTAGCGGCAAAAGCAAAAGTTGCGCCTCTAAAAACGATAAGTCTACCACGACTTGAACTCTGTGGCGCTCTGCTACTAGCAAAGCTAGCTTCAATGGTGCAGACCCACTTAAATATGGCGAAATACAGATTATATCTATGGTCCGATTCCGAGATAGTTCTAGCCTGGTTAGAAAAACCACCACATGCGTGGAAAACTTATATTTCTAACCGAACATCTGAAATACTTGACCTAGTAGGATCAGCCACTTGGCGTCACGTAGCCAGTGCTGACAATCCTGCTGATCTAGGTACAAGAGGATGCAAGCCTCTGCATCTTGCCACCTCCACCCTCTGGTGGAATGGCCCCCGATGGTTAACAGAATCTCCCGATTCTTGGCCACAATCGCCCATGCGCAACATACTTGCCCCAGAAAGTCGTAAAATCGACACTTATCATGCAACACTGGATGACACTGACATCCTTGAACGATTTTCATCGTTTCCCCCAGCCCTCCGGGTAGTTGCCTATATTCTCAAGTTTTTAGAGCGGCTCAAACTTAAAATTAAAGGAGCAACTTATCTCCATTGCGATAAATTGACGCACCAAGACTTACAAAAAGCAAAGTTCGCTCTTATCGCTGCAACCCAAACGCGCTACTTCAGCCGCGATGTAGAACTACTAAGAGAATCGAAGCCTATCGATAAAAAGAGCTCACTCTTAGTCCTAAACCCATTTCTAGATTCGAAGGGTTTACTTCGTGCGAATGGTCGGCTTGCTAATTCAAGCCTAACGTACAATGAACGCCACCCTATAATCATACCAGAGAGGTGTCCGTTTGCCACGTTATTTATTAGATATATCCACACACTAATGCTCCATGCCGAACATCGCCTCATGCAACATATGGTCCGCCAAGAGCTGTACATACCCCGACTGAAGCCCCAAATAAAAAAGTGCTTTTCATGTGCAAAATCTGCACTATGCATAAGCAGAAAATGCGATCGCAGATTATGGCAGCACTTCCACCTGAACGCTGCAATTTTGCTCTGCCGTTCACCACTACAGGTGTAGATTTTGCTGGGCCTTTTATGATAAAGGCATCCATGTTAAGGTCTCCTACCCTCATGAAAGGCTACGTGGCTGTTTTTGTCTGTTTCACGACAAAAGCAGTACACCTTGAGCTATGTACCAGTCTGACAACGGAGGCTTTTCTCGCGGCATTTGCTCGCTTCGTCGGAAGACATGGCTTTCCATCCAAAATCATGAGCGATAATGGCAAAACATTCATTGGAGCTCAACGAGCCACAGAGAAACAGTTTGTCGATTTCTCTAAACAAGTATCACCTGACATCGTACAAAAGTACGCACCCCAAGGTATCAATTGGCAGTTTATCCCCCAAGCGCTCCACATATGGGTGGCTTATGGGAGTCTGCCGTAAAAAGCTTCAAATCTCATTTTAAAAAGATAGCTGGCAACCACAAATTTAATTACGAAGAATTCACGACCCTCTTAATTAGAATTGAAGCCGTTCTTAATTCACGGCCTCTCGCTGCACTCTCGCAAGATCCCTCAGACTTTACTGCCCTCACGCCAGGGCATTTTCTTAAAGGAGCGCCCATTCTGGCCACACCTGAGCCAGGCGTGGAGTCGCTTTCCTTATTAAACCGTTGGGAAAGAATTAAAATTCTCCATCATGACTTCAGTCGTCGATGGAAAGATGATTATTTAAAGGACCTCCACAGAAGGTACCGATGGAAAACAACAGAAAATGCGCCTAAGCTTGGAGATTGTGTCTTGATCAATGACGATTGTCTCCCCCCCACCGAATGGCGGCTTTGGGCCCCATAGAGAAGCTATACTACGGCTCCGATGGTCATATTCGCGTAGTCGATCTCCGTACACAAACGGGAACGCTAACCAGGCCGGTCGTTAAGCTATGCTTTTTGCCAACCGCGGATAAAACCGAAAAGTAAACCGAAAATAACGTACCGTAACTAAAAACAAAGAAACGAAAAATAAATAATGATAAAATGCTCCAATATCAATAACTAGCAACAAAAACCAAGAAAAGAGAGTGATCCACATGACGACTCACTCGTGCCACATTTCGTGGCACCAATGCCTATATGAATTTATATGTATGTATATGTTAACTAAAATAAAATCTTTTAACAGATAACAATGGATGCCGAGATGCCAACTGCGCCCACGCCCACCATACGTTCGGCAGTTACTGTTCCGCGCTCGAAGACTCACCAGTCGCAGCGCCGCGAACCACCATCGCCCCCGCAGCTCCCCGAGCAGTTTCAACGGCTCCACAAAACGACACGCGATCAACGGCTCCGGAACCACCTCAACTCGAATGCGCCCTATGTCGCCGTCTCATCGGTTGCCTCGCTGTGGCATCTTTAAGGGGATGACCCCTCAGCAGCGCCAGCAGATCGCTCAGGCACATGGGCATTGTCTGAACTGTCTGGCGCCCACCCATCGTACGCAGGAGTGCACAACGGGCTACCAGTGCCAAGTGTGCATGGGTCACCACCATACGCTGCTACATCGCACCGGCGTACTCGATGGCGGACGTCGTAATGCTCCTCGCAGCCGTAATGCCATCAGAGGACCCCAGCGATCGCAACCACGCAGGCCGGCCTACCCTACGGAGAACTCCCGTTCCTGGCGTCACCGCTCTCCTACACCGAACCGGAGGCGCCAGCCAAGGCCGCAATCGCGTCGTTCCACCGGCCTCAGCAACGTGGTAGCCACGTTACAACGGCTTCAGAGGCTACTAGGCTAGACACTCGCCTAGGGGGGCCAGGATGTACAAATGAGCATCCTCCCCCGACCTCAACACACACACTACATTACCACGCCACATCGTTTCAAAACTTACATCACTAACACGCAACCTTCACCACATCACACCACATCGACTCAAACCTACATCACTAACACGCAACTTTCACCACAGTACGCTTACAACCCACATCCTACACTACTCGTCAGAGCATTTACACACCGACATCTACACACATCAGCACACATGTACAACAACACCCCTCACATCATCCGATTCAGCACCAACGGGATCCAGGAAGGACCGATAAACAGATCGACTCGCTCAGTTCGTTTGCGATATTAACAGCGATCGGTTTGTGAATACTTTTTCTGCGCGTCCCGTTTCCAATCCGCCCTCATCCGAATCCACGCCGAATTTAAATTTATCAATTTTTATATTAACGATTATTATATAATCATCACGAGTCGTTTTGTGCTTTTTTCTTGGCAATAAAAATCGGTTGGTGTCACCCGGACACAAGAGTCACACCCCCTCAACAAGTTGGTTTATTTTATTTTATTTTCTTGGGCTACTGACGGTATTGGTGGCATAAAAATCAAAAGGGTGAGTGCAAAGATTTCCACTTATATTTAGGTATAAAGAAGATTTTCTTGTATATATGTATTTAGCAATCGATTTCGAAATGCTTTAAATAACTGGTTTAACATATTTAAGTTAATAAACCTTCTTTAACGAACAGAAGTTAACATAAAGCCACAACGGCATAACGGCAGTGCATTTAGAAGAATTACGTAATCTTATATTTAAGTATAAAGGCGATTTTCTTGTATATACACATTTAGCAATCGATATCAAAATGCTTCAAATCATTAGTTTAACATATTTAAGTTAAATAACCATCTTAATCTTACTGAAGTCTGCAAAAGCCTTAACGGCATAATGGTAGTGCATATAGAAGAACTCCGTAATCTTATATTTAGGTATATAGTCGATTTTCTTGTATTTACACATTTAGCAATCGATATCGAAATGCTTCAAATCAGTAGTTTAACATACTTAAGTAAATAAAGCTTCTTTAACGCACTGAAGTTAACATAAAGCCATGGCGGCATAACGGCAGTGCATGTAGAAGAATTCCGTAATCTTATATTTAGGTATAAATAGATTTTATTGTATATACACATTTAGCAATCGATATCGAAATGCTTCCAATCATTAGTTTAACAAATTTAAGTTAATTAACCTTCTTTAACGTATTGAAGGTGATATAAAGCCATGGCGGCATAACGACAGTACATTTGGAAGAATTCCGTAATCTTATATTTAGGTATAAAGAAGATTTTCTTATATATATGCATTTAGCAATCGATTTCGAAATGCTTCAAATAACTGGTTTAACATATTTAAGTTAATAAACCTTCTTTAACGAACAGAAGTTAACATAAAGCCACAACGGCATAACGGCAGTGCATTTAGAAGAATTACGTAATCTTATATTTAGGTATAAAGTCGAGTTTCTTGTATATACACATTTAGCAATCGATATCGAAATGCTTCAAATCATTAGTTTAACATATTTAAGTTAAATAACCATCTTAATCTTACTGAAGTCTGCAAAAGCCTTAACGGCATAATGGCAGTGCATTAAGAAGAATTACGTAATCCTATATTTAGGTTTAAAGTCGATTTTCTTGTATATACTCATTTAGCAATCGATATCGAAATGATTCAAATCATTAGTTTAACATATTTAAGTTAATAAACCTTCTTTAACGAACTGAAGTTGGCATAAAGCCATGGCGGCATAACGGCAGTGCATGTAGAAGAACTCCGTAATCTTATATTTAGGTATAAATTCGATCGGTTTGTAATATTTCTGCGTTTTCCAACCCGATACCCGAAATCCCCTTTAAATAAATTTTTTTAAACATTTTAAATTAATTAACCTTTTTTTTTAAAAAAAGGGTTTGTCACCGGATATAAAGCCATCAACGGGTTTTTTAACGGGCAGTACATTTGGAAAAAAATTCAAGGGTAAAATTTCCCTTATATTTAGGTATAAAGAAGATTTTCTTGTATATATGCATTTAGCAATCGATTTCGAAATGCTTTAAATAACTGGTTTAACATATTTAAGTT
This sequence comes from Bactrocera correcta, assembly GCA_027475135.1. Taxonomy (NCBI): domain Eukaryota; kingdom Metazoa; phylum Arthropoda; class Insecta; order Diptera; family Tephritidae; genus Bactrocera; species Bactrocera correcta. Next base: position 69,118,257 of record CM050327.1, on the reverse strand, counting down.
AATAAACCTTCTTTAACGAACTGAAGTTGGCATAAAGCCAGGGCATAACGGCAGTGCATTTGGAAGAATTCGTAACTTATATTTAGGTATAAAGCGATTTTGTTGTATATACTCATTCAGCAATCGATATCGAAATGCTTCAAATCATTAGTATTAACATATTTAAGTTAATATAACGCTTCTTTTAATCTTACTGAAGTCCACAAAAGGCTTAACGGCATAAGGAGTGCATATAGAAGATATCCGTTATCTTATATTTAGGTATAAGTCGATTTTCTTGTATATACACATTTAGCAATCGATATCGAAATGCTTCAAATCATAGTTTAACATATTTAAGTTAATAAACCTTCTTTAACGACTGAAGTTAACATAAAGCCATGGCGGCATAACGGCAGTGCATTTAGAAGAATTCCGTAATCTTATATTTAGGTATAAATAAGATTTTCTTGTATATACACATTTAGCAATCGATATCGAAATGCTTCAAATCATTAGTTTAACATATTTAAGTTAATAACCTCTTTAACGTACTGAAGTTGAATAAGCCAGCGGCATAATGGCAGTGCATATAGAAGAACTCCGTAATCTTATATTTAGGTATATAGTCGATTTTCTTGTATTTACACATTTAGCAATCGATATCGAAATGCTTCAAATCAGTAGTTTAACATATTTAAGTAAATAAAGCTTCTTTAACGCACTGAAGTTAACATAAAGCCATGGCGGCATAACGGCAGTGCATTAGAGAATTACGTAATCTTATATTTAGGTATAAAGATTTTCTTGTATATACACATTTAGCAATCGATATCGAAATGCTTCAAATCATTAGTTTAACATATTTAAGTTAATTAACCCTCTTTATCTTACTGAAGTCTCAAAAGCCTTAACGGCATAACGGCAGTGCATTAGAAGAATTCCGTAATCTATATTTAGGTATAAAGTGATTTTCTTGTATATATGCATTTAGCAATCGATTCGAAATGCTTCAAATAACTGGTTTAACATATTTAAGTTAATAAACCTTCTTTAACGAACAGAAGTTAACATAAAGCCACAACGGCATAACGGCAGTGCATGTAGAAGAATTCCGTAATCTTATATTTAGGTATAAATTCGAGTTTCTTGTATAGTACATATTTAGCAATCGATATCGAAATGCTTCAAATCATTAGTTTTACATATTTAAGTTAATAAAAATCTCTTAACTTTGAAGTCATCATAAAGCCTTACGGCATAACGAGCAGTACATTTGAAGAATTCCGTAATCTTATATTTAGGTATAAAGTCAGATTTTCTTGATATATATGCATTTAGCAATCGATTTCGAAATGACTTCAAATCTGGTTTAACATATTTAAGTTAATAAACCTTCTTTAACGAACTGAAGTTGGCATAAAGCCATGGTGCGATAACGGCAGTGCATTTGGAAGAATTCCGTAACTTATATTTAGGTATAAAGTGATTTTTTGTATATATGCATTGAGCAATCGATTTCGAAATGCTTCAAATCATTAGTTAACATATTTTAAGTTAATAAACTTTTTTAAGACTGAAGGTGACATAAAGGCTTCAACGGCATAAAGGACAGTACATTTAGAAGATTCCGTATCTTATATTTAGGTGTAAACGATTTTCTTGTATATACATTCATTTAGCAATCGATTCGAAATGCTTCCAATCAAGTATTACATATTTAAGTTAATTAACTTCTTTAACGTAATCTGAAGTTATAAAGATAGCGGCATAACGCAGTCATTTGGAAGAATTCCGTAAATTATATTTAGGGCTATAAATCCGGCCGAAATTTCTTGAAAAAGTATGCCCATTTAGCAATCTGGACTTTCCGAATGTGACTTCACCTAAACGCAGCCTGGTCAACATATTTAATGTTAAATTAACCCTCTTCAACGAAAGTAAGATGTCATAGAAGCCAATCTAACGGTTTCAAATAATAGGAACACGATGCATTTAGCAAGATTTTATGCGTTAATCTTTTATTTAAAGAAAGTTATCATAGCTCGATTATAAAAATCATTCCGTATATACACATTTAGCAATCGATATCGAAATGCTTCAAATCATCAGTTTAACATATTTAAGATAATTAACCTTCTTTATCTTACTGAAGTTAACATAAAGCCATAACGGCATAACGGCCTTATATTTAGGTACAAAAAAGATTTTCTTTTATATACACATTTAGAAATCGATATCGAAATGCCTCAAATCATTAGTTTAACATATTTAAGCTAATTAACCCTCTTTATCTTACTGAAGTCTACAAAAGCCTTAACGGCATAACGGCAGTGCATTCAGAGAAATTCCATTATCATATATTTAGGTATAAAGTCGTTTTTCTTGTATATATGCATTAAGCAATCGATTCGAAATGCTTCAAATAACTGGTGCAACATATTTAAGTTAATAAACTTTCTTTAACGAACAGAAATTAACATAAAGCCATAACTGCATAACGGCAGTGCATTTAGAAGAACTCCGTAATCGTTTTTGTATAAAGTCGTTTTTCTTGTATATACACATTTATCAATCGATATCGAAATGCCTCAAATCGTTAGTTTAACATATTTAAGTTAGTTAACCCTCTTTATCTTACTGAAGTCTACAAACGCCTTATCGGCATAACGGCAAAGCATTTAGAAGAATTACGTAATCTTATACTTAGGTATAAAGTCGATTTTCTTGTATATACTCATTAAGCAATCGATATCTAAATGCTTCAAATCATTAGTTTAACATATTTAAGTTAATTAACCCTTTTTAGCGTATTGAAGTTGATATAAAGCCATGGCGGCATAACGACAGTACATTCGGAAGAATTCCGTAATCTTATATTTAGGTATAAAGTCAATTTTCTTGTATATATGCATTAAGCAATCGATATCGAAATGCTTCAAAAAACTGGTTTAACATATTTAAGTTAATAAACCTTCTTTAACTAACTGAAGTTAACATAAAGCCGTAACGGTATAACGTCAGTGCATTTGGAAGAATTCCGTAAACTTATATTTAGGTATAAAGTCGATTTTGTTGTATATATGCATTTAGCAATCGATTTCGAAAATCTTCAAATCGTTAGTATAACATATTTAAGTTAATAAAGCTTCTTTAACGCACTGAAGTCCACATAAAGGCTTAACGGCATAACGGCAGTGCATTTAGAAGAATTCCGTTATCTTATATTTAGGTATAAATTCGATTTTCTTGTATATACACATTTAGCAATCGCTATAGAAATGCTTCCAATCATTAGTTTAACAGATTTGAGTTAATTAACCTTCTTTAACGTATTGAAGGTGATATAAAGCCATGGCGGCATAACGACAGTACATTTGGAAGAATCCCGTAATCTTATATTTAGGTATAAAGAAGATTTTCTTGTATATATGCATTTAGCAATCGATTTCGAAATGCTTCAAATAACTTCTTCTTCTTCTTTACTGGCGTAGACACCGCTTATGCGATTATAGCCGAGTCAACAACAGCGCGCCAGTCGTTTCTTCTCTTCGCTACGTGGCGCCAATTGGATATTCCAAGCGAAGCCAGGTCCCTCTCCACTTAGTCCTTCCAACGGAGTGGAGGTCTTCCTCTTCCTCTGCTTCCCGCGGCGGGTACTGCGGCGAATACTTTCAGAGCTGGAGCGTTTTCATCCATCCGGACAACATGACCTAGCCAGCGTAGCCGCTGTCTTTTAATTCGCTGAACTATGTCAATGTCGTCGTATATCTCGTACAGCTCATCGTTCCATCGAATGCGATATTCGCCGTGGCCAACGTGCAAAGGACCATAAATCTTTCGCAGAACTTTTCTCTCGAAAACTCGCAACGTCGACTCATCGGTTGTTGTCATCGTCCAAGCCTCTGCACCATATAGCAGGACGGGAATAATGAGCGACTTATAGAGTTTGGTTTTTGTTCGTCGAGAGAGGACTTTACTTTTCAATTGCCTACTCAGTCCGAAGTAGCACCTGTTGGCAAGAGTAATCCTGCGTTGGATTTCCAGGCTGACATTGTTGGCGGTGTTAATGCTGGTTCCTAAATAGACGAAATTATCTACAACTTCAAAGTAATGACTGTCAACAGTGACGTGGGAGCCAAGTCGCGAGTGCGACGACTGTTTGTTTGATGGCAGGAGATATTTCGTCTTGCCCTCGTTCACTGCCAGACCCATTTGAGTTGCTTCCTTGTTCAGTCTGGAGAAAGCAGAACTAACGGCGCGGGTGTTGAGGCCGATGATATCAATATCAACGGCATACGCCAGCAGCTGTACACTCTTGTAAAAGATTGTACCTGCTCGATTAAGTTCTGCAGCTCGAATAATTTTCTCGAGCAGCAGATTGAAAAAGTCACACGATAGAGAGTCGCCTTGTCTGAAACCTCGTTTGGTATCGAACGGCTCGGAGAGGTCCTTCCCGATCCTGACGGAGCTTTTCGTGTTGCTCAACGTCAGTTTACACAGCCGTATTAGTTTTGCGGGGATACCAAATTCAGACATCGCGGCATAAAGGCAGCTCCTTTTCGTGCTGTCGAAAGCAGCTTTGAAATCGACGAAGAGGTGGTGTGTGTCGATTCTCCTTTCACGGGTCTTTTCCAAGATTTGGCGCATCGTGAATATCTGGTCGGTTGTTGATTTACCAGGTCTAAAGCCACACTGATAAGGTCCAATCAGTTTGTTGACGGTGGGCTTTAATCTTTCACACAATACGCTCGACAGAACCTTATATGCGATGTTGAGGAGGCTAATCCCACGGTAATTGGCGCAGATTGTGGGGTCTCCTTTTTTACGGATTGGGCATAGCACACTTAAATTCCAATCGTTGGGCATACTTTCGTCCGACCATATTTTGCAAAGAAGCTGATGCATGCACCTTATCAGCTCTTCGCCGCCGTGTTTGAATAGCTCGGCCGGCAATCCATCGGCCCCTGCCGCTTTGTTGTTTTTCAGGCGGGAAATTGCTATTCGAACTTCTTCACGGTCGGGCAATGGAACGTCTGTTCCATCGTCATCGATTAGGGTATCGGGTTCGCTTTCTCCTGGTGTTGTGCGTTCACTGCCATTCAGCAGGCTGGAGAAGTGTTCCCTCCATAATCTAAGTATGCTCTGGGCATCGGTGGCTAGATCACCTTGGGGGGTTCTACAAGAGTAAGCTCCGGTCTTGAAACCTTCTGTAAGCCGCCGCATCTTTTCGTAGAATTTTCGAGCATTACCCCTGTCGGCCAGCTTATCAAGCTCTTCGTACTCACGCATTTCGGCCTCTTTCTTTTTCTGTCTACAAATGCGTCTCGCTTCCCTCTTCAACTCTCGGTATCTATCCCATCCCGCACGTGTTGTGGTCGATCGTAACGTTGCGAGGTAGGCAGCCTGTTTTCTCTCCGCTGCGACACGGCACTCTCTGGTTTAACATATATAAGTTAATAAACCTTCTTTAACGAACAGAAGTTAACATAAAGCCACAACGGCATAACGGCAGTGCATTTAGAAGAATAACGTAATCTTATATTTAGGTATAAAGTCGAGTTTCTTGTATATACACATTTAGCAATCGATATCGAAATGCTTCAAATCATTAGTTTAACATATTTTTAAATTAAATAACCATCTTAATCTTACTGAAGTCTAAAAAAGCCTTAACGGCATAATGGCAGTGCATTAAGAAGAATTACGTAATCTTTTTATTTAGGTTTAAAGTCGATTTTCTTTTATATACTCATTAAGCAATCGATATCGAAATGATTCAAATCATTAGTTTAACATTTCTTAGTTAATAATCCTTCTTTAACGAACTGAAGTTGGCATAAAGCCACGGCGGCATAACGGCAGTGCATGTAGAAGAACTCCGTAATCTTATATTTAGGTATAAATTCGATTTTCTTGTATATACACATTTAGCAATCGATATCGAAATGCTTCAAATCATTAGTTTTACATATTTAAGTTAATTAACCTTCTTTATCTTACTGAAGTTAACATAAAGCCATAACAGCATAAACGGGCCAAAATTTTATTTAGGTATAAAAGATTTTGTTGTATATATGCATTCAGCAATCGATTTCGAAATCTTCAAATCATTAGTATAACATATTTAAGTTAATAAAGCTTTTTTAACGCACTGAAGTCCATATAAAGGCTTAACGGCATAACGGCAGTGCATTTAAAAGAATTCCGTTATATTATATTTAGGTATAAAGTCGATTTTCTTGTATATACTCATTAAGCAATCGATATCTAAATGCTTCAAATCATTAGTTTAACATATTTAAGTTAATTAACCCTTTTTAACGTATTGAAGTTGATATAAAGCCATGGCGGCATAACGACAGTACATTCGGAAGAATTCCGTAATCTTATATTTAGGTATGAAGTCAATTTTCTTGTATATATGCATTAAGCAATCGATATCGAAATGCTTCAAATAACTGGTTTAACATATTTAAGTTAATAAACCTTCTTTAACTAACTGAAGTTAACATAAAGCCATAACGGTATAACGTCAGTGCATTTGGAAGAATTCCGTAAACTTATATTTAGGTATAAAGTCGATTTTCTTGTATTTACACATTTAGCAATCGATATCGAAATGCTTCAAATCAGTAGTTTAACATATTTAAGTAAATAAACGCACTGAAGTCCACATAAAGGCTTAACGGCATAACGGCAGTGCATTTGGAAGAATTCCGTTATCTTATATTTAGGTATAAATTCGATTTTCTTGTAAATACACATTTAGCAATCGATATCGAAATGCTTCAAATCATCAGTTTAACATATTTAAGTTAATTAACCTTCTTTATCTTACTGAAGTTAACATAAAGCCATAACAGCATAACGGCCTTATATTTAGGTATAAAAAAGATTTTCTTTTACATATGCATTTAGCAATCGATTTCGAAAATCTTCAATCATTAGTTTAACATCTTTAAGCTAATTAACCCTCTTTATCTTACTGAAGTCTACAAAAGCCTTAACGGCATAACGGCAGTGCATTCAGAGAAATTCCGGTATCATATATTTAGGCATAAAGTCGATTTTCTTGTATAAATGCATTAAGCAATCGATTCGTAATGCTTCAAATATCTGGTGCAACATATTTAAGTTAATAAACCTTCTTTAACGAACAGAAATTAACATAAAGCCGTAACTGCAAAACGGCAGTGCATTTAGAAGAACTCCGTAATCTTTTTAGGTATAAATTCGATTTTCTTGTATATACACATTTAGCAATCGATATCGAAATGCTTCAAATCATTAGTTTAACATATTTAAGTTAGTTAACCCTCTTTATCTTACTGAAGTCTACAAACGCCTTAACGGCATAACGGCAAAGCATTTAGAAGAATTACGTAATCTTATATTTAGGTATAAAGTCGATTTTCTTGTATATACTCATTTAGCGATCGATATCCAAATGCTTCAAATCATTAGTTTAACATATTTAAGTTAACAAACCTACTTTAACGCACTGAAGTTAACACAAAGCCATGGCGGCATAACGGCAGTGCATGTAGAAGAATTCCGTAATCTTATATTTAGCTATAAATTCGCTTTTTTTGTATATACACATTTAGCAATCGATATCTAAATGCTTCAAAGCATTAGTTTAACATATTTAAGTTAATTAACCCTTTTTAACGTATTCAAGTTGATATAAAGCCATGGCGGCATAACGACAGTACATTTGGAAGAATTCCGTAATCTTATATTTAGGTATGAAGTATATATGCATTAAGCAATCGGTATCGAAATGCTTCAAATAACTGGTTTAACATATTAAAGTTAATAAACCTTCTTTAACTAACTGAAGTTAACATAACGCCGTAACGGTATAAGGTCAGTGCATTTGGAACAACTCCGTAAACTTATATTTAGGTATAAAGTCGATTTTGTTGTATATATGCATTTAGCAATCGATTTCGAAAATTCTTCAAATCATTAGTTTAACATATTTAAGTTAATAAAGCTTCTTTAACGCACTGAAGTCCACATATAGGCTTAACGGCATAACGGCAGTGCATTTAGAAGAATTCCGTTATCTTATATTTAGGTATAAATTCGATTTTCTTGTATATACACATTTAGCAATCGATATCTAAATGCTTCAAATCATTAGTTTAACATATTTAAGTTAATTAACCTTCTTTAACGTATTGAAGTTGATATAAAGCCATGGCGGCATAACGACAGTACATTCGGAAGAATTCCGTAATCTTATATTTAGGTATAAAGAAGATTTTCTTGTATATATGCATTTAGCAATCGATTTCGAAATGCTTCAAATAACTGGTTTAACATATTTAAGTTAATAAACCTTCTTTAACGAACAGAAGTTAACATAAAGCCACAACGGCATAACGGCAATGCATTTAGAAGAATTACATTATCTTATATTTAGGTATAAAGTCGAGTTTCTTGTATATACACATTTAGCAATCGATATCGAAATGCTTCAAATCATTAGTTTAACATATTTAAGTTAAATAAATCTCTTAATCTTACTGAAGTCAACAAAAGTCTTAACGGCATAATGGCAGTGCATTAAGAAGAATTACGTAATCTTATATTTAGGTTTAAAGTCGATTTTCTTGTATATACTCATTTAGCAATCGATATCGAAATGCTTCAAATCAGTAGTTTAACAAATTTAAGTAAATAAAGGTTCTTTAACGCACTAAAGTTATAATAAAGCCATGGCGGCATAACGGCACTGCATGTAGAAGAATTTCGTAATCTTATATTTAGGTATAAATTCGAATTTCTTGTATATACACATTTAGCAATGGATATCGAAATGCTTCAAATCATCAGTTTAACATATTTAAAATAATTAACCTTCTTTATCTTACTGAAAATAACATAAAGCCATAACGGCATAAGGGCCTTATATTTAGGTATAAAAAAGATTTTTTTTGTATATGCATTTAGCAATCGATTTCGAAAATCTTCAAATCATTAGTTTAACATATTTAAGCTAATTAACCCTCTTTATCTTACTGAAGTCTACAAAATCCTTAACGGCATAACGGCAGTGCATTCAGAGAAATTCCGTTATCATATATTTAGGCATAAAGTCGATTTTCTTGTATATATGCATTGAGCAATCGATTCGAAATGCTTCAAATAACTGGTGCAACATATTTAAGTTAATAAACCTTCTTTAACGAACAGAAATTAACATAAAGCCATAACTGCATAAAGGCAGTGCATTTAGAAGAATTCCATAATCTTTTTAGGTACAAAGTCGATTTTCTTGTATATACACATTTAGCAATCGATATCGAAATGCTTCAAATCATCAGTTTAACATATTTAAGTTAGTTAACCCTCTTTATCTTACTGAAGTCTACAAACGCCTTAACGGAATAACGGCAAAGCATTTAGAAGGATTACGTTATCTTATATTTAGGTATAAATCGATTTTATTGTATATACTCATTTAGGAATAGATATCTAAATGCTTCAAATCATTAGTTTAACATATTAAAGTTAACAAACCTACTTTAACGCACTGAAGTTTACACAAAGCCATGGCGGCATAACGGCAGTGCATGTAGAAGAATTCCGTAATCTTATATTTAGCTATAAATTCGCTTTTTTTGTATATACACATTTAGCAATCAATATCTAAATGCTTCAAATCATTAGTTTAACATATTTAAGTTAATTAACCTTCTTTAACGAACTGAAGTTGGCATACAGCCATGGCGGCATAACGACAGTACATTCGGAAGAATTCCGTAATCTTATATTTTGGTATAAAGTCAATTTTCTTGTATATATGCATTAAGCAATCGATATCGAAATGCTTCAAATAACTGGTTTATCATATTTAAGTTAATAAACCTTCTTTAACTAACTGAAGTTAACATAAAGCCATAACGGTATAAGGTCAGTGCATTTGGATGAATTCCATAAACTTATATTTAGGTATAAAGTCGATTTTGTTGTATATATGCATTTAGCAATCGATTTCGAAAATCTTCAAATCAATAGTTTAACATATTTAAGTTAATAAAGCTTCTTTAACGCACTGAAGTCCACATAGAGGCTTAACGGCATAACGGCAGTGCATTTAGAAGAATTCCGTTATCTTATATTTAGGTATAAATTCGATTTTCTTGTATATACGCATTTAGCAATCGATATCGAACTGCTTCAAATCATTAGTTTAACATATTTAAGTTAAATAACCATCTTAATCTTAATGAAGTCTACAAAAGCCTTAACGGCATAATGGCAGTGCATTTAGAAGAATTACGTAATCTTATTTTTAGGTCTAAAGTCGATTTTCTTGTATATACTCATTTAGCAATCGATATCGAAATGATTCAAATCATTAGTTTAACATATTTAAGTTAATAAACCTTCTTTAACGAACTGAAGTTGGCATAAAGCCATGGCGGCATAACGACGGTGCATTTAGAACAATTCCGTAATCTTATATTTAGGTATAAATTCGATTTTCTTGTATATACACATTTAGCAATCGATATCGAAATGCTTCAAATCATTAGTTTAACATATTTAAGTTAAGTTGATAAACCTTCTTTAACGAATAGAAGTTAACATAAAGCCACAACGGCGTAACGGCAGTGCATTTAGAAGAATTACGTAATCTTATATTTAGGTATAAAGTCGAGTTTCTTGTATATACACATTTAGCAATCGATATCGAAATGCTTCAAATCATTAGTTTAACATATTTAAGTTAAATAACCATCTTAATCTTACTGAAGTCTACAAAAGCCTTAACGGCATAATGGCAGTGCATTAAGAAGAATTACGTAATCTTATTTTTAGGTTTAAAGTCGATTTTCTTGTATATACTCATTTAGCAATCGATATCGAAATGATTCAAATCATTAGTTTAACATATTAAAGTTAACAAACCTACTTTAACGCACTGAAGTTAACACAAAGCCATGGCGGCATAACGGCAGTGCATGTAGAAGAATTCCGTAATCTTATATTTAGCTATAAATTCGCTTTTTTTGTATATACACATTTAGCAATCGATATCTAAATGCTTCAAAGCATTAGTTTAACATATTTAAGTTAATTAACCCTTTTTAACGTATTCAAGTTGATATAAAGCCATGGCGGCATAACGACAGTACATTTGGAAGAATTCCGTAATCTTATATTTAGGTATGAAGTATATATGCATTAAGCAATCGGTATCGAAATGCTTCAAATAACTGGTTTAACATATTAAAGTTAATAAACCTTCTTTAACTAACTGAAGTTAACATAACGCCGTAACGGTATAAGGTCAGTGCATTTGGAACAACTCCGTAAACTTATATTTAGGTATAAAGTCGATTTTGTTGTATATATGCATTTAGCAATCGATTTCGAAAATTCTTCAAATCATTAGTTTAACATATTTAAGTTAATAAAGCTTCTTTAACGCACTGAAGTCCACATATAGGCTTAACGGCATAACGGCAGTGCATTTTTAAGAATTTCGTAATCTTATATTTAGGTATAAAGTCGATTTTGTTGTTATTTCATATTTAGCAATCGATATCGAAATGCTTCAAATCATTAGTTTAACATATTTAAGTTAATTAACCTTCTTTATCTTACTAAACTTCACATAATGCCATAACGGTATAAAGGCTGCGCATTTGGAAGAATTCCGTAATCTTATGTTTAGGTATAAAGTCGATTTTGTTGTATATACACATTTAGCAATCGATATCGAGATGCTTCAGCTCATTAGTTTAACATATTTAAGTTAATAAACCTTCTTTATCTTACTGAAGTTTACATAAAGCCATAACGGTATAACGGCAGTGCATTTGGGAGAATTTCGTAATCTTATATATAGGTGTAAAGTCGATTTTGTTGTATGTATGCATTAAGCAATCGATTTCGAAATGCTTCAAATCATTAGTTTAACATATTTAAGTTAATTAACCTTCTTTAACGTATTGAAGGTGATATAAAGCCATGGCGGCATAACGACAGTACATTTGGAAGAATTCCGTAATCTTATATTTAGGTATAAAGAAGATTTTCTTGTATATATGCATTAAGCAATCGATTTCGAAATGCTTCAAATAACTGGTATAACATATCTAAGTTAATAAACCTTCTTTAACGAACTAACGGCATAACGGCAGTGCATTTAGAAAAATTCCGTAAGCATATATTTAGGTATAAAGTCGATTTTGTTGTATATATGCATTAAGCAATCGATTTCGAAATGTTTCAAATAACTGGTGTAACATATCTAAGTTAATAATCCTTCTTTATCTTACTGAAGTCTACAAAAGCCTTAACGGCATAACGGCAGTGCATTCAAAAGAATTCCGTTATCATATATTTAGGTATAAAGTCGGTTTTCTTGTAAATACACATTTAGCAATCGATATCGAAATGCTTCAAATCATTAGTTTAACATATTTAAGTTAATTAACCTTCTTTAACGTATAGAAGGTGATATAAAGCCATGGCGGCATAACGACAGTACATTTGGAAGAATTCCGTAATCTTATATTTAGGTATAAAGAAGATTTTCTTGTATATATGCATTAAGCAATTGATTTCGAAATGCTTCAAATAACTGGTGTAACATATCTAAGTTAAAAAACCCTTTCCCTTTAACAAATCTAACGGCATAACGGCAGTGCATTTAGAAAAATTCCGTAAGCATATATTTAGGTATAAAGTCGATTTTGTTGTATATACTTATTTAGCAATCGATATCGAAATGCTTCAAATCATTAGTTTAACATATTAAAGTTAACAAACCTACTTTAACGCACTGAAGTTAACACAAAGCCCTGGCGGCATAACGGCATTGCATGTAGAAGAATTCCGTAATCTTATATTTAGCTATAAATTCGCTTTTTTTGTATATACACATTTAGCAATCAATATCTAAATGCTTCAAATCATTAGTTTAACATATTTAAGTTAATTAACCCTTTTTAACGTATTGAAGTTGATATAAAGCCATGGCGGCATAACGACAGTACATTCGGAAGAATTCCGTAATCTTATATTTAGGTATAAAGTAAATTTTCTTGTATATATGCATTAAGCAATCGATTTCGAAAATCTTCAAATCATTAGTTTAACATATTTAAGTTAATAAACCTAGGTATAAAGAAGATTTTCTTGTATATTTGCATTTAGCAATCGATTTCGAAATGCTTTAAATAACTGGTTTAACATATTTAAGTTAATAAACCTTCTTTAACGAACAGAAGTTAACATAAAGCCACAACGGCATAACGACAATGCATTTAGAAGAATTACGTAGTCCTATATTTAGGTATAAAGTCGAGTTTCTTGTATATACACATTTAGCAATCGATATCGAAATGCTTCAAATCATTAGTTTAACATATTTAAGTTAAATAAATATCTTAATCTTACTGAAGTCAACAAAAGCCTTAACGGCATAATGGCAGTGCATTAAGAAGAATTACGTAATCTTATATTTAGGTTTAAAGTCGATTTTCTTGTATATACTCATTTAGCAATCGATATCGAAACGCTTCAAATCAGTAGTTTAACAAATTTAAGTAAATAAAGCTTCTTTAACGCACTGAAGTTATAATAAAGCCATGGCGGCATAACGGCACTGCATGTAGAAGAATTTCGTAATCTTATATTTAGGTATAAATTCGAATTTCTTGTATATACACATTTAGCAATGGATATCGAAATGCTTCAAATCATCAGTTTAACATATTTAAGTTAATTAACCTTCTTTATCTTACTGAAAATAACATGAAGCCATAACGGCATAAGGGCCTTATATTTAGGTATAAAAAAGATTTTTTTTATATATGCATTTAGCAATCGATTTCGAAATGCTTCAAATCATTAATTTAACATATTTAAGCTAATTAACCCTCTTTATCTTACTAAAGTCTACAAAAGCCTTAACGGCATAACGGCAGTGCATTCAGAGAAATTCCGTTATCATATATTTAGGTATAAAGTCGATTTTCTTGTATATATGCATTGAGCAATCGATTCGAAATGCTTCAAATAACTGGTGCAACATATTTAAGTTAATAAACCTTCTTTAACGAACAGAAATTAACATAAAGCCATAACTGCATAACGGCAGTGCATTTAGAAGAATTCCATAATCTTTTTAGGTATAAGGTCGATTTTTTTGTATATACACATTTAGCAATCGATATCGAAATGCTTCAAATCATCAGTTTAGCATATTTAAGTTAGTTAACCCTCTTTATCTTACTGAAGTCTACAAACGCCTTAACGGAATAACGGCAAAGCATTTAGAAGAATTACGTTATATATACTCATTTAGCAATCGATATCTAAATGCTTCAAATCATTAGTTTAACATATTAAAGTTAACAAACCTACTTTAACGCACTGAAGTTAACACAAAGCCATGGCGGCATAACGGCAGTGCATGTAGAAGAATTCCGTAATTTTATATTTAGCTATAAATTCGCTTTTTTTGTATATACACATTTAGCAATCAATATCTAAATGCTTCAAATCATTAGTTTAACATATTTAAGTTAATTAACCCTTTTTAACGTATTGAAGTTGATATAAAGCCATGGCGGCATAACGACAGTACATTCGGAAGAATTCCGTAATCTTATATTTTGGTATAAAGTCAATTTTCTTGTATATATGCATTAAGCAATCGATATCGAAATGCTTCAAATAACTGGTTTATCATATTTAAGTTAATAAACCTTCTTTAACTAACTGAAGTTAACATAAAGCCATAACGGTATAACGTCAGTGCATTTGGAAGAATTCCGTAAACTTATATTTAGGTATAAAGTCGATTTTGTTGTATATATGCATTTAGCAATCGATTTCGAAAATCTTCAAATCATTAGTTTAACATATTTAAGTTAATAAAGCTTCTTTAACGCACTGAAGTCCACATAGAGGCTTAACGGCATAACGGCAGTGCATTTAGAAGAATTCCGTTATCTTATATTTAGGTATAAATTCGATTTTCTTGTATATACGCATTAAGCAATCGATATCGAACTGCTTCAAATCATTAGTTTAACATATTTAAGTTAAATAACCATCTTAATCTTAATGAAGTCTACAAAAGCCTTAACGGCATAATGGCCGTGCATTAAGAAGAATTACGTAATCTTATTTTTAGGTCTAAAGTCGATTTTCTTGTATATACTCATTTAGCAATCGATATCGAAATGATTCAAATCATTAGTTTAACATATTTAAGTTATTAAACCTTCTTTAACGAACTGAAGTTGGCATAAAGCCATGGCGGCATAACGGCAGTGCATTTAGAAGAATTCCTTAATCTTATATTTAGGTATAAATTCGATTTTCTTGTATATACACATTTAGCAATCGATATCGAAATGCTTCAAATCATTAGTTTAACATATTTAAGTTTAGTTGATAAACCTTCTTTAACGAATAGAAGTTAACATAAAGCCGCAACGGCATAACGGCAGTGCATTTAGAAGAATTACGTAATCTTATATTTAGGTATAAAAACGAGTTTCTTGTATAAACATATTTAGCAATCGATATCGAAATGCTTCAAATCATTAGTTTAACATATTTAAGTTAAATAACCATCTTAATCTTACTGAAGTCTACAAAAGCCTTAACGGCATAATGGCAGTGCATTAAGAAGAATTACGTAATCTTATTTTTAGGTTTAAAGTCGATTTTCTTGTATATCCTCATTTAGCAATCGATATCGAAATGATTCAAATCATTAGTTTAACATATTTAAGTTAATAAACCTTCTTTAACGAACTGAAGTTGGCATAAAGCCATGGCGGCATAACGGCAGTGCATTTTTAAGAATTTCGTAATCTTATATTTAAGTATAAAGTCGATTTTGTTGTATTTTCATATTTAGCAATCGATATCGAAATGCTTCAAATCATTAGTTTAACATATTTAAGTTAATTAACCTTCTTTATCTTACTGAACTTCACATAATGCCATAACGGTATAAAGGCTGCGCATTTGGAAGAACTCCGTAATCTTATGTTTAGGTATAAAGTCGATTTTGTTGTATATACACATTTAGCAATCGATATCGAGATGCTTCAGCTCATTAGTTTAACATATTTAAGTTAATAAACCTTCTTTATCTTACTGAAGTTTACATAAAGCCATAACGGTATAACGGCAGTGCATTTGGGAGAATTTCGTATTCTTATATTTAGGTATAAAGTCGATTTTGTTGTATGTATGCATTAAGCAATCGATTTCGAAATGGTTCAAATCATTAGTTTAACATATTTAAGTTAATAAGCCTTCTTTAACGTATTGAAGGTGATATAAAGCCATGGCGGCATAACGACAGTACATTTGGAAGAATTCCGTAATCTAATATTTAGGTATAAAGAAGATTTTCTTGTATATATGCATTAAGCAATCGATTTCGAAATGCTTCAAATAACTGGTGTAACATATCTAAGTTAATAAACCTTCTTTAACGAACTAACGGCATAACGGCAGTGCATTTAGAAAAATTCCGTAAGCATATATTTAGGTATAAAGTCAATTTTGTTGTATATGCACATTTAGCAATCGATATCGAAATGCCTGAAATCATTAGTTTAACATATTTAAGTTAATAAACTTTTTTTAGCTTACTGAAGTCTACATAAAGCCATGGCGGTATAACGGCAGTGCATTTAGAAGAATTCCGTGATGTTATAATTTTATATTTAGATATAAAGTCGATTTTCTTGTATTTACGGATTTAGTAATCGATATCGAAAATCTTCAAATCATTAGTTTAACGTATTTAAGCTAATTAAACCTCTTTATCTTACTGAAGTCTACAAAAGCCTTAACGGCGTAATGGCAGTGCATTAAGAAGAATTACGTAATCTTATTTTTAGGTTTAAAGTCGATTTTCTTGTATATACTCATTTAGCAATCGATATCGAAATGATTCAAATCATTAGTTTAACATATTTAAGTTAATAAACCCTTTTTAACGAACTGAAGTTGGCATAAAGCCATGGCGGCATAACGGCAGTGCATTTAGAAGAATTCCGTAATCTTATATTTAGGTATAAATTCGATTTTCTTGTATATACACATTTAGCAATCGATATCGAAATACTTCAAATCATAAGTTTAACATATTTAAGTTAATTAACCTTCTTTAACGTATTGAAGGTGATATAAAGCCATGGCGGCATAACGACAGTACATTTGGAAGAATTCCGTAATCTTATATTTAGGTATAAAGAAGATTTTCTTGTATATATGCATTAAGCAATCGATTTCGAAATGCTCCAAATAACTGGTGTAACATATCTAAGTTAATAAACCTTCCTTAACGATCTAACGGCATAACGGCAGTGCATCTAGAAAAATTCCGTAAGCATATATTTAGGTATAAAGTCGATTTTGTTGTATATACTTATTTAGCAATCGATGTCGAAATGCTTCAAATCATTAGTTTAACATATTAAAGTTAACAAACCTACTTTAACGCACTGAAGTTAACACAAAGCCATGGCGGCATAACGGCATTGCATGTAGAAGAATTCCGTAATCTTATATTTAGCTATAAATTCGCTTTTTTTGTATATACACATTTAGCAATCAATATCTAAATGCTTCAAATCATTAGTTTAACATATTTAAGTTAATTAACCTTCTTTAACGAACTGAAGTTGGCATAAAGCCACAACGGCATAACGGCAGTGTATTTAGAAGAATTACGTAATCTTATATTTAGGTGTAAAGTCGATTTTCTTGTATATATTCATTTAGCAGTCGATATCGAAATGCTTCAAATCATTAGTTTAACATATTTAAGTTAATAAACTTTCTTTAACGAACAGAAGTTAACATAAAGCCACAACGGCATAACGGCAGTGTATTTAGAAGAATTACGTAATCTTATATTTAGGTGTAAAGTCGATTTTCTTGTATATATTCATTTAGCAGTCGATATCGAAATGCTTCAAATCATTAGCTTAACATATTTAAGTTAAATAACCATCTTAATCTTACTGAAGACTACAAACGCCTCAACGGCATAACGGCAAAACATTAAGAAGAATCACGTAATCTTATATTTAGGTGTAAAGTCGATTTTCTTGTATATATTCATTTAGCAGTCGATATCGAAATGCTTCAAATCATTAGTTTAACATATTTAAGTAAACAAACCTACTTTAACGCACTGAAGTTAACACAAAGCCATGGCGGCATAACGGCAGTGCATGTAGAAGAATTCCGTAGTCTTATATTTAGCTATGAATTCGATTTTTTGTATATTCACATTTAGCAACCGGTTTCTAAATGCTTCAAATCATTAGTTTAACATATTTAAGTGAATTAACCTTTTTTAACATATTGAAGTTGATATAAAGCCTTGGCGGCATAACTACAGTACATTCGGAAGCATTCCGTAATCTTATATTTAGGTATAAAGTAAATTTTCTTGTATATATGCATTAAGCAATCGATTTCGAAAATCTTCAAATCATTAGTTTAACATATTTAAGTTAATAAACTTTCTTTAACGAACAGAAGTTAACATAAAGCCACAACGGCATAACGGCAGTGCATTTAGAAGAATTACGTAATCTTATATTTAGGTATAAAGTCGAGTTTCTTGTATATACACATTTAGCAATCGATATCGAAATGCTTCAAATCATTAGCTTAACATATTTAAGTTAAATAACCATCTTAATCTTACTGAAGTCTACAAAAGCCTTAACGGCGTAATGGCAGTGCATTAAGAAGAATTACATAATTTTATTTTTAGGTTTAAAGTCGATTTTCTTGTATATACTCATTTAGCAATCGATATCGAAATGCTTCAAATCATTAGTTTAACACATTTAAGTTAATAAACCCTCTTAAACGAACTGAAGTTGGCATAAAGCCATGGCGGCATAACGGCAGTGCATTTAGAAGAATTCCGTAATCTTATATTTAGGTATAAATTCGATTTTCTTGTATATACACATTTAGCAATCGATATCGAAATACTTCAAATCATAAGTTTAACATATTTAAGTTAATTAACCTTCTCTAACTTACTGAAGTTAACATAAAGTCATAACGGCATAACGGCAGTGCATTTAGAAGAATTCCGTTATCATATATTTAGGTATAAAGTCGATTTTCTTGTATATACACATTTAGCAATCGATATCAAAATGATTCAAATCATTAGTTTAACATATTTAAGTTAATAAACCTTCTTTAACGAACTGAAGTTGGCATAAAGCCATGGCGGCATAACGGCAGTGCATTTATAAGAATTTCGTTATCATATATTTAGGTATAAAGTCGGTTTTCTTGTATATACACATTTAGCAATCGATATCGAAATGCTTCAAATCATTAGTTTAACATATTTAAGTTAATTATTCCCCTCTATCTTACTGAAGTTTACATAAAGCCATAACGGTATAACGGCAATGCATTTGGAAGAATTTCGTAATCTTATATTTAGGTATAAAGTCGATTTTGTTGTATATACACATTTAGCAAT
The DNA here is from genome assembly GCA_027475135.1 of Bactrocera correcta. Taxonomy (NCBI): domain Eukaryota; kingdom Metazoa; phylum Arthropoda; class Insecta; order Diptera; family Tephritidae; genus Bactrocera; species Bactrocera correcta. Next base: position 69,098,747 of record CM050327.1, on the reverse strand, counting down.
CGATTTCGAAATGCTTTAAATCATTAGTTTAATATATTTAAGTTAATTAACCTTCTTTAACGTATTGAAGGTTATATAAAGCCATGGCGGCATAACGACAATACATTTGGAAGAATTCCGTAACCTTATATTTAGGTATAAAGAAGATTTTCTTGTATATATGCATTAAGCAATCGATTTCGAAATGCTTCAAATAACTGGTGTAACATATCTAATTTAAAAAATCTTCTTTAACGAACCAACGGCATAACGGCAGTGCATTTAGAAAAATTCCTTAAGCATATATTTAGGTATAAAGTCGATTTTGTTGTATATACGCAATTAGCAATCGATATCGAAATGCTTCAAATCATTAGTTTAACATATCTAAGTTAATTAACCTTCTTTAACGTATTGAAATTGATATAAAGCCATGGCGGCATAACGACAGTACATTTGGAAGAATTCCGTAATCTTATATTTAGGTATAAAGAAGATTTTCTTGTACATATGCATTTAGCAATCGATTTCGAAAATCTTCAAATCATAAGTTTAACATATTTAAGTTAATAAACCTTCTTTAACGAACCGAAATTAACATAGAGCCATAACTGCATAACGGCATTGCATTTAGAAGAAACCCGCAATCTTATATTTAGGTATGAAGTCGATTTTCTTGTATATACACATTTAGCAATCCATATCGAGATGCCTCAAATCATTAGTTTAACATATCTAAGTTAATTTACCGTCTTTATCTTACTGAAGTCTACAAACGCCTCAACGGCATAACGGCAAAACATTAAGAAGAATCACGTAATCTTATATTTAGGTGTAAAGTCGATTTTCTTGTATATATTCATTTAGCAGTCGATATCGAAATGCTTCAAATCATTAGTTTAACATATTTAAGTAAACAAACCTACTTTAACGCACTGAAGTTAACACAAAGCCATGGCGGCATAACGGCAGTGCATGTAGAAGAATTCCGTAGTCTTATATTTAGCTATGAATTCGATTTTTTGTATATTCACATTTATCAACCGGTTTCTAAATGCTTCAAATCATTAGTTTAACATATTTAAGTGAATTAACCTTTTTTAACATATTGAAGTTGATATAAAGCCTTGGCGGCATAACGGCAGTACATTTGGAAGAAATCCGTAACCTTATTTTTAAGTAGAAAGTCGATTTTCTTGTATATATGCATTAAGAAATCGATTTCGAAAATCTTCAAATCATTAGTTTAACATATTTAAGTTAATAAAGCTTCTTTAACGCACTGAAGTTAACATAAAGCCATGGCGGCTTAACGGCAGTGCATTTAGAAGAATTCCGTAAGCTTATATTTAGGTATAAAGTCGATTTTCTTGTATATATTCATTTAGCAGTCGATATCGAAATGCTTCAAATCATTAGTTTAACATATTTAAGTTAAATAACCATCTTAATCTTACTGAAGTCTACAAAAGCCTTAACGGCATAATGGCAGTGCATTAAGAAGAATTACGTAATCTTATTTTTAGGTTTAAAGTCGATTTTCTTGTATATCCTCATTTAGCAATCGATATCGAAATGATTCAAATCATTAGTTTAACATATTTAAGTTAATAAACCTTCTTTAACGAACTGAAGTTGGCATAAAGCCATGGCGGCATAACGGCAGTGCATTTTTAAGAATTTCGTAATCTTATATTTAAGTATAAAGTCGATTTTCTTGTATATACACATTTAGCAATCCATATCGAGATGCCTCAAATCATTAGTTTAACATATCTAAGTTAATTTACCGTCTTTATCTTACTGAAGTCTACAAACGCCTCAACGGCATAACGGCAAAACATTAAGAAGAATCACGTAATCTTATATTTAGGTGTAAAGTCGATTTTCTTGTATATATTCATTTAGCAGTCGATATCGAAATGCTTCAAATCATTAGTTTAACATATTTAAGTTAATTAACCTTCTTTAACGTATTGAAGGTGATATAAAGCCATGGCGGCATAACGACAGTACATTTGGAAGAATTCCGTAACCTTATATTTAGGTATAAAGAAGATTTTCTTGTATATATGCATTAAGCAATCGATTTCGAAATGCTTCAAATAACTGGTGTAACATATCTAAGTTAATAAACCTTCTTTAACGAACTAACGGCATAACGGCAGTGCATTTAGAAAAATTCCGTAAGCATATATTTAGGTATAAAGTCGATTTTGTTGAATATACGCATTTAGCAATCGATATCGAAATGCTTTAAATCATTAGTTTAACATATTTAAGTTAATTATCCGTCTATAAGATATTGAAGTTGATATAAAGCCTTGGCGGCATAACGACAGTACATTTGGAAGAATTCCGTAATCTTATATTTAGGATTATTATATTTTCTTGTATATATGCAATAAGAAATTGATTTCGAAATGCTTCAAATAACTGGTGTAACATATCTAAGTTAATAAACCGTCTTAAACGAACGGAAGTTGGCATAAAGCCATGGCGGCATAACGGCATTGCATTTAGAAGAATTCCGTAAGCTTATATTTAGGTATAAAGTCGATTTTGTTGTATATACGCATTTAGCAATCGATATCGAAATGCTTGAGATCATTAGTTTAACATATTTAAGTAAATAAAGCTTCTTTAACGCACTGAGTTTACATAAAGCCATGGCGGCATAACGACAGTACATTTAAAAGAATTCCGTAATCTTATATTTAGGTATAAAGAAGATTTTCTTGTATATATGCATTTAGCAATCGATTTCGAAAATCTTCAAATCATTAGTTTAACATATTTAAGTTAATTAACCTTCTTTAACGAACGGAAGTTGGCATAAAGCCATGGCGGCATAACGGCAGTGCATGTAGAGGAATTCCGTAATCTTGTGTTTAGGTATAAATTCGATTTTTTTGTATATGCACATTTAGCAATCGATATCGAAATGCTTCAAATCATTAGTTTAACATATTTAAGTTAATTAACACTCTTTATCCTACTGAAGTCTACAAACGCCATAACGGCATAACGGCAAAGCATTTAGAAGAATTCCGTAATCTTATATGTATTTAGGTATAAAGTCGATTTTCTTGTATATACACATTTAACAATCGATATCGAAATGATTCAAATCATTAGTTTAACATATTTAAGTTAATTAACCTTCTTTAACGTATTGAAGGTGATATAAAGCCATGGCGGCATAACGACAGTACATTTGGAAGAAATCAATTAGCTTAACATATTTAAGTTAAATAACCATCTTAATCTTACTGAAGACTACAAACGCCTCAACGGCATAACGGCAAAACATTAAGAAGAATCACGTAATCTTATATTTAGGTGTAAAGTCGATTTTCTTGTATATATTCATTTAGCAGTCGATATCGAAATGCTTCAAATCATTAGTTTAACATATTTAAGTAAACAAACCTACTTTAACGCACTGAAGTTAACACAAAGCCATGGCGGCATAACGGCAGTGCATGTAGAAGAATTCCGTAGTCTTATATTTAGCTATGAATTCGATTTTTTGTATATTCACATTTAGCAACCGGTTTCTAAATGCTTCAAATCATTAGTTTAACATATTTAAGTGAATTAACCTTTTTTAACATATTGAAGTTGATATAAAGCCTTGGCGGCATAACTACAGTACATTCGGAAGCATTCCGTAATCTTATATTTAGGTATAAAGTAAATTTTCTTGTATATATGCATTAAGCAATCGATTTCGAAAATCTTCAAATCATTAGTTTAACATATTTAAGTTAATAAACTTTCTTTAACGAACAGAAGTTAACATAAAGCCACAACGGCATAACGGCAGTGCATTTAGAAGAATTACGTAATCTTATATTTAGGTATAAAGTCGAGTTTCTTGTATATACACATTTAGCAATCGATATCGAAATGCTTCAAATCATTAGCTTAACATATTTAAGTTAAATAACCATCTTAATCTTACTGAAGTCTACAAAAGCCTTAACGGCGTAATGGCAGTGCATTAAGAAGAATTACATAATTTTATTTTTAGGTTTAAAGTCGATTTTCTTGTATATACTCATTTAGCAATCGATATCGAAATGCTTCAAATCATTAGTTTAACACATTTAAGTTAATAAACCCTCTTTAACGAACTGAAGTTGGCATAAAGCCATGGCGGCATAACGGCAGTGCATTTAGAAGAATTCCGTAATCTTATATTTAGGTATAAATTCGATTTTCTTGTATATACACATTTAGCAATCGATATCGAAATACTTCAAATCATAAGTTTAACATATTTAAGTTAATTAACCTTCTCTAACTTACTGAAGTTAACATAAAGTCATAACGGCATAACGGCAGTGCATTTAGAAGAATTCCGTTATCATATATTTAGGTATAAAGTCGATTTTCTTGTATATACACATTTAGCAATCGATATCAAAATGATTCAAATCATTAGTTTAACATATTTAAGTTAATAAACCTTCTTTAACGAACTGAAGTTGGCATAAAGCCATGGCGGCATAACAGCAGTGCATTTATAAGAATTTCGTTATCATATATTTAGGTATAAAGTCGGTTTTCTTGTATATACACATTTAGCAATCGATATCGAAATGCTTCAAATCATTAGTTTAACATATTTAAGTTAATTATTCCCCTCTATCTTACTGAAGTTTACATAAAGCCATAACGGTATAACGGCAATGCATTTGGAAGAATTTCGTAATCTTATATTTAGGTATAAAGTCGATTTTGTTGTATATACACATTTAGCAATCGATTTCGAAATGCTTTAAATCATTAGTTTAATATATTTAAGTTAATTAACCTTCTTTAACGTATTGAAGGTTATATAAAGCCATGGCGGCATAACGACAATACATTTGGAAGAATTCCGTAACCTTATATTTAGGTATAAAGAAGATTTTCTTGTATATATGCATTAAGCAATCGATTTCGAAATGCTTCAAATAACTGGTGTAACATATCTAATTTAAAAAATCTTCTTTAACGAACCAACGGCATAACGGCAGTGCATTTAGAAAAATTCCTTAAGCATATATTTAGGTATAAAGTCGATTTTGTTGTATATACGCAATTAGCAATCGATATCGAAATGCTTCAAATCATTAGTTTAACATATCTAAGTTAATTAACCTTCTTTAACGTATTGAAATTGATATAAAGCCATGGCGGCATAACGACAGTACATTTGGAAGAATTCCGTAATCTTATATTTAGGTATAAAGAAGATTTTCTTGTACATATGCATTTAGCAATCGATTTCGAAAATCTTCAAATCATAAGTTTAACATATTTAAGTTAATAAACCTTCTTTAACGAACCGAAATTAACATAGAGCCATAACTGCATAACGGCATTGCATTTAGAAGAAACCCGCAATCTTATATTTAGGTATGAAGTCGATTTTCTTGTATATACACATTTAGCAATCCATATCGAGATGCCTCAAATCATTAGTTTAACATATCTAAGTTAATTTACCGTCTTTATCTTACTGAAGTCTACAAACGCCTCAACGGCATAACGGCAAAACATTAAGAAGAATCACGTAATCTTATATTTAGGTGTAAAGTCGATTTTCTTGTATATATTCATTTAGCAGTCGATATCGAAATGCTTCAAATCATTAGTTTAACATATTTAAGTAAACAAACCTACTTTAACGCACTGAAGTTAACACAAAGCCATGGCGGCATAACGGCAGTGCATGTAGAAGAATTCCGTAATCTTATATTTAGGTATAAATTCGATTTTCTTGTATATACACATTTAGCAATCGATATCGAAATACTTTAAATCATAAGTTTAACATATTTAAGTTAATTAACCTTCTCTAACTTACTGAAGTTAACATAAAGTCATAACGGCATAACGGCAGTGCATTTAGAAGAATTCCGTTATCATATATTTAGGTATAAAGTCGATTTTCTTGTATATACACATTTAGCAATCGATATCAAAATGATTCAAATCATTAGTTTAACATATTTAAGTTAATAAACCTTCTTTAACGAACTGAAGTTTACATAAAGCCATGGCGGCATAACAGCAGTGCATTTATAAGAATTTCGTTATCATATATTTAGGTATAAAGTCGGTTTTCTTGTATATACACATTTAGCAATCGATATCGAAATGCTTCAAATCATTAGTTTAACATATTTAAGTTAATTATTCCCCTCTATCTTACTGAAGTTTACATAAAGCCATAACGGTATAACGGCAATGCATTTGGAAGAATTTCGTAATCTTATATTTAGGTATAAAGTCGATTTTGTTGTATATACACATTTAGCAATCGATTTCGAAATGCTTTAAAATAATTAGTTTAATATATTTAAGTTAATTAACCTTCTTTAACGTATTGAAGGTTATATAAAGCCATGGCGGCATAACGACAATACATTTGGAAGAATTCCGTAACCTTATATTTAAGTATAAAGAAGATTTTCTTGTATATATGCATTAAGCAATCGATTTCGAAATGCTTCAAATAACTGGTGTAACATATCTAATTTAAAAAATCTTCTTTAACGAACCAACGGCATAACGGCAGTGCATTTAGAAAAATTCCTTAAGCATATATTTAGGTATAAAGTCGATTTTGTTGTATATACGCAATTAGCAATCGATATCGAAATGCTTCAAATCATTAGTTTAACATATCTAAGTTAATTAACCTTCTTTAACGAACCGAAATTAACATAGAGCCATAACTGCATAACGGCATTGCATTTAGAAGAAACCCGCAATCTTATATTTAGGTATGAAGTCGATTTTCTTGTATATACACATTTAGCAATCCATATCGAGATGCCTCAAATCATTAGTTTAACATATCTAAGTTAATTTACCGTCTTTATCTTACTGAAGTCTACAAACGCCTCAACGGCATAACGGCAAAACATTAAGAAGAATCACGTAATCTTATATTTAGGTGTAAAGTCGATTTTCTTGTATATATTCATTTAGCAGTCGATATCGAAATGCTTCAAATCATTAGTTTAACATATTTAAGTAAACAAACCTACTTTAACGCACTGAAGTTAACACAAAGCCATGGCGGCATAACGGCAGTGCATGTAGAAGAATTCCGTAGTCTTATATTTAGCTATGAATTCGATTTTTTGTATATTCACATTTATCAACCGGTTTCTAAATGCTTCAAATCATTAGTTTAACATATTTAAGTGAATTAACCTTTTTTAACATATTGAAGTTTACATAAAGCCATGGCGGCATAACGACAGTACATTTAAAAGAATTCCGTAATCTTATATTTAGGTATAAAGAAGATTTTCTTGTATATATGCATTTAGCAATCGATTTCGAAAATCTTCAAATCATTAGTTTAACATATTTAAGTTAATTAACCTTCTTTAACGAACGGAAGTTGGCATAAAGCCATGGCGGCATAACGGCAGTGCATGTAGAGGAATTCCGTAATCTTGTGTTTAGGTATAAATTCGATTTTTTTGTATATGCACATTTAGCAATCGATATCGAAATGCTTCAAATCATTAGTTTAACATATTTAAGTTAATTAACACTCTTATCCTACTGAAGTTACAAAACGCCATGGCGGCATAACGGCAAAGCATTTAGAAGAATTCCGTAATCTTATATTTTTAGGTATAAAGTCGATTTTCTTGTATATACGCATTTAACAATCGATATCGAAATGCTTCAAATCATTAGTTTAACATATTTAAGTTAATTAACCTTCTTTAACGTATTGAAGGTATATAAAGCCATGGCGGCATAACGACAGTACATTTAGAAAGAATTCCGTAATCTTATATTTAGGTATAAAGTCAGATTTTGTTGTATATACGCATTTAGCAATCGATATCGAAATGCTTCAAATCATTAGTTTAACATATTTAAGTTAATTAACCTTCTTAACGATATTGAAGTTGATATAAAGCCATGGCGGCATAACGGCAGTGCATTTAGAAGAATTCCGTAATCTTATATTTAGGTATAAATTAGATTTTCTTGTATATATGCAATTTAGCAATCGATTTCGAAATGCTTCAAATCATTAGTTTAACATATTTAAGTTAATTAACCTCTTTAACGAACGGAAGTTGGCATAAAGCCATGGCGGCATAACGGCATGCATTTAGAAGAATTCCGTAATCTTTAGTTTAGGTATAAAGTCGATTTTTTTGTATATACACATTTAGCAATCGATATCGAAATGCTTCAAATCATTAGTTTAACATATTTAAGTTAATTAACTTCTTTAACGTACTGAAGTTACTAAAGCCATGGCGGCATAACGACAGTACATTTGGAAGAATTCCGTAATCTTATATTTAGGTATAAAGTCAATTTTGTTGTATATACACATTTAACAATCGATATCGAAATGCTTCAAATCATTAGTTTAACATATTTAAGTTAATTAACCTTCTGTAACGTATTGAAGTTGATATAAAGCCATAACGGCATAACGGCAGCGCATTTAGAAAAATTCCGTTATCTTATATTTAGGTATAAAGAAGATTTTCTGGTATATATGCATTTAGCAATCGATTTCGAAAATCTTCAAATCATTAGTTTAACATATTTAAGTTAATTAACCTTCTTTAACGAACGGAAGTTGGCATAAAGCCATGGCGGCATAACGGCAGTGCATGTAGAGGAATTCCGTAATCTTGTGTTTACGTATAAATTCGATTTTTTTGTATATGCACATTTAGCAATCGATATCGAAATGCTTCAAATCATTAGTTTAACATATTTAAGTTAATTAACAATCTTTATCCTACTGAAGTCTACAAACGCCATAACGGCATAACGGCAAAGCATTTAGAAGAATTCCGTAATCTTATATGTATTTAGGTATAAAGTCGATTTTCTTGTATATACACATTTAACAATCGATATCGAAATGATTCAAATCATTAGTTTAACATATTTAAGTTAATTAACCTTCTTTAACGTATTGAAGGTGATATAAAGCCATGGCGGCATAACGACAGTACATTTGGAAGAATTCCGTAATCTTATATTTAGGTATAAAGAAGATTTTCTGGTATATATGCATTTAGCAATCGATTTCGAAAATCTTTAAATCATTAGTTTAACATACTTAAGTTAATTAACCTTCTTTAACGAACGGAAGTTGGCATAAAGCCATGGCGGCATAACGGCAGTGCATGTAGAGGAATTCCGTAATCTTGTGTTTAGGTATAAATTCGATTTTTTTGTATATGCACATTTAGCAATCGATATCGAAATGCTTCAAATCATTAGTTTAACATATTTAAGTTAATTAACACTCTTTATCCTACTGAAGTCTACAAACGCCATAACGGCATAACGGCAAAGCATTTAGAAGAATTCCGTAATCTTATATGTATTTAGGTATAAAGTCGATTTTCTTGTATATACACATTTAACAATCGATATCGAAATGATTCAAATCATTAGTTTAACATATTTAAGTTAATTAACCTTCTTTAACGTATTGAAGGTGATATAAAGCCATGGCGGCATAACGACAGTACATTTGGAAGAATTCCGTAATCTTATATTTAGGTATAAAGAAGATTTTCTGGTATATATGCATTTAGCAATCGATTTCGAAAATCTTCAAATCATTAGTTTAACGTATTTAAGTTAATTAACCTTCTTTAACGAACGGAAGTTGGCATAAAGCGATGGCGGCATAACGGCAGTGCATGTAGAGGAATTCCGTAATCTTGTGTTTAGGTATAAATTCGATTTTTTTGTATATGCACATTTAGCAATCGATATCGAAATGCTTCAAATCATTAGTTTAACATATTTAAGTTAATAAACCTTCTTTAACGAACCGAAATTAACATAAAGCCATAACAGCATAACGGCATTGCATTTAGAAGAAACCCGCAATCTTATATTTAGCTATGAAGTCGATTTTCTTGTATATACGCATTTAGCAATCGATATCGAAATGCTTCAAATTATTAGTTTAACATATTTAACTTAATTAACCTTCTTTAACATATTGAAGGTGATATAAAGCCATGGCGGCATAACGACAGTACATTTGGAAGAATTCCGTAATCTTATATTTAGGTATAAAGAAGATTTTCTGGTATATTTGCATTTAGCAATCGATTTCGAAAATCTTCAAATCATTAGTTTAACATATTTAAGTTAATTAACCTTCTTTAACGAACGGAAGTTGGCATAAAGCCATGGCGGCATAACGGCAGTGCATGTAGAGGAATTCCGTAATCTTGTGTTTAGGTATAAATTCGATTTTTTTGTATATGCACATTTAGCAATCGATATCGAAATGCTTCAAATCATTAGTTTAACATATTTAAGTTAATTAACACTCTTTATCCTACTGAAGTCTACAAACGCCATAACGGCATAACGGCAAAGCATTTAGAAGAATTCCGTAATCTTATATGTATTTAGGTATAAAGTCGATTTTCTTGTATATACACATTTAACAATCGATATCGAAATGATTCAAATCATTAGTTTAACATATTTAAGTTAATTAACCTTCTTTATCTTACTGAAGTTTACATAAAGCCATTACGGTAGAACGGCAGTGAATTTAGAAGAATTCCGTATTCTTATATTTAGGTATGAAATCGATTTTTTTGTATATACACATTTAGCAATCGATATTGCAATGCTTCAAATAACTGGTTTAACATATGTATTTAAGGTATTTAGCCTACTTTATCTTACTGGCGTTTACATAAAGCCTTATCGGCATGACGGCAGTGCATTTAGAAGAATTCCGTAGTCTTATATTTAGGTATAAAGTCGATTTCCTTTTATATACACATTTAGTAATCGATATCGAAATGCTTGAAATCTTTAGTTTAACATGTTTAAATTAATAAACCTTTTTTAACGAACTGAAGTTTACATAAAACCATGGTGGCATAACGGCAGTGCATTTAGAAGAATTCCGTTATCTTATGTTTAGGTATAAAGTCGATTTTCTTGTATATGCACAGTTAGCGAGCGATATCGAAATGCTCCAAATCATTATTTTAACATATTTAAGTTAATAAACCTTCTTTAACGAACAGAAGTTAACATAAAGCCACAACGGCATAACGGCAGTGCATTTAGAAGAATTCCGTAATCTTATATTTAGGAATAAAGGCGATTTTCGTGTATATACACATTTAGCAATCGATATCGAAATGCTTCAAATCATTAGTTTAACATATTTAAGTTAATTAACCATCTTAATCTTACTGAAGGAGGATGGGGTCATGTGTAGAAGTTCACGCAAGTGAGGAAAGTTCTCTGATCGCCATTCACTTGGGAGTGGCCAGAAACGATTCTTTAACATATGACTCATGCAGCTCACGACTTCCGGTCTTTGACCAAGTATCCTCTGGGTAGCCTAAGAACATCCGTTTGAAGGCGAGCTAAAGTGAGAAGGCGAAACACCCCTGCATAGGGTTGTGCGCTGGGTTTGGGACCCGCCACGTAAAAAAGCACCCCCAATGAAAAGGAAAAAACAGCCTCGGATGAGAGACCCCCCTTTTGATGACGACCACGGCAAACGAAATAAGGACTATGATTTGAGGGCATGCACCTGGAATGTCCGGTCCCTTAATTGGGATGTTGCCGCTGCCCAGCTGGTAGATGTCCTCGTAAAGATAAAGGCTGACATCACCGCCGTCCAAGAAATGCGATGGACGGGACAAGGACAGAGACGAGTAGGTCCTTGTGACATTTACTACAGTGGCCATATAAAGGAGCGCAAGTTTTGTGTTGGATTCGTGGTGGGAGAGAGACTCCGTCGCCGAGTACTATCATTCACTCCTATGAATGAACGCCTAGCCACAATCCGCATCAAAGCGAGGTTCTTCAACATATCGCTGATTTGCGCCCACGCCCCGACGGAAAAGAAGGACGATGTGACCAAAGATGCCTTTTATGAGTGCTTGGAGCGCACTTATGAGAGATGCCCCCGCCACGTTGTCAAAATCGTGCTTGGCGACTTCAACGCCAGGGTGGGCAAAGAAGGTATCTTTGGCACTACGGTCGGTAAATTCAGCCTCCACGAGGAAACATCCCCAAATGGGTTGAGGCTGATCGACTTCGCCGGGGCCCGAAATATGGTTATCTGTAGTACTAGATTCCAGCATAAGAAGATACATCAAGCTACCTGGCTGTCTCCGGATCGAAAAACCACCAACCAGATCGATCATGTTGTGATAGACGGAAGACACGTCTCCAGTGTTTTAGATGTGCGTGCGCTCCGAGGTCCTAACATCGACTCGGACCACTATATTGTTGCAGCCAAATTTCGCACCCGCCTCTGTGCAGCAAAAAACGCACGCCAATAAACACAAGGAAGGTTCGACGTCGAGAAGCTGCAATCACAACAGACAGCCGAACGTTTTTCTACTCGGCTTGCACTCCTGCTCTCTGAGAGCACTCGTCAACAACTCGGTACAAGGGAACTGTGGGACGGCATTTCAAACTCCTTACGTACAGCTGCAACCGAAACCATTGGTTTTCGGAAAGTGCAAAGGAACAGCTGGTACGACGAGGAGTGCCGTGTCGCAGCGGAGAGAAAACAGGCTGCCTACCTCGCAACGTTACGATCGACCACAACACGTGCGGGATGGGATAGATACCGAGAGTTGAAGAGGGAAGCGAGACGCATTTGTAGACAGAAAAAGAAAGAGGCCGAAATGCGTGAGTACGAAGAGCTTGATAAGCTGGCCGACAGGGGTAATGCTCGAAAATTCTACGAAAAGATGCGGCGGCTTACAGAAGGTTTCAAGACCGGAGCATACTCTTGTAGAACCCCCAAAGGTGATCTAGTTACCGATGCCCAGAGCATACTTAAATTATGGAGGGAACACTTCTCCAGCCTGCTGAATGGCAGTGAACGCACAACACCAGGAGAAAGCGAACCCGATACCCCAATCGATGACGATGGAGCAGACTTTCCATTGCCCGACCATGATGAAGTTCGAATAGCAATTGCCCGCCTGAAAAACAACAAAGCGGCAGGGGCCGATGGATTGCCGGCCGAGCTATTCAAACACGGCGGCGAAGAGCTGATAAGGTGCATGCATCAGCTTCTTTGCAAAATATGGTCGGACGAAAGTATGCCCAACGATTGGAATTAAGTGTGCTATGCCCAATCCACAAAAAAGGAGACCCCACAATCTGCGCCAACTACCGTGGGATTAGCCTCCTCAATATCGCATATAAGGTTCTGTCGAGCGTATTGTGTGAAAGATTAAAGCCCACCGTCAACAAACTGATTGGACCTTATCAGTGTGGCTTTAGACCTGGTAAATCAACAACCGACCAGATATTCACGATGCGCCAAATCTTGGAAAAGACCCGTGAAAGGAGAATCGACACACACCACCTCTTCGTCGATTTCAAAGCTGCTTTCGACAGCACGAAAAGGAGCTGCCTTTATGCCGCGATGTCTGAATTTGGTATCCCCGCAAAACTAATACGGCTGTGTAAACTGACGTTGAGCAACACGAAAAGCTCTGTCAGGATCGGGAAGGACCTCTCCGAGCCGTTCGATACCAAACGAGGTTTCAGACAAGGCGACTCTCTATCGTGTGACTTTTTCAATCTGCTGCTCGAGAAAATTATTCGAGCTGCAGAACTTAATCGAGCAGGTACAATCTTTTACAAGAGTGTACAGCTGCTGGCGTATGCCGATGATATTGATATCATCGGCCTCAACACCCGCGCCGTTAGTTCTGCTTTCTCCAGACTGAACAAGGAAGCAACTCAAATGGGTCTGGCAGTGAACGAGGGCAAGACGAAATATCTCCTGTCATCAAACAAACAGTCGTCGCACTCGCGACTTGGCTCCCACGTCACTGTTGACAGTCATAACTTTGAAGTTGTAGATAATTTCGTCTATTTAGGAACCAGCATTAACACCACCAACAATGTCAGCCTGGAAATCCAACGCAGGATTACTCTTGCCAACAGGTGCTACTTCGGACTGAGTAGGCAATTGAAAAGTAAAGTCCTCTCTCGACGAACAAAAACCAAACTCTATAAGTCGCTCATTATTCCCGTCCTGCTATATGGTGCAGAGGCTTGGGCGATGACAACAACCGATGAGTCGACGTTGCGAGTTTTCGAGAGAAAAGTTCTGCGAAAGATTTATGGTCCTTTGCACGTTGGCCACGGCGAATATCGCATTCGATGGAACGATGAGCTGTACGAGATATACGACGACATTGACATAGTTCAGCGAATTAAAAGACAGCGGCTACGCTGGCTAGGTCATGTTGTCCGGATGGATGAAAACGCTCCAGCTCTGAAAGTATTCGACGCAGTACCCGCCGCGGGAAGCAGAGGAAGGACCACTCTGCCACTCTTCCACTCCGTTGGAAGGACCAAGTGGAGAGGGACCTGGCTTCGCTTGGAATATCCAATTGGCGCCACGTAGCGAAGAGAAGAAACGACTGGCGCGCTGTTTTTGACTCGGCTATAATCGCATAAGCGGTGTCTACGCCAGTAAAGAAGAAGAAGATGTAGAAGAATACCGTAATCTTATGTTTAGGTATAAATTCGATTTTCTTCTATATAAGCATTTACCAAGCGATATCGAAATGCTTCGAATCATTAGTTTAATATATTTAAGTTAATTAACTTTCTTTACCTTACTGAAGTTTACCTAAAGCCTTAACGGTATAAAGACAGTGCATTTGGAAGAATTCCGTAATCTTATATTTAGCTATAAATTCGCTTTTTTTGTATATACACATTTAGCAATCGATATCGAAATGCTTCAAATCATTAGTTTAACATATTTAAGTTAATTAACCCTTTCTAACGTATTGAAGTTGATATAAAGCCATGTCGGCATAATGGCAGTACATTCGTAAGAATTCCGTAATCTAATATTTAGGTATAAAGTCAATTTTCTTGTATATATGCATTAAGCAATCGATATCGAAATGCTTCAAATAACTGGTTTAACATATTTAAGTTAATAAACATTCTTTAACTAACTGAAGTTAAAATAACGCCATAACGGTATAACATCAGTGCATTTGGAAGAATTCCGTAAACTTATATTTAGGTATAAAGTCGATTTTGTTGTATATATGCATTTAGCAATCGATTTCGCAAATCTTCAAATCATTAGTTTAACATATTTAAGTTAATAAAGCTTCTTTAACGCACTGAAGTCCACATAAAGGCTTAACGGCATAACGGCAGTGCATTTAGAAGAATTCCGTTATATTATATTTAGGTATAAATTCGATTTTCTTGTATATACACATTTAGCAATCGATATCGAAATGCTTCCAATCTGTAGTTTAACATATTTAAGTTAATTAACCTTCTTTAACGTATTGAAGGTGATATAAAGCCATGGCGGCATAACGACAGTACATCTGGAAGAATTCCGTAATCTTATATTTAGGTATAAAGAAGATATTCTTGTATATATGCATTTAGCAATCGATTCCAAAATCTTCAAATAACTGATTTAACATATTTAAGATAATAAACCTTCTTTAACGAATAGAAGTTAACATAAAGCCACAACGGCATAACAGCAGTGCATTTAGAAGAATTACGTAATCTTATATTTAGCTATAATATCGCTTTTTTTGTATATACGCATTTAGCGATCGATATCGAAATGCTTCAAATCATTAGTTTAACATATTCAAATTAAATAACCATCTTAATCTTACTGAAGTCAGCAAAAGCCTTAACGGTATAATGGCAGTGCATTAAGAAGAATTCCGTAATCTTATATTTAGCTATAAATTCGCTTTTTTGTATATACGCATTTAGCAATCGATATCGAAATGCTTCAAATCATTAGTTTAACATATTTAAGTTAATTAACCTTCTTTATCTTACTGAACTTCACATAATGCTATAACGGTATAAAGGCTGCGCATTTGGAAGAATTCCGTAATCTTATGTTTAGGTATAAAGTCGATTTTGTTAAAGTTTAACATATTTAAGTTAATAAAGCTTCTTTAACGCACTGAAGTTAACATAACGCCATGGCGGCATAACGGCAGTGCATGTAGAAGAATTCCGTAATCTTTTATTTAGGTACAAATTCGATTTTCTTGTATATACACATTTAGCAATCGATATCGAAATGCTTCAACTCATTAGTTTAACATATTTAAGTTAATTAAACCTCTTTTTCTTATTGAAGTCTACAAAAGCCTTAACGGCATAACGGCAGTGTATTTAGAATAATTCCGTAAGCTTATATTTAGGTATAAAGTCGGTTTTCTTGTATACAAGCATTTAGCAATCGATATCGAAATGCTTCAAATCATTAGTTTAACATATTTAAGTTAAATATCCATCTTACTCTTTCTGAAGTCTACAAAAGCCTTAACGGCATAATGGCAGTGCATTAAGAAGAATTACGTAATCTTATATTTAGGTTTAAAGTCGATCTTCTTGTATATACTCATATAGCAATTGATATCGAAATGATTCAAATCATTAGTTTAAAATATTTAAGATAATAAACCTTCTTTAACGAACTGAAGTTGGCATAAAGCCATGCCGGCATAATGGCAGTGCATGTAGAAGAATTCCGTAATCTTATATTTAGGTATAAATTCGATTTTTTTGTATGTACACATTTAGCAATCGATATCGAAATGCTTCAAATCATTAGTTTTACATATTTAAGTTAATTAACCTTCTATAAGTTATTGAAGTTGTTATAAAGCCATGGCGGCATAACGGCAGTACATTTAGAGGAATGCCGTAATCTTATATTTAGGTATTTCGATTTTCTTAAATTTACATAATAAGCAATCGATATCGAAATGCTTCAAATCATCATTGTAACATATTTAAGTTAGTAAACTTTTTTTAGCTTACTGAAGTCTACATAAAGCCATGGCGGTATAACGGCAGTGCATTTGGAAGAATTCCATAATGTTTTAATTTTATATTTAGGTATAAAGTCGATTTTCTTGTATTTACACATTTAGCAATCGATATCGAAAATCTTCAAATCATTAGTTTAACATATTTAAGTTAATAAACCTTCTTTATCTTACTGAAGTCTACAAAAGCCTTAACGGCTTAACGGTAGTGCATTCAGAAGAATTCCGTTATCATATATTTTGGTGTAAAGTTGGCTGTCTTGTATATACACATTAAGCAATCGATATCGAAATGCTTCAAATCATTAGTTTAACATATTAAAGTAAATAAACTTTTTTAAGCTTCCTGAAGTCTACATAAAGCCTTTACGGTACAACGGCAGTGCATTTAGGAGAATTCCGTAATGTTATAATTTTATATTTAGGTATAAAGTCGATTTTCTTGTACTTACACATTTAGCAATCGATATCGAAAATCTTCAAATCATTAGTTTAACATATTTAAGCTAATTAACCCTCTTTATCTTACAGAAGTCTACAAATGCCTTAACGGCATAACGGTAAAGCATTTAGAAGAATTACATAATCTTTTATTTAAGTATAAAGAAGATTTTCTTGTATATATGCATTTAGCAATCGATTGCGAAAATTTTCAAATCATTAGTTTAACATATTTAAGTTAATAAACCTTCTTTAACATATTGAAGTTGATATAAAGCCTTGGCGGCATAACGACAGTACATTTGGAAGAATTCCGTAATCTTATATTTAGGTATAGAGAAGAATTTCTTGTATATATGCATTTAGCAATCGATTTCGAAAATCCTCAAATCACTAGTTTAACATATTTTAGTTAATTAACCTTTTTTTAACATATTGAAGTTGATATAAAGCCTTGGCGGCATAACGACAGTACATTTGGAAGAATTCCGTAATCTTATATTTAGGTAGAAAGTTGATTTTCTTGTATATATGCATTGAGCAATCGATATCGAAATGCTTCAAATATCTGGTTTAACATATTTAAGTAAATAAACCTTCTTTAACTAACTGAAGTTAACATAAAGCCATAACGGTATAACGGCAGTGCATTTGGAAGAATTCCGTAATCTTATAAAGTCGATTTTGTTGTATATATGCATTTAGCAGTAGATTCCGAAAATCTTCAAATCATTAGTTTAACATATTTATGTTAATAAAGCTTCTTTAACGCACTGAGGTTAACATAAAGCCATGGTGGCTTAACGGCAATGCATTTAGAAGAATCATTAGTTTAACATATTTAAGTTAATAAAGCTTCTTTAACGCACTGAGGTTAACATAAAGCCATGGTGGCTTAACGGCAATGCCTTTAGAAGAATTCCGTAATCTTATATTTAGCTATAAATTCGCTTTTTTTGTATATACGCATTTAGCAATCGATATCGAAATGCTTCAAATCATTAGTTTAACATATTTAAGTTAATAATCCTTCTATAAGATATTGAAGTTGATATAAAGCCTTGGCGGCATAACGACAGCACATTTGGAAGAATTCCGTAATCTTATATTTAGGTACAAAATCAATTTTCTTGTATATATGCATTAAAAAATCGATTTCGAAATGCTTCAAATAACTGGTCTAACATATCTAAGTTAATAAACCTTCTTAAACGAACTGAAGTTAACATAAAGCCATAACGGCATAACGGCAGTGCATTTAGAAAAATTCCGTTATCTTATATTTAGGTATATAGTCGATTTTCTTGTACATGCACATTAAGCAATCGATATGGAAATGCTTCAAATCATTAGTTTAACATATTTAAGTTAATAAAGCTTTTGTAACGCACTGAAGTTAACATAAAGCCATGGCGGCATAACGGCAGTGCATTTAGAAGAGTTCCGTAATCTTATGTTTAGGTATAAAGTCGATTTTCTTGTATATACACATTTAGCAATCGATATCGAAATGCCTCAAATCATTAGTTTAACATATTTAAGTTAATTAACCCTCTTTATCTTACTGAAGTCTACAAACGCCCTAACGTCATAACGGCAAATCATTTAGAAGAATTGCGTAATCTTATACTTAGGTATAAAGTCGATTTTCTTGAATACACACATTTAGCAATCGATATCGAAATGCTTCAAATAACTGGTTTCACAAATGTATTTAAGTTATTTAGCCTACTTTATCTTACTGGCGTTTACATAAAGCCTTATCGGCATGACGGCAGTGCATTTCGAAGAATTCCGTAGTCTTATATTTTGGTATAAAGTCGATTTTCTTCTATATACACATTTAGCAAACGATATCGAAATGCTTCACATCACTAGTTTAACGTATTTAAATTAATAAACCTTTTTTAACGAACTGAAGTTTACATAAAGCTATGGTGGCATAACGGCAGTGCATTTAGAAGAATTCCGTTATCTTCTATTTAGGTATAAAGTCGATTTTGTTGTATATACACATTTAGTAATCGATATCGAAATGCTTCCAATAATTAGTTTAACATATTTAAGTTAATAATCCTTCTATAAGATATTGAAGTTGATATAAAGCCTTGGCGGCATAACGACAGCACATTTGGAAGAATTCCGTAATCTTATATTTAGGTACAAAATCAATTTTTTTGTATATATGCATTAAAAAATCGATTTCGAGATGCTTCAAATAACTGGTGTAACATATCTAAGTTAATAAACCTTCTTAAACGAACTGAAGTTAACATAAAGCCATAACGGCATAACGGCAGTGCATTTAGAAAAATTCCGTTATCTTATATTTAGGTATAAAGTCGATTTTCTTGTACATGCACATTAAGCAATCGATATGGAAATGCTTCAAATCATTAGTTTAACATATTTAAGTTAATAAAGCTTTTGTAACGCACTGAAGTTAATATAAAGCCATGGCAGCATAACGGCAGTGCATTTAGAAGAATTCCGTAAGCTTATATTTAGGTATAAAGTCGATTTTGTTGTATATACGCAGTTAGCAATCGATATCGAAATGCTTCAAATCATTAGTTTAACATATTTAGGTTAATTAACCTTCTTTAACGTATTGAAGGTGATATAAAGCCATAGCGGCATAACGACAGTACATTTGGAAGAATTCCGTAATCTTATATTTAGGTATAAAGAAGATTTTCTTGTATATATGCATTTAGCAATCGATTTCGAAAATCTTCAAATCATTACTTTAACATATTTAAGTTAATTAACCTTCTTTAACGAAAGGAAGTTAATATAAAGCCATGACGGCATAACGGCAGTGCATGTAGAGGAATTCCGTAATCTTATGTTTAGGTATATATTCGATTTTTTTGTATATGCACATTTAGCAATCGATATCGAAATGCTTCAAATCATTAGTTTAACATATTTAAGTTAACAAACCTACTTTAACGCACTGAAGTTAACACAAAGCCATGGCGGCATAACGGCAGTGCATGTAGAAGAATTCCGTAATCTTATATTCAGGTATAAATTCGATTTTTTTGTATATACACATTTTGCAATCGATATCGATATGCTTCAAATCATTAGTTTAACATATTTAAGTTAATTAACCTTCTTTAACGTATTGAAGTATATAGAAAGCCATGGCGGCATAACGACAGTACATTTGGAAGAATTCCGTAATCTTATATTTAGGTATAAAGAAGATTTTCTTGTATATATGCATTTAGCAATCGATTTCGAAAATTTTCAAATCATTAGTTTAACATATTTAAGTTAATAAACCTTCTTTAACGAACAGAAGTTAACATAAAGCCATAACGGCATAACGGCAGTGCATTTAGAAGAGTTCCGTAATCTTATGTTTAGGTATAAAGTCGATTTTCTTGTATATACACATTTAGCAATCGATATCGAAATGCCTCAAATCATTAGTTTAACATATTTAAGTTAATTAACCCTCTTTATCTTACTGAAGTCTACAAACGCCTTAACGTCATAACGGCAAATCATTTAGAAGAATTGCGTAATCTTATACTTAGGTATAAAGTCGATTTTCTTGAATACACACATTTAGCAATCAATATCGAAATGATTCAAATAACTGGTTTCACATATGTATTTAAGTTATTTAGCCTACTTTATCTTACTGGCGTTTACATAAAGCCATATCGGCATGACGGCAGTGCATTTCGAAGAATTCCGTAGTCTTATATTTAGGTATAAAGTCGATTTTCTTCTATATATACATTTAGCAAACGATATCGAAATGCTTCACATCACTAGTTTAACGTATTTAAATTAATAAACCTTTTTTAACGAACTGAAGTTTACATAAAGCTATGGTGGCATAACGGCAGTGCATTTAGAAGAATTCCGTTATCTTCTATTTAGGTATAAAGTCGATTTTGTTGTATATACACATTTAGCAATCGATATCGAAATGCTTCAAGTCATTAGGTTAACTTATTTAAGTCAATAAACCATCTTTAACGCACTGAAGTTAACATAAAGCCATGGCGGCATAACGGCAGTGCATTTAGAAGAATTCCGTAAGCTTATATTTAGGTATAAAGTCGATTTTGTTGTATATACGCAATAAGCAATCGATTTCGAAAATTTTCAAAACATTATTTTAACATATTTAAGTTAATAAAGCTTCTTTAACGCACTGAAGTTAACACAAAGCCATGGCGGCATAACGGCAGTGCATGTAGAAGAATACCGTAATCTTATGTTTAGGTATAAAGTCGATTTTCTTGTATTAACATATTTAGCAATCGATATCGAAATGCTTCAAATCATTAGTTTTTCATTTTCAAGTTATTTATAATAAACCTTCTTTAACGCACTGAAGTTTACATAAAGCCTTAACGGTATAACTGCAATGCATGTAGAAGAATTCCGTAATCTTATATTTAGGTACAAAGTCGATTTTCTTGTATTTACATATTTAGCAATCGATATCGAAATGCTTCAAATCATAAGTTTAACATATTTAAGTTAATTATTCCCCTCTATCTTACTGAAGTCTACATAAAGCCTTAACGGCATAACGGCAGTGCGTTTAGAAGAATTCCGTTATCTTATATTTAGGTATAAATTCGATTTTCTTGTATATACACATTTAGCAAGCGATATCGAAATGTTTCAAATCATTAGTTTAACATATTTAATTTAGTTAACCTTCTTTAACATATTGAAGTTCATATAAAGCCATGGCGGCATAACGGCAGTGCATGTAGAAGAATTCCGTAATCTTATATTCAGGTATAAAGTCGATTTTCTTGTATATACACATTTAGCTATCGATATCGAAATGCTTCAAAAGTTTAACATATTCAAGTTAACAAACCTTCTTTAACGAACTGAAGTTGACATAAAGCCATGGCAGATTAACGGCAGTGCATTTGGAAGAATTCCGTTATCCTATGTTTAGGTATAAAATCAAGTTTCTTGTACTAGCACTTTTAGCAATCGATATCGAAATGCTTCAAATCATTATTTTAACATATTTAAGTTAAATTACCTTCTTTAACCTACCGAAGGTGACATGAAGCCATGGCGGCATAACGGCAGTGCATTTAGAAGAATTCCATAATCTTATGTTTAGGTACAAAGTCGATTTTCTTGTATATACTCATTTAGCAATCGATATCGAAATGCTTCAAATCATTAGTTTAACATATTTAAGTTAATTAACCATCTTTAACGTATTGAAGGTGAAATGAAGCCATGGCGGCGTAACGACAGCAATTTGGAAGAATTCCGTAATTTTATATTTCGCTATAAAGTCGATTTTCTTGTATATATGCATTTAGAAATCGATATCGAAATGCCTCAAATCATTAGTTTAGCATATTTAAGTTACTTAACCCTCTTTTTCTTACTGAAGTCTGCAAAAGCCTTAACGGCATAACGGCAGTGCATTTAGAAAAAATCCGTAATGTTATAATTTTATATTCAGGTATAAATTCGATTTTGTTGTATTTACACATTTAGCAGTCGATATCGAAATGCTTCAAACCATTAGTTTAACATATTTAAAATAAATAACCTTCTTTAACGTATTGTAGTTGATACAAACCATGGCGGCATAACGACAGTACATTTGGAAGAATTCCGTAATCTTATATTTAGGTATATGTAAAGTCGATTTTCTTGTATATACACAATTAGCAGTCGATATCGAAATGCTTCAAATCTTTAGTTTTACATTTTCAAGTTATTTATAATATACCTTCTTTAACACACTGAAGTCTACATAAAGACTTAACGGTATAACTGCAGTGCATTTAGAAGAATTTCGTAATCTTATATTAAGGTATAAAGTCGATTTTCTTGTATTTACATATTTAGCAATCGATATCGAAATGCTTCAAAAAATTAGTTTAACATATTTAAGTTAATTAACCATCTTTAACGTATTGAAGGTGAAATAAAGCAATGGCGGCGTAACGACAGTAATTTGGAAGAATTCCGTAATCTTATATTTAGGTATAAAGTCGATTTTGTTCAATATAAGCATTTAGAAATCGATATCGAAATGCTTCAAATCATTAGTTTAACATATTTACGTTACTTAACCCTCTTTTGCTTACTGAAGCCTGCAAATGCCTTAACGGCATAACGGCAATGCATTTAGAAGAATTACGTAATCTTATATTTAGGTATGAATTCGATTTTCTTGTACATACTCATTTAGCAATCGATATCTAAATGCTTCAAATCATTGGCTTAACATATTTAAGTTAATTAACCCTATTTATCTTCCTGAAGTCTACATCAAGCCGTAACGGCATAACGGCAGTGCGTTTAGAAGAATTACGTAATCTTATATTTAGGTATAATCTTATATTTAGATATAAAGTCGATATATATCGAAATGTTTCAAATCATTAGTTTAACATATTTAAGTTAATAAACCTTCTCTAACGTATTGAAGGTGATACAAAGCCATGGCGGCATAACGACAGTACATTTGGGACAATTCCGTAATCTCATATTTAGGTATAAAGTCGATTTTCTTGTATATACACATTTAGCAATCGATGCCGATATGCTTCACATCACAAGTTTAACAGATGTAAGTTACTTAACCCTCTTTTTCTTACTGAAGTCTGCAAAAGCCTTAACGGCATAACGGCAGTGCATTTAGAAGAGTTCCGTAATCTTATATTTAGGTATGAAGTCGATTTTGTTCAATATACGCATTTAGCAATCGATATCGAAATGCCTCAAATCATTAGTTTAACATATTTAAGTTAATAAAACTTCTTTAACGCACTGAAGTCTACATAAAGCCTTAACGGTATAACAGCACTGCATTTAGAAGAATTCCGTTATCTTATATTTAGGTATAAATTCGACTTTCTTGTATATATTAATCAAGCGATATCAAAATGCTTCAAATTATTACTTTAACTTTTTTAAGTTAATTAACCTTCTTTAACGAATTGAAGTTGACATAAAGCCATGGCGGCATAACGACAGTACATTTGGAAGAATTCCGTAATCTTATATTTAGGTATATGTAAAGTCGATTTTCTTGTATATACACAATTAGCAATCGATATCGAAATGATTCAAAAAACTGGTTTAGCATATTTAAGTTAATTAACCTTCTTTATGTTACTGAAGTTTACATAAAGCCATAACGGCATAACGGCAGTAAATTCATATGAATTCCGTTATCTTATATTTAGGTATAAAGTCGATTTTGTTGTACATACACATTTTCTAATCGATATCGAAATGCTTCAAATCATTAGTTTAACATATTTAAGTTACTTTACCCTCTTTTTCTTACTGAAGTCTGCAAAAGCCTTAACGGCATAACGGCAGTGCATTTAGAAGAATTACGTAATCTTATATTTAGGTATGAATTCGATTTTCTTGTATATACTCATTTAGCAATCGATATCAAAATGCTTCAAATAATTTATTTAACATATTGAAGTTAATAAACCTTCTTTAACGTATTGAAGGTGATACAAAGTCATGGCGGCATAACGACAGTACATTTGGAACAATTCCGTAATCTTATTTTTAGGTATAAAGTCGATTTTGTTCAATATACGCATTTAGCAATCGATATCGAAATGCTTCAAATCATTAGTTTAACATATTTAAGTTAACAAACCTTCTTTAACGAACTGAAGTTGACATAAAGCCATGGCGGATTAACGGCAGTGCATTTGGAAGAATTCCGTTATCCTATGTTTAGGTATAAAGTCAAGTTTCTAGTACTAGTACATTTAGCAATCGATATCGAAATGCTTCAAATCATTAGTTTAACATATTAAAGTAAAATTACCTTCTTTAACCTACCGAAGGTGACATCAAGCAATGGCGGCATAACGGCAGTGCATTAAGAAGAATTCCATAATCTTATATTTAGGTATAAAGTCGATTTTCTTGTACATACACATTTTGCAATCGATATCGAAATGATTCAAAAAACTGGTTTAGCATATTTAAGTTAATTAACCTTCTTTGTCTTACTGAAGTTTACATAAAGCCATAACGGCATAACGTCAGTATATTCATATGAATTCCCTTATCTTATATTTAGGTATAAAGTCGATTTTGTTGTACATACACATTTACTAATCGATATCGAAATGCTTCAAATCATTAGTTTAACGTATTTAAGTTAATTAATCCTCTTTATCTTACTGAAATCTACAAAAGCCTTAACGGCATAACGGCAGTGCATTTGGAAGAGTTCCGTAATCTTATATTTAGGTATAAAGTCGATTTTGTTCAATATACGCATTTAGCAATCGATATCGAAATGCTTCAATTCATTAGTTTAACATATTTAAGTTAATAAACCTTCTTTAACGCCTGAAGTTAACATAAAGCCATGGCGGATTAACGGCAGTGAATTTGGAAGAATTCCGTTATCTTATGTTTAGGTATAAAGTCAAGTTTCTAGTACTAGTACATTTAGCAATCGATATCGAAATGCTTCAAATCGTTAGTTTAACATATTTAAGTTAAATTACCTTCTTTAACCTACCGAAGGTGACATGAAGCAATGGCGGCATAACGGCAGTGCATTTAGAAGAATTCCATAGTCTTATATTTAGGTATAAAGTCGATTTTATTGTATATACTCATTTAGCAATAGATATCGAAATGCTTCAAAACATTAGTTTAACATATTTAAGTTAATTAACCCCCTTTTTCATACTGAAGTCTACAAAAGCCTTAACGGCATAACGGCAGTGCATGTAGAAGAATTCCGTTATCTTTTATTCAGGTATAAAGTCGATATTGTTGTACATGCACATTTAGCAATCGATATCGAAATGCCTCAAATCATTAGTTTAACATATTTAGGTTAATTAACCTTCTTTAACGTATTGAAGTTGATAAAGAGCCATAGCGGCATAACGACAGTACATTTAGAAGAATTCCGTAGTCTTATATTTAGGTATGAATTCGATTTTCTTGTAAATACATATTTCCCAAGCGATATCGAAACGCTTCAAATCATTAGTTTAACATATTTAAGTTAATTAGCCTTCTTTAACGTATTGAAGTTGATAAAGAGCCATGGCGGCATAACGACAGTACATTTGGAAGAATTCCGTAGTCTTATATTTAGGTATAAAGTCGATTTTGTTTTATATACACATTTAGCTATCGATATCGAAATGCTTCAACTCATTAGTTTAACATATTTAAGTTAATAAACCTTCTTTATCGATCTGAAGTTGGCATAACGGCAGTGGATGTAGAAGAATTCCGTAATCTTATATTTAGGTATGAACTCGATTTTCTTGTATATACATATTTAGCTATCGATATCGAAATGCTTCAAATCATTTGTTTAACATATTTAATTAATAAACATTTTTTAGCTTACTAAAATCTTCATAAAGTCTTAACGATATAACGGCAGTGCATTTAGAAGAATTCCGTAATGTTGTAATTTTATATTTAGGTATAAAGTCGATTTTCTTGTATTTGCACATTTAGCAATCGATATCGAAATGCTTCAAACCATTAGTTTAACATATTTAAAATAATTAACCTTCTTTAACGTATTGAAGTTGATACAAAGCCATGGCGGCATAATGACAGTAGGATTGGAAGAATTCCGTAATCTTATATTTAGGTATAAAGTCGATTTTCTTGTATATATGCATTAAGAAATCGATATCGAAATGCTTCAAATAACTGGTTTAACAAATTTAAGTTAATAAACCTTCTTTAACGAACTGAAGTTAATACAAAGCCTTGGCGGTATAACGGCAGTGCATTTAGAAGAATTCCGTAATGTTATAATTTTATATTTAGGTATAAAGTCGATTTTCTTGTATTTGCACATTTAGCAATCGATATCGAAATGCTTCAAGCCATTAGTTTAACATATTTAAAATAATTAACCTTCTTTAACGTATTGAAGTTGAAACAAAGCCATGGCGGCATAATGACAGTAGGATTGGAAGAATTCCGTAGTCTTATATTTAGGTATAAAGTCGATTTTCTTGTATATATGCATTAAGAAATCGATGTCGAAATGCTTCAAATAACTGGTTTAACAAATTTAAGTTAATAAACCTTCTTTAACGAACTGAAGTTAATATAAAGCCTTAGCGGTATAACGGCAGTGCACTTAGAAGAATTCCGTAATGTTATAATTTTATATTTAGGTATGAATTCGATTTTCTTGTATATACACATTTAGTAAGCGATATCGAAATGCTTCAAATCATTAGTTTAACATATTTAAGTTAATTAACCTTCTTTAACGTATTGAAATTGATAAAGAGCCATGGCGGCATAACGACAGTACATTTGGAAGAATTCCGTAGTCTAATATTTAGGTATGAATTCGATTTTCTTGTAAATACATATTTGGCAAGCGATATCGAAATGCTACAAATCATTAGTTTAACATATTTAAGTTAATTAGCCTTCTTTAACGTATTGAAGTTGATAAAGAGCCATGGCGGCATAACGACAGTACATTTGGAAGAATTCCGTAGTCATATATGTAGGAATGCTCACGTTGAGCATTCAATGACGAGGAAGCGTACGGCCAGCCGACCGTTATATAATTATAAACTGATGCACACAAATAAATCGTATCAATCTCGCTTCACAAATAGATTTTCCTTTATTTAATCTCACTTTAGCCAACTTCACTACATCTTCACAAATGTTCGACTTATACTTTACTTTATACTTTACAACGCTTTCTTTTATACTTTTATACTTTTACGCTTTACAATATAACTCTTAAGTAGCTAATGTACTTTACTGGTCGCCGTCCGCTATTCAAGTGCCGTCCGTTATTAGTTTTTTTCCGTTCGCGTGTTCAGTCAGTGTTGTCGCGTGTCAAAAATGTCCAGTCCGCACGGTTGCATTTCTTAGTCCTACAACCCGGCCATTCCTGACTACTTATTCGCCTCGAATAATGGTACCACCTTTTCATATACTCCACAGCGGTCGATGTTGTTTTAAGTCCCTCATTATTTCCAACCCTTTCTACTTCGTATCGACCGTGTTTTAATCGTTTAGTTACTTTGTATGGTCCTAAGAATTTAGGTCGTAACTTCATTCCGTTACCAAATTGTGTCCGTCTGATTGCGACCAAATCATTAATGTTATATTCTATTGCCTTTTTACGTTTTCTATTAAATGACTTCATATTCTCTTCTTGAATTTTCTGTATGTTTTCTTTAGCTATTTCACGTAACTTCTCACGTCCATCGTTTAACTCCATAATTGCTTCGTTTTCTAAAATTTCGTTTAAGTCAAGGTCTTCTTTTACTCGCATGTCGCAACCTGTTAAAATCTTAAATGGGGCCTGTTTTGTACTTCGATTTGGGGAATTATTTATAAATTGCTGAACCTTCCCGATATACTTGTACCACTGTGAAGTATTCGGATGAGATAACTTAGCTAACATTGGTATTACTACCCTATGTATTCGTTCCACTTGTCCGTTTCCTCTTGGCACCCCCGTCGTAATGAGTAGATGCCGAATACTGTTATTATCGCAATAACTTTTAAAAGCTTGTGAAGTGAACGCTGATCCCCTATCAGATATAATTCTACGCTGGTTGCCGAAAATGCCAGCTTGTTTCGAAAGCCTATCTATAACCACCTCCGCGCTTGTATCTTTTGTTGGGTAGAGCCACACAAATTTTGTAAAAGCGTCGATCACAACTAAAATGTATTTGTACTGTTTCCCGGTCGTTGTCATCGGACCTACGTGATCTATGTGAAATGTCCCTAAGGGATAATCTTCTTTCTCAATTGGCGACAATAAGCCTTCCATTTTACCACACTTTGTGTTCATTATTAAACATTCGACACAACTGCTTACTATATTTCTGACTTTTCCCTCGAGCCCTGGAATGTAGTAGTATTTCCCTACACAATCGCATGTCTTTTTAATTGAAAAATGCCCTTGCTTATGTGCTAACAAAATGATCTCGTTCTCCATTTGTTTAGGTACCACAATTAGTTCCTTTGCCGGATCCTTGTACAATATGTCACGAGAGATAAAAAAGTCTTCGTACGAATTGTTTTCCAATATTTTCCGAATTGCCCGCGCCCATTCATCCTTTTCCTGTGCCTCTTTTAATCTATGCTGTAACGATTCGTCTACTAACATACACGCTAACCTACTTAAAGCATCGACATGCTTCATTTTAGATCCTGACCTATGTTCTATAGTATAATTAAATTCTTGCAAAAACATTGCCCATCTAGCTACTCGTGGCGGAACGTCTTTCTTCCTTAATGTCATAGTAAATGCGTTGCAATCCGTTACAATTTTGAATTCCAAACCTAATAAATAAACTCTCCATTTCTTTAGTGCGTTGACGATGGCGAGTACTTCAAGTTCATAAGAATGATAGTTCTCTTCCGCTGAACTTGTTTTCTGGCTCATGAATTGCACTGGATGATATGATTCATCCTCTGCCGTCTTTTGCAACATTACCGCGCCATACCCGTGCTTTGATGCATCTGTATGAACTTCCGTAATTGCATTTGGATTATATAATTCTAGAACTGGAGATCGTGATAGCGAGGACTTAAGTTGCTCGAAAGCAATCGCCTGCTCTTCCTCCCACTTGAAATGTTGATCTTTTCTCAAAAGATCTGATAATGGCTTAGCCACTAGCGCATAGTTTTGAATAAATCTCCGAAAGTATGATGTTAACCCTAAAAACTGTTGAATGGCTTTCTTGTCTCTAGGTGGCTTGAAAGCTTTAACCGCTCTGGTTTTCTCATCAGACGGACGAATTGTGCTATCTTGGATTACATACCTCAAAAAATTTACTTTACGCTTCAAAAAATTACACTTTTTCCACTTAATTTGTAGTCCAGCATCTGATGCTACTCTAAGAACTTTCTTTAGTTTTATTAACCCCTCTTCCTCGTCTGTGGATGGAATAATTAAATCATCCATATAAGTGACTACACTTCCCTCATCTTTTAGGTCTTTAAAAATTGAATGGATAAATCTACAGAATACCGCTGGTGAATTTGAGATACCAAACGGCACAAATTTAAATTCAAACTGGCCTTTCATTGTTACAAACGATGTATATTTTCTAGAACTTTCTTCGGCAGGAACATGCAAAAATCCGTTAGCCAAATCTAATGTGGTAAAAACTTTATGTCCCTGGAGCTTCTCGACTACCTCGTCAATTAATGTCATTGGAAAATTATCGCGCAAAATTTTCTCATTTAATTTGCGATAATCGCAACATAACCGTTTTTATTTATCTTTTTTAGACACAAGCACAATCGGCGACGCGTAATCAGATACGCTTGAAGTAATAATACCCTCATCTAGCCATTGCTTTACTTGAGCATCTACGATTATTTGGTCTTGAAATGATACACGCCTAGGTGGCTGATACACCGGTACATCCTCCTTTAAAACAATTTTCATTTCCACCGGGAAAAATTTGATTCTTTTTGGCTCATATTGAGCAATCAGCTTTTCCACTTCTAACATTTTTCCCTTATCGAGATGTGACAAATTATACGTAGATTCCGGCTCCTGTTCATCTATACAAATCATACTAAAAGCTGCTATTTCTGCCTCTTCTGCAATTTTACCATTATACTTTTTGTTGTCCTCCTGACAAATATCTGGTTTATCCTTCCTTAGAAACCTATCGCTCTCCTCGCTAACAATTAAATCGACTTGACCCAAAATTGAACGTCCTATTAATGCCGGATATTGAAGATCCCTATTGTTGACAATATGAAAAATGATATTTATCTCAATATCATCTACTTTAGCTCTGGTTTCGAAACTACCTAACGTGACCACTTCTGAATTACCGATTCCGCCTAACACTCTTTTATCTTTGTTTGGCTTCACTTTAAGATTAAGTTTTCCGACTGTATCTACCCTTATCAAACACAAACGACTACCTGTATCAACCAACGAAGGAAAAGTTACATTCCCTACCTTTACCATTTTAAACTTTAGACCAAAATCTGCATCTGAAGGTTTGAACGCTACTTCGGTAATTGTATTTAAATTGTCTCTTCCCCCTTTCTTTTGAACTGTCGGACATTCGTTGCGTTTATGGCCGACTTTGTTGCACTTGTAACATCTAAATTGTTGACTTGTGCAATTCTTTGCTATGTGCGAAGTTTCGCCACATTTGAAACATGCACGGTTTAGAATTGAACGTTGAGTATTTTCCTTCCTATCTTCCTTGATACTAACTCTGTTTTCAACTTCCACCTTTAGTTTATATTTAATTTTCTCATAAATTTTTATTTGCTCTTTTAATTCCCTTATATTCCTTGCTTAGTATAAAACCGACTTGTTCAATTTTGAATCGGGAATCCCTAGTATAAAATATTCTATTACGCTGGCTTCCTCCAGTTTTACCCATTTCCCTATTTCCATTAAGGCATATAAAAATTCAATAAATGTTTCGTTTTGTCTCTTTTGACGATTCCTTAAAAGCCTATGTGCCTCAGCTGATGAAAATGATATTTCGAATTCGTTAATTAAAGCTTGTTTCAAAGATATCCAATCACGGATACCGGTTTGACTTCGAATAAATGCCCTAGCTGCTCCTCTGAGAAGCTGTTTTGCGTAAATAAATTTATGGATTTCCGACCAGCCTACTATATGTGCGTTTTCTTCAAAAGATTCTGCCCATTGATTTACTTCCTGCCCGTCTGTACCGTTAAATGACGTTAAACTTTCTTCAATTTCTCTAAATGTAAAATGAGGAACCGTGGGTGGCACCGGACCTTTACCCAACACACTTTCACAAAGCGGTTCCACTGATTCGACCTCACTCTCGCTTTCGTCGTCATCGTTTAGAAGACCGTAGTGTGTCAGAAGTCTGTCTCGTAATTCTTTCTTGCGTCCGTTTGTCGGTAGCCCTGCTTCTTTTAACATTTCTTTTAACATTGTCACTGTCATGTTTAATATGGTCTGAGCCTCCATTTTGAGTACTCCTTTACAATATTCAATACAACGAATGATATAAGTATTATGACCTTATGTTACAATGTTAATTTAATAACAATTAATTTAAATTTATAATATAGAAATAAATTATAAGCAATTTAAAAACTTAATAATATGAACGTAACCTGTAATCCTCGATGTACGCTGCCGTTGCCAATACACTTTTCACCGCTTCACGCCGACTCTGCTGCTGCAACCCGTTCGTTGCCAACTTGATCGTAACGCGTAACGCTCGCTGTCTGTTACGCCTATGCACCGGTGTTGCCGTATCCACTGCTTCTGTTGCGCTATTGCGGCGCAACCGTTTTGATGAATGTTTCGCTTGACAACCAGAACTGTCTTCGATTAATGTGTTGCCGATTCTGCTGCGCTGTTGCGGCGCAACCGTTTCCACACACTGCTCGTTTCCACACACTGCTCGTTTGAAAACACGAGCCAACTGCAACCTATGCGTTGCCGATTCTGTTGCGCTGTTACGGCGCAACCGTTTTCACACACTCGTTCGAAACCACGAGCCAACTGCAACTTATGCGTTGCCGATTCTGCTGCGCTGTTGCGGCGCAACCGTTTTCACACTGCTCGTTCGAAACCACGAGCCAACCGCAACCTGTTTGTTGCCGACTTGTTGCTGACGCTCAACCTCGCTGATTGTTACACTTGTGTACGTGTGTAGCCGTCGATCTTGTACTCTTCGCTGTTTCTGATGCGCTATTGCGGCGCAATCGTTTCGCTGTATGCTTGTTTGCCGACGCAAACCAACTCCAACTTGATTGTTGTACACGTACCGTAACGTCGCTGCTTGCTATGCTTCTAGAAAACTCAAGTGTATCAAAGCTGTACTTCACCTGTATTTTGTGCACCTCCAAAAAACTTGCTGCTTGCTATGCTTCTATAAAACGCTTAACTCTTCGCTGCTTCTGGTGCGCTATTGCGGCGCAACCGTTTCGCTGTTTGTTTGTTTGCCGACGCAAACCAACTCCGACTTGATTGTTGTATATGTACCGTAACGT
Source organism: Bactrocera correcta (assembly GCA_027475135.1). NCBI lineage: Eukaryota > Metazoa > Arthropoda > Insecta > Diptera > Tephritidae > Bactrocera > Bactrocera correcta. The sequence goes on along the minus strand of CM050327.1, from coordinate 69,065,445 downwards.
GATATGTTTCTAGAACTGTACTCTTGCACTAGAACTGTACTTCACCTGTATTTTGTAACTGCTTCCAACGCTTACGTTTGACTCGCTGCTCTACCGAGTCTCGATCTAACGCCAAATGCTGCTGCGTTGAAACAATTTGTAGGAATATGCCCTCAATAATCCTGGACGAGCCCCCAATTTGTAGGAATGCTCACGTTGAGCATTCAATGACGAGGAAGCGTACGGCCAGCCGACCGATATATAATTATAAACTGATGCACACAAATAAATCGTATCAATCTCGCTTCACAAATAGATTTTCCTTTATTTAATCTCACTTTAGCCAACTTCACTATATCTTCACAAATGTTCGACTTATACTTTACTTTATACTTTACAACGCTTTCTTTTATACTTTTATACTTTTACGCTTTACAATATAACTCTTAAGTAGCTAATGTACTTTACTGGTCGCCGTCCGCTATTCAAGTGCCGTCCGTTATTAGTTTTTTTCCGTTCGCGTGTTCAGTCAGTGTTGTCGCGTGTCAAAAATGTCCAGTCCGCACGGTTGCATTTCTTAGTCCTACATATATTTAGGTATAAAGTCGATTTTCTTTTATATACACATTTAGCTATCGATATCGAAATGCTTCAAATCATTAGTTTAACATATTAAGTTAATAAACATTTTTTAGCTTACTAAAGTCTACATAAAGCCTTAACGATATAACGGCAGTGCATTTAGAAGAATTCCGTAATGTTATAATTTTATATTTAGGTATAAAGTCGATTTTCTTGTATTTGCACATTTAGCAATCGATATCGAAATGCTACAAACCATTAGTTTAACATATTTAAAATAATTAACCTTCTTTAACGTATTAAAAGTTGATATAAAGCCATGGCGGCATAATGACAGTAGGATTTGAAGAATTACGTAATCTTATATTTAGGTATAAATTCGATTTTCTTGTATATACACATTTAGCAAGTGATATCGAAATGCTTCAAATCATTAGTTTAACATATTTAAGTTAATAAACTTCTTTAACGACTGAAGTTAAATAAAGCCATGGCGGCATAACGGCAGTGCATTTAGAAGAATTCCGTAATCTTATATTTAGGTATGAAGTCGATTTTCTTGTATATACACATTTAGCAATCGATATCGAAATGCTTCAAATAACTGGTTTAACATATTTAAGTTAATAAACCTTCTTTAACATACTGAAGTTAAATAAAGCCATAACGGCATAACGGCAGTGCATTTGAAGAATTCCGTAATCTTTATATTTAGGTATAAAGTCGATTTTCTTGTATATACACATTTAGCAATCGATATCGAAATGCTTCAAATCATTAGTTTAACATATTTAAGTTAATAAACCTTCTTTAACGATGAAGTAATACAAAGCCATGGCATAACGGCAGTGCATTTAGAAGAATTCCGTAATCTTATATTTAGGTATAAAGTCGATTTTCTTGTATATACACATTTAGCAATCGATATCGAAATGCTTCAATCATTAGTTTTAACATATTTAAGTTAATAAACTTCTTTAGCTTACTGAAGTCTACATAAAGCCATAACGCCATAACGGCAGTGCATTTAGAAGAATTCCGTATATCTTATATTTAGGTATAAAGTCGATTTTCTTGTATTTACACATTTAGCAATCGATATCGAAATGCTTCAAATCATTAGTTTAACATATTTAAGTTAATTAACCTTCTTTATCTACTGAAGTTGAAAAAAGCCATAAGCGGCATAACGGCAGTAGATTTGAATGAATTCCGTAATCTTATATTTAGGTATAAATTCGATTTTCTTGTATATACACATTTAGCAATCGATATCGAAATGCTTCAAATCATTAGTTTAACATATTTAAGTTAATAAACCTTCTTTAACGTATTGAAGTTGATAAGAGCCATGCGGCATAACGACAGTACATTTGGAAGAATTCCGTAATCTTATATTTAGGTATAAAGTCGATTTTCTTGTATATACAATTTAGCAATCGATATCGAAATGCTTCAAATCATTTGTTTAACAATTAAAGTTAATAAACCTTCTTTACTTACTGAAATCTACAAAAGCCTTAACGGCATAACGGCAGTGCATTTGGAAGAATTCCGTAGTCTTATATTTAGGTATAAAGTCGATTTTCTTGTACATACACATTTAGCAATCGATATCGAAATGCTTCAAATCATTAGTTTAACATATTTAAGTTAATTAACCTTCTTTAACGTATTGAAGTTGATACAAAGCCATGGCGGCATAACGACAGTAGGATTTGGAAAATTCCGTAATCTTATATTTAGGTATAAATTCGATTTTCTTGTATATACACATTTAGCAATCGATATCGAAATGCTTCAAATCATTAGTTTAACATATTTAAGTTAATTAACCTTCTTTAACGTATTGAAGTGATACAAAGCCATGGCGGCATAACGACAGTACATTTGGAAGAATTCCGTTATCTTATATTTAGGTATAAAGTCGATTTTCTTGTATATACACATTTAGCAATCGATATCGAAATGCTTCAAATAATAGTTTAACAATTTAAGTTAATTAACCTCTTTATCTTACTGAAATCTACAAAAGCCTTAACGGCATAACGGCAGTGCATTTGGAAGAATTCCGTAATCTTATATTTAGGTATAAAGTCGATTTTCTTGTATATACCATTTAGCAATCGATATCGAAATGCTTCAAATCATTAGTTTAACATATTTAAGTTAATAAACCTTCTTTAACGTATTGAAGGTGATACAAAGCCATGGCGGCATAACGACAGTACATTTGGAAAATTCCGTAATCTTATATTTAGGTATAAAGTCGATTTTCTTGTATATACACATTTAGCAATCGATATCGAAATGCTTCACATCATTAGTTTAACAGATTTAAGTTAATTAATCCTCTTTATCTTACTGAAGTCTACAAAAGCCTTAACGGCATAACGGCAGTATATTCATATGAATTCCGTTATCTTATATTTAGGTATAAAGTCGATTTTGTTGTACATACACATTTACCAATCGATATCGAAATGCTTCAAATCATTAGTTTAACATATTTAAGTTACTTAACCCTCTTTTTCTTACTGAAGTCTGCAAAAGCCTTAAGGGCATAACGGCAGTGCATTTAAATAATTATGTAATCTTATATTTAGGTATGAATTCGATTTTCTTGTATATACTCATTTAGCAATCGATATCGAAATGCTTCAAATCATTAGTTTAACATATTTAAGTTAATAAACCTTCTTTAACGTATTGAAGGTGATACAAAGCCATGGCGGCATAACGACAGTACATTTGGAACAATTCCGTTATCTTATATTTAGGTATAAATTCGATTTTCTTGTATATACACATTTAGCAATCGATATCGAAATGCTTCACATCATTAGTTTAACAGATTTAAGTTAATTAATCCTCTTTATCTTACTGAAATCTACAAAAGCCTTAACGGCATAACGGCAGTACATTCGGAAGAATTCCGTAATCTTATATTTAGGTATAAAGTCGATTTTGTTGTATATACACATTTAGCAATCGATATCGAAATGCTTCAAATCATTAGTTTAACATATTTAAGTTAATAAACCTTCTTTAACTCTACTGAAGTCTGACATAAAGCCTTAACGGCATAACGGCAGTGCATTTAGAAGAATTAGTAATCTTATATTTAGGTATAAATTCGATTTTCTTGTATATACTCATTTAGCAATCGATATCGAAATGCTTCAAATCATTAGTTTAACATATTTAAGTTAATAAACCTTCTTTAACTACTGAAGTCTACAAAAGCCTTAACGGCATAACGGCAGTGCATTTAGAAGAATTCCGTTATCTTATATTTAAGTATAAATCGATTTTCTTGTATATACACATTTAGCAATCGATATCGAAATGCTTCAAATCATTAGTTTAACATATTTAAGTTAATAATACCTTCTTTACGCACTGAAGTTTACATAAAGCCTTAACGGCATAACTGCAGTGCATTAAGATTCCGTAATCTTATATTTAGGTATAAAGTCGATTTTCTTGTATATACACATTTAGCAATCGATATCGAAATGCTTCAAATCATTAGTTTAACATATTTAAGTTAATTAACCTTCTTTAACTACTGAAGTTGACATAAAGCCATGGCGGCATAACGGCAGTGCATTTAGAAGAATTCCGTAATCTTATATTTAGGTATAAAGTCGATTTTCTTGTATATACACATTTAGCAATCGATATCGAAATGCTTCAAATCATTAGTTTAACATATTTAAGTTAATTAACCTTCTTTATCTACTGAAGTTACAAAAGCCATAACGGCATAACGGCAGTGCATTTGGAAGAATTCCGTAATCTTATATTTAGGTATAAAGTCGATTTTCTTGTATATACACATTTAGCAATCGATATCGAAAATCTTCAAATCATTAGTTTAACATATTTAAGTTAATAAACCTTCTTTAACTCACTGAAGTCTACATAAAGCCTTAACGGCATAACGGCAGTGCATTTAGAAGAATTATGTTATCTTATATTTAAGTATAAATTCGATTTTCTTGTATATACACATTTAGCAATCGATATCGAAATGCTTCAAATCATAAGTTTAACATATTTAAGTTAATAAACCTTCTTTACTCACTGAAGTCTACATAAAGCCTTAACGGCATAACGGCAGTGCATTTAGAAGAATTATGTTATCTTATATTTAAGTATAAATTCGATTTTCTTGTATATACACATTTAGCAATCGATATCGAAATGCTTCAAATCATTAGTTTAACATATTTAAGTTAATAAACCTTCTTTACCACTGAAGTCTACATAAGGCCTTAACGGCATATATTTGGTTATGTTATCTTTATATTTAGGTATAAATTCGATTTTCTTGTATATACACATTTAGCAATCGATATCGAAATGCTTCAAATCATTAGTTTAACATATTTAAGTTAATTAACCTTCTTTAACGTATTGAAGTTGATATAAGAGCCATGGCTAAGGCAAAATTTGGAAATTCCTAATCTTATATTTAGGTATAAAGTCGATTTTGTTGTATATACACATTTAGCAATCGATATCGAAATGCTTGAAATCATTAGTTTAACATATTTTAGTTAATTAACCTTCTTTATCTTACTGAACTTCACATAATGCCATAACGGTATAACGGCAGTGCATTTGGAAGAATTCCGTAATCTTATATTTAGGTATAAAGTCGATTTTCTTGTATATACACATTTAGCAATCGATATCGAAAATATTCAAATCATTAGTTTAACATATTTAAGTTAATAAACCTTCTTTAACTCACTGAAGTCTACATAAAGCCTTAACGACATAGAGGCAGTGCATTTAGAAGAATTATGTTATCTTATATTTAAGTATAAATTCGTTTTTCTTGTATATACACATTTAGCAATTGATATCGAAATGCTTCAAATCATTATTTTAACATATTTAAGTTAATAAACCTTCTTTAGCGCACTAAAGTCTACATAAGGCCCTAATGGCATAACGGCAGTGCATTTAGGAGAATTCCATAATGTTATAATTTTATATTTAGGTATAAAGTCGATTTTCTTGTATTTACACATTTAGCAATCGATATCGAAATGCCTCAAACCATTAGCTTATCATATTTAAATAATTAACCTTCTTTACAGAAGCCATAACGGCATAACGGCAGTATATTTGGGTAATTTCCGTAATCTTTTATTTAGGTATAAATTCGCTTTTCTTGTATATACACATTTAGCAGTCGATATCGAAATGCTTCAAATCATTAGTTTAACATATTTAAGTTATTTAACCTTCTTTAACGTATTGAAGTTGATAAAGAGCCATGGCGGCATAACGACAGTACATTTGGAAGAATTCCGTAGTCTTATATTTAGGTATGAATTCGATTTTCTTGTATATACATATTTGGCAAGCGATATCGAAATGCTTCAAATCACTAGTTTAACTTATTTAAGTCAATTAACCTTTTTAACCTATTGAAGTTGATATAAAGCCATAACGGCAGTGCATTTGGAAGAATTCCGTAATCTTATATTTAGGTATAAAGTCGATTTTCTTTTATATACACATTTAGCTATCGATATCGAAATGCTTCAAATCATTAGTTTAACATATTAAGTTAATAAACATTTTTTAGCTTACTGAAGTCTACATAAAGCCTTAACGGTATAACGGCAGTGCAGTTAGAAGAATTCCGTAATGTTATAATTTTATATTTAGGTGTAAAGTCAATTTTCTTGTATTAACGCATTTAGCAGTCGATATCGAAATGCTTCAAATAACTGGTTTAACATATTTAAGTTAAAAAACCTTCTTTAACGAACTGAAGTTAATATAAAGCCATAACGGTATAACGGCAGTGCATTTAGAAGAATTACGTAATCTAATATTTAGGTATGAATTCGATTTTCTTGTATATACTCATTTAGCAATCGATATCGAAATGCTTCATATCATTAGTTTAACATATTTAAGTTAATAAAGCTTCTTTAACGCCTGAAGTTAACATAAAGCCATGGCGCCATAACGGCAGTGCATGAAGAAGAATTCCGTAATCTTATAGTCAGGTATGTAGTCGATTTTCTTGGATTTACATGTTTAGCAATCGATATCGAAAATCTTCAAATAACTGGTTTAGCATATTTAGGTTAATTAACCTTCTTTATCTTACTGAAGTTTAAATAAAACCATAACGGCATAACGGCAGTATATTTGAGTGAATTCCGTAATCTTTTATTTAGGTATAAAATCGATTTTCTTGTATATACACATTTAGCAGTCGATATCGAAATGCTTCAACTCATTAGTTTAACATATTTAAGTTAATAAACCTTCTTTATCTTACTGAAGTTTACATAAAACCATGGCGGCATAACGGCAGTGCATTGAGAAGAATTCCATAATCTTATATTTAGGTATAAAGTCGATTTTCTTGTATATACTCATTTAGCAATAGATATCGAAATGCTTCAAAACATTAGTTTAACATATTTAAGTTTATTAACCCTCTTTTTCATACTGAAGTCCACAAAAGCCTTAACGGCATAACGGCAGTGCATGTAGAAGAATTCCGTTATCTTTTATTCAAGTATAAAGTCGATATTGTTGTACACGCACATTTAGCAATCGATATAGAAATGCTTCAAATCATTAGTTTTACATTTTCAAGTTATTTATAATAAACCTTCTTTAACGCACTGAAGTTTACATAAAGCCTTAACGGTATAACTGCAGTGCATTTAAAAGAATTCTGTAATCTTATATTTAGGTACAAAGTCGATTTTCTTGTATTAACATATTTAGCAATCGATATCGAAGTGCTTCAAATCATAAGTTTAACATATTTAAGTTATTTATTCCCCTCTATCTTACTGAAGTCTACATAAAGCCTTAACGGCATAACGGCAGTGCGTTTAGAAGAATTCCGTTATCTTATAGTTAGGCATAAATTCGATTTTCTTTTATATACACATTTAGCAAGCGATATCAAAATGCTTCAAATCATTAGTTTAACATATTTAAGTTAATTAACCTTCTTTAACGTATTGAAGTTGATAAAAGCCATGGCGGCATAACGACAGCACATTTGGAAAAATTCCGTAATCTTATATTTAGGTATAAAGTCGATTTTCTTGTATATACACATTTAGCTATCGATATCGAAATGCTTATAAATCATTAGTTTAACATATTAAGTTAATAAGCATTTTTTAGCTTAATGAGGTCTACATAAAGCTTTAACGGTATAACGGCAGCGCATTTAGAAGAAAACCGTAATGTTATAATTTATATTTAGGTATAAAGTCGATTTTCTTGTATATATGCATTTAGAAATCGATATCGAAATGCATCAAATCATTAGTTTAACATATTTAAGTTAACAGACCTTCTTTAACGAACTGAAGTTGACATAAAGCCATGGCGGATTAACGGAAGTACATTTGGAAGAATTCCGTTATCCTATGTTTAGTTATAAAGTCAAGTTTCTTGTACTAGCACATTTAGCAATCGATATCGAAATGCTTCAAATCATTAGTTTAACATATTTAAGTTAAATTACCTTCTTTAAACTACGGAAGGTGATATGAAGCCATGGCGGCATAACGGCAGTGCATGTAAAAGAATTCCGTAATTTTATATTTAGGTATAAAATCGATTTGTTGTATATACACATCGAGCAATCGATATCGAAATGCTTCAAATCATTAGTTTAACATATTCAAGTTAATTAACCCTATTTATCTTCCTGAAGTCTACATCAAGCCTTAACGGCATAACGGCAGTGCATTTAGAAGAATTACGTAATCTTATATTTAGGTATAATCTTATATTTAGATATAAAGTCGATATATGTATCGAAATGTTTCAAATCATTATTTTAACATATTTAAGTTAATAAACCTTCTTTAACGCACTGAAGTTAACATAAAGCCATGGCGGTATAACGGCAGTGCATATAGAAGAATTACGTAGTCTTATGTTTAGGTATAAATTCGATTTTGTTATATATACGCATTTAGCAATCGATATCGAGATGCTTCAACTAATTAATTCAACATATTTAAGTTAATAAACCTTTTTTATCTTACTGAAGTTTACATAAAGCCTTAACGGTATAACGGCCGTGCATTTGGAAGAATTCCGTAAACTTATATTTAGGTAAAAAGTCGATTTTGTTGTATATACTCATTTAGCAATCGATATCGAAATGCTTCAAATCATTTGTTTAACATATTTAAGTAAATAAAGCTTCTTTTACGCACTGAAGTTAACACAATGCGATGGCGGCATAACGGCAGTGCATGCAGAAGAATTCCGTAATCTTATATTTAGGTATATAGTCGATTTTCTTGTATATACACATTTAGTAATCGCTAATGAAATGCTTCAAATCATTAGTTTAACATACTTAAGTTATTTAACCTTCTTTAACGTATTGCAGTTGATATAAAGCCATAACCGCAGTGCATTTGGAAGAATTCCGTAGTCTTATATTTAGGTATAAAGTCTATTTTCTTTTATATACACATTAAGATATCCATATCGAAATGCTTGAAATCATTAGTTTAACATATTAAGTTAATAAAAATTTTTTAGCTTACTGAAGTCTACATAAAGCCTTAGCGGTATAACGGCAGTGCATTTAGAAGAATTCCGTAATGTTATAATTTTATATTTAGGTATAAATTCGATTTTCTTGTATATACACATTTAGCAAGCGATATCGAAATGCTTCAAATCATTAGTTTAACATATTTAAGTTAATTAACCTTCTTTAACGTATTGAAGTTGACAGAGAGCCATGCCGGCATAACGACAGTACATTTGGAAGAATTCCGTAGTCTTATATTTAGGTATGAAGTCGATTTTCTTGTATATATGCATTAAGAAATCGATATCGAAATGCTTCAAATAACTGGTTTAACAAATTTAAGTTAATAAACCTTCTTTAACGATTTGAAGTTAATATAAAGCCATAACGGCATAACGGCAGTGCGTTTGGAAGAATTCCGTAGTCTTATATTTAGGCATAAAGTCGATTTTCTTGTACATACACATTTTGCAGTCGATATCGAAATGATTCAAATAACTGGTTTAGCATATTTAAGTTATTTAACCTTCTTTATCTTACTGAATTTTACATAAAGCCATAACGGCATAACGGCAGTATATTTATATGAATTCCGTTATCTTATATTTAGATATAAAGTCGATTTTGTAGTACATACACATTTAGCGATCGATATCGAAATGCTTCAAATCATTAGTTTAACATATTTAAGTTAACAAACCTTCTTTAACGAACTGAAGTTGATATAAAGCCATGGCAGATTAACGGCAGTGCATTTGGAAGAAATCCGTTATCCTATGTTTAGGTATAAAGTTAAGTTTCTTGTACTAGTACATTTAGCAATCGATATCGAAATGCTTCAAATCATTAGTTTAACATATTCAAGTTAATAAACCTTCTTTAACGCATTGAAGGTGATACAAAGCCATGGCGGCATAACGACAGTACATTTAAAACAATTCCGTAATCTTATATTTAGGTATAAAGTCGATTTTCTTGTATATACTCATTAAGCAATAGATATCGAAATGCTTCAAAACATTAGTTTAACATATTCAAGTTAATTAACCCTCTTTTTCATACTGAAGTCTACAAAAGCCTTAACGGCATAACGGCAGTGCATGTAGAAGAATTCCGTTATCTTTTATTCAGGTATAAAGTCGATATTGTTGTACATACACATTAAGCAATCGACATCGAAATGCTTCAAATCATTAGTTTTACATTTTCAAGTTATTTATAATAAACCTTCTTTAACGCACTGAAGTTTACATAAAGCCTTAACGGTATAACTGCAGTGCATTTAAAAGAATTCTGTAATCGTATATTTAGGTACAAAGTCGATTTTCTTGTATTTGCATATTTAGCAATCGATATCGAAATGCTTCAAATCATAAGTTTAACATATTTAAGTTAATTATTCCCCTCTATCTTACTGAAGTCTACATAAAGCCTTAACGGCATAACGGCGTTTAGAAGAATTCCGTTATCTTATATTAGGTATAAATGCGATTTTCTTTTATATACACATTTAGCAAGCGATATAGAAATGCTTCAAATCATTAGTTTAACATATTTAAGTTAATTAACCTTCTTTAACGTATTGAAGTTGATATAAAGCCATGGCGGCATAACGACAGCACATTTGGAAAAATTCCGTAAACTTATATTTAGGTATAAAGTCGATTTTCTTGTATATACACATTTAGCTATCGATATCGAAATGCTTCAAATCATTAGTTAAACATATTAAGTTAATAAGCATTTTTTAGCTTAATGAGGTCTACGTAAAGCCTTGACGGTATAACGGCAGTGCATTTAGAAGAAATCCGTAATGTTATAATTTTATATTTAGGTATAAAGTCGATTTTGTTGTATTTACACATTTAGCAGTCGATATCGAAATGCTTCAAACCATTAGTTTAACATATTTAAAATAATTAACCTTCTTTAACGTATTGTAGTTGATACAAACCATGGCGGCAAAACGACAGTACATTTGGAAGAATTCCGTAATCTTATATTTAGGTATATGTAAAGTCGATTTTCTTGTATATACACATTTAGCAATCGATATCGAAATACTTCAAATCATTAGTTTTACATTTTCAAGTTATTTATAATAAACCTTCTTTAACGCACTGAAGTTTACATAAAGCCTTAACGGTATAACTGCTGTGCATTTAAAAGAATTCTGTAATTTTACATTTAGGTACAAAGTCGATTTTCTTGTATTTACATGTTTAGCAATCGATATCGAAATGCTTCAAATCATAAGTTTAACATATTTAAGTTAATTATTCCCCTCTATCTTACTGAAGTCTACATAAAGCCTTAACGGCATAACGGCGTTTAGAAGAATTCCGTTATCTTATATTTAGGTATAAATGCGATTTTCTTTTATATACACATTTAGCACGCGATATAGAAATGCTTCAAATCATTAGTTTAACATATTTAAGTTAATTAACCTTCTTTAACGTATTGAAGGTGAAATAAAGCCATGGCGGCATAACGACAGTAATTTGGAAGAATTCCGTAATCTTATATTTAGGTATAAAGTCGATTTTCTTGTATATATGCTAATAAATCATTAGTTTATCATATTTAAGTTAAATTACCTTCTTTAAACTACGGAAGGTGACATGAAGCCATAGCGGCATAACGGCAGTGCATGTAGAAGAATTCCGTAATTTTATATTTAGGTATAAAATCGATTTGATGTATATACACATCGAGCAATCGATATCGAAATGCTTCAAATCATTAGTTTAACATATTCAAGTTAATTAACCCTATTTATCTTCCTGAAGTCTACATCAAGCCTTAACGGCATAACGGCAGTGCATTTAGAAGAATTACGTAATCTTATATTAGGTATAATCTTATATTTAAATATAAAGTCGATAGATATATCGTAATGTTTCAAATCATTAGTTTAACATATTTAAGTTAATAAACCTTCTTTAACGCACTGAAGTTATCACAAAGCCATGGCGGCATAACGGCAGTGAATGTAGAATAATTCCGTAATCTTATATTTATGTATCAAGTCGATTTTATTGCATTTACATATTTAGCAATCGATATCGAAATGCTTCAAATCATTAGTTTAACATATTTTAGTTAATTAACCATCTTTAACGTATTGAAGGTGAAATAAAGCCATGGCGGTATAACGGCAGTGCATGTAGAAGAATTCCGTAGTCTTATGTTAAGTATAAATTCGATTTTGTTGTATATACCCATTTAGCAATCGATATCGAGATGTTTCATCTCATTAGTTTAACATATTTAAGTTAATAAACCTTCTTTAACGCACTAAAGTCTACATTAAGCGCTAATGGCCTAACGGCAGTGCATTTAGAAGAATTCCATAATGTTATAATCTTATATTTAGGTATAAAGTCGATTTTCTTGTGTTTACACATTCAGCAATCGATGTCGAAATGCTTCACTTCATTAGTTTAACATATTTAAGTTAATAAACCTTCTTTAACTCACTGAAGTCTACATAAAGCCTTAACGGCATAAAGGCAGTGCATTTAGAAGAACTACGTAATCTTATATTTAGGTATAAAGTCGATTTTCTTGTATTTAGACATTTAGCAGTCGATGTCGAAATGCTTCAAATCATTAGTTTAACATATTTAAGTTAATAAACCTTCTTTAACTCACTGAAGTCTACATAAAGCCTTAACCGCATAAAGGCAGTGCATTTAGAAGAATTATGTTATCTTATATTTAGGTATAAATTCGATGTTCTTGTATATACACATTTAGCAATCGATATCGAAATGCTTCAAATCATTAGTTTAACATATTTAAGTTAATAAACCTTCTTTAACGCACTAAAGTCTACATAAAGCGCTAATGGCATAACGGCAGTGCATTTAGAAGAATTCCATAATGTTATAATCTTATATTTAGGTACAAAGTCGATCTTCTTGTATTTACACATTCAGCAATCGATATCGAAATGCTTCAAACCATTAGCTTATCATATTTAAATAATTAACCTTCTTTACAGAAGCCATAACGGCATAACGGCAGTATATTTGGGTAATTTCCGTAATCTTTTATTTAGGTATAAATTGTTTTTCTTGTATATACACATTTAGCAATCGATATCGAAATGCTTGAAATCATTAGTTTAACATATTTAAGTTAATAAACCTTCTTTAACTTTCATATCTGCAGTGCACGCAGAAGAATTCCATAAACTTATATTTAGATATAAAGTCGGTTTTCTTGTATATACATATTTAGCTATCGATATCGAAATGCTTCAAATCATTAGTTTAACATATTAAGTTAATAAACATTTTTTAGCTTACTGAAGTCTATATAAAGCCTTAATGGTATAACGGCAGTGCATTTAGACGAATTCCGTAATGTTATAATTTTATATTTAGGTGTAAAGTCGATTTTCTTGTATTTAGACATTTAGCAGTCGATGTCGAAATGCTTCAAATCATTAGTTTAACATATTTAAGTTAATAAACCTTCTTTAACTCACTGAAGTCTACATAAAGCCTTAACGGCATAAAGGCAGTGCATTTAGAAGAATTATGTTATCTTATAATTAGGTAAAAATTCGATTTTCTTGTATATACACATTTAGCAATCGATATCGAAATGCTTCAAATCATTAATTTAACATATTTAAAATAATTAACCTACTTTAACTTATTGAAGTTGATACAAAGCCATGGCGGCATAATGACAGTAGGATTGGAAGAATTCCGTAATCTTATATTTAGGTATAAAGTCGATTTTCTTGTATATACATATTTAGTTATCGATATCGAAATGCTTCAAATCATTAATTTAACATATTTAAAATAATTAACCTACTTTAACTTATTGAAGTTGATACAAAGCCATGGCGGCATAATGACAGTAGGATTGGAAGAATTCCGTAATCTTATATTTAGGTATAAAGTCAATTTTCTTGTAAATACACATTTAGCAATCGATATCGAAATGCTTTAAATCATTAGTTTAACATATTTAAGTTAATAAACCTTCTTTAACTTTCATATCTACAGTGCACGCAGAAGAATTCCATAAACTTATATTTAGATATAAAGTCGGTTTTCTTGTATATACATATTTAGCTATCGATATCGAAATGCTTCAAATCATTAGTTTAACATATTAAGTTAATAAACATTTTTTAGCTTACTGAAGTCTATATAAAGCCTTAATGGTATAACGGCAGTGCATGTAGAAGAATTCCGTTATCTTATATTTAGGTATAAATTCGATTTTCTTGTATATACATATTTGGCAAGCGATATCGAAATGCTTGAAATCATTAGCTTATCATATTTAAGTTAATTAACCTTCTTTAACGTATTGCAGTTGATATAAAGCTATAACGGCAGTGTATACACTCATAAAGTCGATTTTCTTTTATATACACATTTAGATATCGATATCGAAATGCTTGAAATCATTAATTTAACATATTAAGTTAATAAACATTTTTTAGCTTACTGAAGTCTACATAAAGCCTTAACGGTATAACGGCAGTGCATTTAGAAGAATTCCGTAATGTTATAATTTTATATTTAGGTATAAATTCGATTTTCTTGTAAATACACATTTAGCAAGCGATATCGAAATGCATCAAATCATTAGTTTAACGTATTAAAGTTAATTAGCCCTCTTTAACGTATTGAAGTTGATAAAGAGCCATGGCGGCATAACGACAGGACATTTGGAAGAATTCCGTAGTCTTATATTTAGGTATAAAGTCGATTTTCTTGTATATATGCATTAAGCAATCGATATCGAAATGCTTCAAACAACTGGTTTAACATATTTAAGTTAATAAACCTTCTTTAACGAACTGAAGTTAACATAAAGCTATAACGGCATAACGGCAGTGCATTTGGAAGAATTCCGTAGTCTTATATTTAGGCATAAAGTCGATTTTCTTGTACATACACATTTTGCAATCGATATCGAAATGATTCAAATAACTGGTTTAGCATATTTAAGTTAATTAACCTTCTTTATCTTACTGAATTTTACATAACGCCATAACGGCAGTATATTTATATGAATTCCGTTATCTTATATTTAGGTATAAAATCGATTTTGTTGTACATGCACATTTAGCAATCGATATCGAAATGCTTCAAATCATTAGTTTAACATATTTAAGTTACTTAACCCTCTTTTTCTTCATTTAGAAGAAATACGTAATCTTATATTTAGGTGTGAATTCGATTTTCTTGTATATACTCATTTAGCAATCGATGTCGAAATGCTTCACATCATTAGTTTAACAAATTTAAGTTAATAAAACTTCTTTAACTCACTGAAGTCTACATAAAGCCATAACGGTATAACGGCAGTGCATTTAGAAGAATTCCGTAATGTTATAATTTTATATTTAGGTATAAAGTCGATTTTCTTGTATTTGCACATTTAGCAATCGATATCGAAATGCTTCAAACCACTAGTTTAACATATTTAAAATAATTAACCTTCTTTAAAGTATTGAAGTTGATAAAAAGCCATGGCGGCATAATGACAGTAGGATTGGAAGAATTCCGTAATCTTATATTTAGGTATAAAGTCAATTTTCTTGTATATACACATTTAGCAATCGATATCGAAATGCTTCAAATCATTAGTTTAACATATTTAAGTTAATAAACCTTCTTTAACGCACTAAAGTCTACATAAAGCGCTAATGGCATAACGGCAGTGCATTTAGAAGAATTCCATAATGTTATAATCTTATATTTAGGTACAAAGTCGATCTTCTTTTATTTACACATTCAGCTATCGATATCGAAATGCTTCAAACCATTAGCTTATCATATTTAAATAATTAACCTTCTTTACAGGAGCCATACCGGCATAACGGCAGTATATATGGGTAATTCCCGTAATCTTTTATTTTGGTATAAAATCGATTTTCTTGTATATACACATTTAGCAATCGATATCGAAATGCTTGAAATCATTAGTTTAACATATTTAAGTTAATAAACCTTCTTTAACATTCATATTTGCAGTGCACGCAGAAGAATTCCATAATCTTATATTTGGGTATAAAGTCGATTTTCTTGTATATACATATTTAGTTATCGATAACGAAATGCTTCAAATCATTAATTTAACATATTTAAAATAATTAACCTACTTTAACTTATTGAAGTTGATACAAAGCCATGGCGGCACAATGACAGTAGGATTGGAAGAATTCCGTAATCTTATATTTAGGTATAAAGTCAATTTTCTTGTAAATACACATTTAGCAATCGATTTCGAAATGCTTTAAATTTTTAGTTTAACTTATTTAAGTTAATAAACCTTCTTTAACGCACTGAAGTCTACATAAAGCGTTAACGGCATAACGGCAGTGCATGAAGAAGAATTCCGTTATCTTATATTTAGGTATAAATTCGATTTTCTTGTATATACATATTTAGCAAGCGATATCGAAATGCTTCAAATCATTAGTTTAACATATTTAAGTTAATTAACCTTCTTTAACGTATTGCAGTTGATATAAAGCCATAACCGCAGTGCATTTGGAAGAATTCCGTAGTCTTATATTTAGGTATAAAGTCTATTTTCTTTTATATACACATTAAGATATCCATATCGAAATGCTTGAAATCATTAGTTTAACATATTAAGTTAATAAACATTTTTTAGCTTACTGAAGTCTACATAAAGCCTTAGCGGTATAACGGCAGTGCATTTAGAAGAATTCCGTAATGTTATAATTTTATATTTAGGTATAAATTCGATTTTTTTGTATATACACATTTAGCAAGCGATATCGAAATGCTTCAAATCATTAGTTTAACATATTTAAGTTAATTAACCTTCTTTAACGTATTGAAGTTGACAGAGAGCCATGCCGGCATAACGACAGTACATTTGGAAGAATTCCGTAGTCTTATATTTAGGTATGAAGTCGATTTTCTTGTATATATGCATTAAGAAATCGATATCGAAATGCTTAAAATAACTGGTTTAACAAATTTAAGTTAATAAACCTTCTTTAACGATTTGAAGTTAATATAAAGCCATAACGGCATAACGGCAGTGCGTTTGGAAGAATTCCGTAGTCTTATATTTAGGCATAAAGTCGATTTTCTTGTACATACACATTTTGCAGTCGATATCGAAATGATTCAAATAACTGGTTTAGCATATTTAAGTTATTTAACCTTCTTTATCTTACTGAATTTTACATAAAGCCATAACGGCATAACGGCAGTATATTTATATGAATTCCGTTATCTTATATTTAGGTATAAAGTCGATTTTGTAGTACATACACATTTAGCGATCGATATCGAAATGCTTCAAATCATTAGTTTAACATATTTAAGTTAACAAACCTTCTTTAACGAACTGAAGTTGACATAAAGCCATGGCAGATTAACGGCAGTGCATTTGGAAGAAATCCGTTATCCTATGTTTAGGTATAAAGTTAAGTTTCTTGTACTAGTACATTTAGCAATCGATATCGAAATGCTTCAAATCATTAGTTTAACATATTCAAGTTAATAAACCTTCTTTAACGCATTGAAGGTGATACAAAGCCATGGCGGCATAACGACAACACATTTAAAACAATTCCGTAATCTTATATTTAGGTATAAAGTCGATTTTCTTGTATATACTCATTAAGCAATAGATATCCAAATGCTTCAAAACATTAGTTTAACATATTTAAGTTAATTAACCCTCTTTTTCATACTGAAGTCTACAAAAGCCTTAACGGCATAACGGCAGTGCATGTAGAAGAATTCCGTTATCTTTTATTCAGGTATAAAGTCGATATTGTTGTACATACACATTTAGCAATCGACATCGAAATGCTTCAAATCATTAGTTTTACATTTTCAAGTTATTTATAATAAACCTTCTTTAACGCACTGAAGTTTACATAAAGCCTTAACGGTATAACTGCAGTGCATTTAAAAGAATTCTGTAATTTTACATTTAGGTACAAAGTCGAATTTCTTGTATTTACATATTTAGCATTCGATACCGAAATGCTTCAAATCATAAGTTTAACATATTTAAGTTAATTATTCCCCTCTTTTTTACTGAAGTCTACATAAAGCCTTAACGGCATAACGGCGTTTAGAAGAACTCCGTTATCTTATATTTAGGTATAAATGCGATTTTCTTTTATATACACATTTAGCAAGCGATATAGAAATGCTTCAAATCATTAGTTTAACATATTTAAGTTAATTAACCTACTTTAACGTATTGAAGTTGATATAAAGCCATGGCGGCATAACGACAGCACATTTGGAAAAATTCCGTAATCTTATATTTAGGTATAAATTCGATTTTCTTGTATATACACATTTAGCTATCGATATCGAAATGCTTCAAATCATTAGTTTAACATATTAATTTAATAAGCATTTTTTAGCTTAATGAGGTCTACATAAAGCCTTAACGGTATAACGGCAGTGCATTTAGAAGAAATCCCGTAATGTTATAATTTTATATTTAGGTATACAGTCGATTTTGTTGTATTTACACATTTAGCAGTCGATATCGAAATGCTTCAAACCATTAGTTTAACATATTTAACATAATTAACCTTCTTTAACGTATTGTAGTTGATACAAACCTTGGCGGCAAAACGACAGTACATTTGGAAGAATTCCGTAATCTTATATTTAGGTATATGTAAAGTCGATTTTCTTGTATATACACATTTAGCAATCGATATCGAAATGCTTCAAATCATTAGTTTTACATTTTCAAGTTATTTATAATTAACCTTCTTTAACACACTGAAGTCTACATAAAGCCTTAACGGTATAACTGCAGTGCATTTAGAAGTACTCCGTAATCTTATATCAAAGTAAAAAGTCGATTTTCTTGTATTTACGTATTTAGCAATCGATATCGAAATGCTTCAAATCATTAGTTTAACATATTTTAGTTAATTAACCATCTTTAACGTATTGAAGGTGAAATAAAGCCATGGCGGTATAACGGCAGTGCATGTAGAAGAATTCCGTAGTCTTATGTTAAGTATAAATTCGATTTTGTTGTATATACCCATTTAGCAATCGATATCGAGATGTTTCATCTCATTAGTTTAACATATTTAAGTTAATAAACCTTCTTTAACGCACTAAAGTCTACATAAAGCGCTAATGGCATAACGGCAGTGCATTTAGAAGAATTCCATAATGTTATAATCTTATATTTAGGTATAAAGTCGATTTTCTTGTATTTACACATTCAGCAATCGATGTCGAAATGCTTCACTTTATTAGTTTAACATATTTAAGTTAATAAATCTTCTTTAACTCACTGAAGTCTACATAAAGCCTTAACGGCATAGAGGCAGTGCATTTAGAAGAATTATGTTATCTTATATTTAGGTATAAATTCGATTTTCTTGTATATACACATTTGGCAATCGATATCGAAATGCTTCAAATCATTAGTTTAACATATTTAAGTTAATAAACCTTCTTTAACGCACTAAAGTCTACATAAAGCCCTAATGGCATAACGGCAGGGCATTTAGAAGAATTCCATAATGTTATAATCTTATATTTAGGTATAAAGTCGATTTTCTTGTATTTACACATTCAGCAATCAATATCGAAATGCCTCAAACCATTAGCTTATCATATTTAAATAATTAACCTTCTTTACAGAAGCCATAACGGCATAACGGCAGTATATTTGGGTAATTTCCGTAATCTTTTATTTAGGTATAAAATTGTTTTTCTTGTATATACGCATTTAGCAATCGATATCGAAATGCTTGAAATCGTTAGTTTAACATATTTAAGTTAATAAACCTTCTTTAACTTTCTTATCTGCAGTGCACGCAGAAGAATTCCATAATCTTATATTTAGGTATAAAGTCGGTTTTTTTGTATATACATATTTGGCTATCGATATCGGAATGCTTCAAATCATTAGTTTAACATATTAAGTTAATAAACATTTTTTAGCTTACTGAAGTCTATATAAAGCCTTAATGGTATAACGGCAGTGCATTTAGAAGAATTCCGTAATGTTATAATTTTATATTTAGGTGTAAAGTCGATTTTCTTTTATTTACACATTTAGCAGTCGATATCGAAATGCTTCAAATAACTGGTTTAACATATTTAAGTTAATAAAACTTCTTTAACGAACTGCAGTTGATACAAAGCCATGGCGGCATAACGACAGTATATTTGGAAGAATTCCGTAATCTTATATTTAGGTATAAAGTCGATTTTCTTGTATATACACATTTAGCAATCGATATCGAAATCCTTCAAATAACTGGTTTAACATATTTAAGTTAATAAACCTTCTTTAACGAACTGAAGTTAATATAGAGCCATAACGGCATAACGGCAGTGCATTTAGAAGAATTACGTAATCTTATATTTAGGTATGAATTCGATTTTCTTGTATATATGCATTAAGCTTTCGATATCGAAATGCTTCAAATCATTAGTTTAACATATTTAAGTTAATAAAGCTTCATTAACGCCTGAAGTTAACATAAAGCCATGGCGCCATAACGGCAGTGCATGTAGAAGAATTCCGAAATCTTCTATTTAGGTATGTAGTCGATTTTCTTGGATTTACACGTTTAGCAATCGATATCGAAATTCTTCAAATAACTGGTTTAGCATATTTAGGTTAATTAACCTTCCTTATCTTACTGAAGTTTCAATAAAGCCATAACGGCATAACGGCAGTGCATTTAGAAGAATTCCGTAATGTTATAATTTTATATTAAGGTATGAAGTCGATTTTCTTGTATATACATATTTAGCTATGGATATCGAAATGCTTCAAATCATTTGTTTAACATATTAAATTAATAAACATTTTTTAGCTTACTAAAGTCTACATAAAGCATTAACGGTATAACGGCAGTGCATTTAGAAGAATCCCGTAATGTTATAATTTTATATTTAGGTATAAAGTCGATTTTCTTGTATTTACACATTTAGCAATTTATATCGAAATGCTTCAATCCATTAGTTTAACATATTTAAAATAAATTACCTACTTTAACGTCTTGAAGTTGATACAAAGCCATGGCGGCATAATGACAGTAGGATTGGAAGAATTCCGTAATCTTATATTTAGGTATAAAGTCAATTTTCTTGTAAATACACATTTAGCAATCGATATCGAAATGCTTTGAATCATTAGTTTAACATATTTAAGTTAATAAACCTTCTTTAACGCACTGAAGTCTACATAAAGCGTTAACGGCATAACGGCAGTGCATGTAGAAGAATTCCGTTATCTTATATTTAGGTATAAATTCGATTTTCTTGTATATACATATTTGGCAAGCGATATCGAAATGCTTGAAATCATTAGTTTAACATATTTAAGTTAACAAACCTTCTTTAACGAACTGAAGTTGACATAAAGCCATAGCAGATTAACGGCAGTGCATTTGGAAGAAATCCGTTATCCTATGTTTAGGTATAAAGTTAAGTTTCTTGTACTAGTACATTTAGCAATCGATATCGAAATGCTTCAAATCATTAGTTTAACATATTCAAGTTAGTAAACCTTCTTTAACGCATTGAAGGTGATACAAAGCCATGGCGGCATAACGACAGTACATTTAAAACAATTCCGTAATCTTATATTTAGGTATAAAGTCGATTTTCTTGTATATACTCATTAAGCAATAGATATCGAAATGCTTCAAAACATTAGTTTAACATATTCAAGTTAATTAACCCTCTTTTTCATACTGAAGTCTACAAAAGCCTTAACGGCATAACGGCAGTGCATGTAGAAGAATTCCGTTATCTTTTATTCAGGTATAAAGTCGATATTGTTGTACATACACATTAAGCAATCGACATCGAAATGCTTCAAATCATTAGTTTTACATTTTCAAGTTATTTATAATAAACCTTCTTTAACGCACTGAAGTTTACATAAAGCCTTAACGGTATAACTGCAGTGCATTTAAAAGAATTCTGTAATCTTATATTTAGGTACAAAGTCGATTTTCTTGTATTTACATATTTAGCAATCGATATCGAAATGCTTCAAATCATAAGTTTAACATATTTAAGTTAATTATTCCCCTCTATCTTACTGAAGTCTACATAAAGCCTTAACGGCATAACGGCGTTTAGAAGAATTCCGTTATCTTATATTTAGGTATAAATGCGATTTTCTTTTATATACACATTTAGCAAGCGATATAGAAATGCTTCAAATCATTAGTTTAACATATTTAAGTTAATTAACCTTCTTTAACGTATTGAAGTTGATATAAAGCCATGGCGGCATAACGACAGCACATTTGGAAAAATTCCGTAAACTTATATTTAGGTATAAAGTCGATTTTCTTGTATATACACATTTAGCTATCGATATCGAAATGCTTCAAATCATTAGTTAAACATATTTAAGTTAATAAACTTTCTTTAACTCACTGAAGTCTACATAAAGCGTTAACGGCATAAAGGCAGTGCATTTAGAGGAACTACGTAATCTTATATTTAGGTATAAAGTCGATTTTCTTGTATTTAGACATTTAGCAGTCGATGTCGAAATGCTTCAAATCATTAGTTTAACATATTTAAGTTAATAAACCTTCTTTAACTCACTGAAGTCTACATAAAGCCTTAACCGCATAAAAGCAGTGCATTTAGAAGAATTATGTTATCTTATATTTAGGTATAAATTCGATTTTCTTGTATATACACATTTAGCAATCGATATCGAAATGCTTCAAATCATTAGTTTAACATATTTAAGTTAATAAACCTTCTTTAACGCACTAAAGTCTACATAAAGCGCTAATGGCATAACGGCAGTGCATTTAGAAGAATTCCATAATGTTATAATCTTATATTTAGGTACAAAGTCGATCTTCTTGTATTTACACATTCAGCAATCGATATCGAAATGCTTCAAACCATTAGCTTATCATATTTAAATAATTAACCTTCTTTACAGAAGCCATAACGGCATAACGGCAGTATATTTGGGTAATTTCCGTAATCTTTTATTTAGGTATAAAATTGTTTTTCTTGTATATACACATTTAGCAATCGATATCGAAATGCTTGAAATCATTAGTTTAACATATTTAAGTTAATAAACCTTCTTTAACTTTCATATCTGCAGTGCACGCAGAAGAATTCCATAAACTTATATTTAGATATAAAGTCGGTTTTCTTGTATATACATATTTAGCTATCGATATCGAAATGCTTCAAATCATTAGTTTAACATATTAAGTTAATAAACATTTTTTAGCTTACTGAAGTCTATATAAAGCCTTAATGGTATAACGGCAGTGCATTTAGACGAATTCCGTAATGTTATAATTTTATATTTAGGTGTAAAGTCGATTTTCTTGTATTTAGACATATAGCAGTCGATGTCGAAATGCTTCAAATCATTAGTTTAACATATTTAAGTTAATAAACATTCTTTAACTCACTGAAGTCTACATAAAGCCTTAACGGCATAAAGGCAGTGCATTTAGAAGAATTACGTAATCTTATATTTAGGTGTGAATTCGATTTTCTTGTATATACTCATTTAGCAATCGATGTCGAAATGCTTCAAATCATTAGTTTAACATATTTAAGTTAATAAACCTTCTTTAACGTATTGAAGGTGATACAAAGCCATGGCGGCATAACGACAGTCCATTTGGAACAATTCCGTAATCTTATATTTAGGTATAAAGTCGATTTTCTTGTATATACACATTCAGCAATCGATGTCGAAATGCTTCACATCATTAGTTTAACATATTTAAGTTAATAAAACTTCTTTAACTCACTGAAGTCTACATAAAGCATTAACGGCATAACGGCAGTGCGTTTAGAAGAATTACGTAATCTTATATTTAGGCATAAAGTCGATTTTCTTGTATATTCACATTTAACAATCGATATCGAAATGCTTCAAATCATTAGTTTAACATATCTAAGTTAATAAACCTTCTTTAACGATCTGAAGTGGGCGTATAGCCATGGAGGCATAACTGCAGTGCACGTAGAAGAATTCCATAATCTTATATTTAGGTATAAAGTCGATTTTCTTGTATTTACACATTTAGCAGTCGATATCGAAATGCTTCAAACCATTAGTTTAACATATTTAAAATAATTAACCTTCTTTAACGTATTGAAGTTGATACAAAGCCATGGCGGCATAACGACAGTACATTTGGAAGAATTCCGTAATCTTATATTTTGGTATAAAGTCGATTTTCTTGTATATACACATTTGGCAATCGATATCGAAATGCTTCAAATCATTAGTATAACATATTTAAGTTAATAAACCTTCTTTAACGCACTGAAGTCTAAATAAAGACTTAACGGCATAACTGCACTGCATTTAGAAGAATTCCGTTATCTTAAATTTAGGTATGAATTCGATTTTCTTGTATATACATATTTGGTAAGCGATATCGAATTGCTTCAAATAACTGGTTGAACATATTTAAGTTAATAAACCTTCTTTAACGAAATGAAGTTATTATAAAGCCATAACGGCATAACGGCAGTGCGTTTAGAAGAATTACGTAATCTTATATTTAGGTATGAAGTTAACATAAAGCCATAGCGCCATAACGGCAGTGCATGTAGAAGAATTCCGTAATCTTATAGTTAGGTATGTAGTCGATTTTCTTGGACTTACACATTTAACAATCGATATCGAAAATCTTCAAATAACTGGTTTAGCATATTTAGGTTAATTAAGCTTCTTTATCTTACTGAAGTTTAAATAAAGCCACAACGGCATAACGGCAGTATATTTGGGTGAATTCCGTTATCATTTATTTAGGTATAAAATCGATTTTCTTGTATATACACATTTAGCAATCGATATCGAAATGCTTCAACTCATAAGTTTAACATATTTAAGTTAATAAACCTTCTTTAACGATCTGAAATTGGCATAACGACTGTGGATGTAGAAGAATTCCGTAATCTTATATTTAGGTATAAAGTCGATTTCCTTGTATATACATATTAAGCTATCGATATCGAAATGCTTCAAACCATTAGTTTAACATATTTAAAATAATTAATCTTCTTTAACATATTGAAGTTGATACAAAGCCATGGCGGCATAATGACAGTACGTTTGGAAAAATTCCGTAATCTTATATTTAGGTATAAAGTCGATTTTCTTGTATATACACATTTAGCAATCGATATCGAAATGCTTTAAATCATTAGTTTAACATATTTAAGTAAATAAACCTTCTTTAACGCACTGAAGTCTACATAAAGCGTTAACGGCATAACGGCAGTGCATTTAGAAAAATTCCGTTATTTTATATTTAGGTATAAATTCGATTTTCTTGTATATACATATTTGGCAAGCGATATCGAATTGCTTCAAATCATTAGTTTAACATATTTAAGTTAACTAACCTTCTTTAACGTATTGAAGTTGGCATAACGACAGTGGATGTAGAAGAATTCCGTAATCTTATATTTAGGTATAAAGTCGATTTTCTTGTATATACATATTAAGCTATCGATATCAAAATGCTTCAAACCATTAGTTTAACATATTTAAAATAATTAATCTTCTTTAACGTATTGAAGTTGATACAAAGCCATGGCGGCATAACGACAGTACATTTGGAAGAATTGCGTAGTCTTATATTTAGGTATAAAGTCGATTTTCTTGTATATATGCATTAAGCAATCGATATCGAAATGCTTCAAATAACTGGTTTAACATATTTAAGTTAATAAACCTTCTTTAACGAACTGAAGTTAATATAAAGCCATAACGGCATAACGGCAGTGCATTTAGAAGAATTACGTAAATTTATATTTAGGTATGAATTCGATTTTCTTGTATATACTCATTTAGCAATCGATATCGAAATGCTTCAAACCATTAGTTTAACATGTTTAAGTTAATAAACCTTCCTTAACTCACTGAAGTCTACATAAAGCCTTAATGGCATAACGGCAGTACATTTAGAAGAATTCCGTTATCTTATATTTAGGTATAAATTCGATTTTCTTTTATAAACACACTTAGCAATCGATATCGAAAGGCTTCAAATCATTAGTTTAACATATTTAAGTTAATAAACATTTTTTAGCTTACTGAAGTCTACAAAAAGCCTTAACGGTGTAATGGCAGTGCATTTAGAAGAATTCCGTAATGTTATAATTTTATATTTAGGTGTAAAGTCGATTTTCTTGTATTTACACATTTAGCAGTCGATATCGAAATGCTTCAAACGCTTAGTTTAACATATTTAAGTTAATTAACCTTCTTTAACGTATTGAAGTTGATAAAGAGCCATGGCGGCATAACGACAGTACATTTGGAAGAATTCCGTGGTCTTATATTTAGGTATAAAATCGATTTTCTAGTATATATGCATTAAGCAATCGATATCGAAATGCTTCAAATAGCTGGTTTAATATATTTAAGTTAATAAACCTTCTTTAACGAACTGAAGTTACTATAAAGCCATAACGGCATAACGGCAGTGCATTTAGAAGAATTACGTAATCTTATATTTAGGTATGAATTCGATTTTCTTGTATATACTCATTTAGCAATCGATATCGAAATGCTTCAACCATTAGTTTAACATATTTAAGTTAATAAACCTTCTTTAACTCACTGAAGTCTACATAAAGCCTTAACGGCATAACGGCAGTACATTTAGAAGAATTACGTAATCTTATATTTAGGTATGAATTCGAGTTTCTTGTACATACTCATTCAGCAATCGATATCGAAATGCTTCAAATCTCTTGATTAACATATTTAAGTTAATAAACCTTCTTTAACGCACTGAAGTATACATAACGCGTTAACGGCATAACGGCAGTGCATTTAGAAGAATTCCATAATGCTATAATTTTATATATAGGTATAAAGTCGAATTTCTTGTATTTACGCATTTAGCAATCGATATCGAAATGCTTCAAACCATCAGTTTAACATATTTAAATAATTAACCTTCTTTACAAAAGCCATAACGGCAGTATATTTGGGTAATTTCCGTAATCTTTTATTTAGGTATAAAATCGATTTTCTTGTATATACACATTTAGCAATCGATATCGAAATGCTTCGGCTCACTAGTTTAATATATTTAAGTTAATAAACCTTCTTTAACGATCTGAAGTGGGCATATAGCCATGGAGGCATAACTGCAGTGCACGAAGAAGAATTCCATAAGCTTATCTTTAGGTATAAAGTCGATTTTCTTGTATATAGATATTTAGCTATCGATATCGAAATGCTTCAAATCGTTAGTTTAACATATTAAGTTAATAAACATTTTTTAGCTTACTGAAGTCTACATAAAGCCTTAACGGTATAAGGGCAGTGCATTTAGAAAAATTCCGTTATCTTATATTTAGGTATAAATTCGATTTTCTTGTATATACACATTTAGAAAGCGAAGCGATATCGAAATGCTTCAAATCATTAGTTTAACATATTTAAGTTAATTAACCTTCTTTAACGTATTGAAGTTGATAAAGAGCCATGGCGGCATAACGACAGTACATTTGGAAGAAATCCGTAGTCTTATATTTAGGTATAAAGTCGATTTTCTTGAATATATGCATTAAGCTTTCGATATCGAAATGCTTCAAATAACTGGTTTAACATATTTAAGTTAATAAGCCTTCTTTAACGAACTGAAGTTAATATAAAGCCATAACGGCATAACGGCAGTGCATTTAGAAGAAATACGTAATCTTATATTTAGGTCTGAATTCGATTTTCTTGGATATACACATTTTGCAATCGATATCGAAATGCTTCAAATCATTAGTTAAACATATTTAAGTTAATAAACCTTCTTTAACGCCTGAAGTTAACATAAAGCCATGGCGCCATAACGGCAGTGCATGTAGAAGAATTCCGTAATCTTATATTTAGGTATGTAGTCGATTTTCTTGGATTTACACATTTAGCAATCGATATCGAAAATCTTCAAACAACTGATTTAGCATATTTAGGTTAATTAACCTTCTTTATCTTACTGAAGTTTAAATAAAGCCATAACGGCATAACGGCAGTATATTTGGGTGAATTCCGTAATCGTTTATATAGGTATAAAATCGATTTTCTTGTATTTGCACATTTAGCAATCGATATCGAAATGTTTCAAACCATTAGTTTAACATATTTGAAATATTTAACCTTTTTTAACGTATTGAAGGTGATACAAAGCCATGGCGGCATAACGACAGTACATTTGGAAGAATTCCGTAATCTTTTAATTAGGTATAAAGTCGATTTTCTTGTTTATACACATTTAGCAATCGATATCGAAATGCTTCAAATCATTAGTTTAACATATTTAAGTTAATAAACTTCTTTAACGCACTGAAGTCTACATAAAGCGTTAACGGCATAACGGCAGTGCATTTAGAAAAATTCCGTTATCTTGTATTTAGGTATAAATTCGATTTTCATGTATATACATATTTGGCAAGCGATATCGAAATGCTTAAAATCATTAGTTTAACATATTTAAGTTAATTAACCTTCTTTAACGTATTGAAGTTGATATAAAGCCATAACGGCAGTGCATTTGGAAGAAATCCGTAATCTTATATTTTGGGCGTAAAGTCGATTTTCTTTTATATACACATTTAGATATCGATATCGAAATGCTTCAAATCATTAGATTAACATATTAAGTTAATAAAACTTTTTTTAGCTTACTGAAGTCTACATAAAGCCTTAACGGTATAACGGCAGTGCATTTAGAAGAATTCCGTAATGTTATAATTTTATATTTAGGTATAAATTCGATTTTCTTGTATATACACATTTAGCAAGCGATATCGAAATGCTTCAAATCATTAGTTTAACATATTTAAGTTAATTAACCTTCTTTAACGTATTGTAGTTGATAAAGAGTCTTGGCGGCATAATGACAGTACATTTGGAAGAATTCCGTAATCTTATATTTAGGTATAAATTCGATTTTCTTGTATATACATATTTAGCTATCGATATCGAAATGCTTCAAATCATTTGTTTAACATATTAAGTTAATAAAAATTTTTTAGCTTACTAAAGTCTTCATAAAGCCTAAACGGTATAACGGCAGTGCATTTATAAGAATTCCGTAATGTTATAATTTTATATTTAGGTATAAAGCCGATTTTCTTGTATTTGCACATTTAGCAATCGATATCGAAAAGCTTCAAATCATTAGTTTAATATATTTAAGTTAATTAACCTTCTTTAATGTATTGAAGTTGATACAAAGCCATGGCGGCATAATGACAGTACGTTTGGAAGAATTCCGTAATCTTATATTTAGGTATAAAGTCGATTTTCGTGTATATACACATTTAGCAATCGATATCGAAATGCTTCAAATCATTAGTTTAACATATTTAAGTTAATTAACCTTCATTAACGTATTGAAGTTGATAAAGAGTCTTGTCGGCATAATGACAGTACATTTGGAAGAATTCCGTAATATTATATTTAGGTATAAATTCGATTTTCTTGTATATACTCATTTAGCAATCGATATCGAAATGCTTCAAATCATTAGTTTAACATATTTAAGTTAATTAACCTTCTTTAACGTATTGAAGTTGACAAAGAGCCATGGCGACATAACGACAGTACATTTGGAAGAATTCCGTAGTCTTATATTTAGGTATAAAGTCGATTTTCTTGTATATGTGCATTAAGCAATCGATATCGAAATGCTTCAAGCCATTAGTTTAACATATTTAAGTTAATAAACTTTCTTTAACGAACAGAAATTAACATAAAGTCAAAGCTGCGTAACGGCAGTGCATTTAGAAGAACTCCGTAATCTTATAATTAGGTATAAAGTCATTTTTTTGTATATACACATTTAGCAATCGATATCGAAATGCTTCAAACCATTGGCTTAACATATTTAAATAATAAACCTTCTTTACAAAGGCCATAACGACATAACGGCAGTATTTTTGGGTAATTTCCGTAATCTTTTATTTAGGTATAAAGTCGATTTTCTTGTATATACACTTTTAGCAATCGATATCGAAATGCTTCAAATCATTATTTTAACATATTAAGTTAATAAACATTTCTTAGCTTACTAACTTCTACATAAAGCCTTAACGGTATAACGGCAGTGCATTTAAAAGAATTCCGTAATGTTATAATTTTATATTTAGGTATAAAGCTGATTTTCTTGTATTTGCACATTTAGCAATCGATATCGAAATGCCTCAAACCATTAGTTTAACATATTTAAAATAATTAACCTTCTTTAACGTATTGAAGTTGATACAAAGCCCTGGCGGCATAATGACAGTACGTTTGGAAGAATTCCGTAATCTTATATTTAGGTATAAAGTCGATTTTCTTGTATATACACATTTAGCAATCGATATCGAAATGCTTCAAATCATAAGTTTAACATATTTATGTTAATTAACCTTCTTTAACGTATTGAAGTTGATAAAGAGTCTTGGCGGCATAATGACAGTACATTTGGAAGAATTCCGTAATCTTATATTTAGGTATAAATTCGATTTTCTTGTATATACTCATTTAGCAATCGATATCGAAATGCTTCAAACCATTAGTTTAACATATTTAAAATAATTAACCTTCTTTAACGTATTGAAGTTGATAAAGAGTCTTGGCGGCATAATGACAGTACATATGGAAGAATTCCGTAATCTTATATTTAGGTATAAATTCGATTTTCTTGTATATACTCATTTAGCAATCGATATCGAAATGCTTCAAACCATTAGTTTAACATATTTAAAATAATTAACCTTCTTTAACGTATTGAAGTTGATACAAAGCCCTGGCGGCATAATGACAGTACATTTGGAAGAATTCCGTAATCTTATATTTAGGTATAAATTCGATTTTT
>CM050327.1:68946794-69033953 GCA_027475135.1 Bactrocera correcta | reverse complement strand
CCGCTTCAATCCCGCTCTGCTGCTTCTGCCGACGCTCGTGTGGGCTTCCCTATCGCTGCCCTGCTATACGCGTTCACCCTCGCGTGCTACGCCGACTACGCTCGGCTACTTCTGCCGACGCTCGCGTAGGCTTCACTAACTAGACGACTTACTTTTAAAGATCCCGGATCACGGAAGACTGTCTTAGCGACCGCGATGTTAACGGTTGAGTCGGTCAGAGGATAAACTCACTACCGAGCTCACCCTTAACATCCGGCGTTCACAGGTCAGGGTACCAAGACTAGCCAGAGGATAAACTCGCTGCGTAGTCTGATGCCAAAACGTGTGTACGCTGTCACAGTCCCGTGCTGACTGCCTGATCGTCCGCCATCTAACTACCCACCAAGCCTGTGTTGCGTGCTAGCACATTCGCAACATGTTGCGTTGGGATGGCGTGTGTTGCTGGGATGGCGTGTGTTGCTGGCGGTGGTGTGATTTTACCGCTGCTGTTGTTTCGTCTGCTTGTCTGGTTTGTGTGGCGTGTTTTTACCGCTGCGTATGCATTCTTGTTGTCCTTTTATCTGCATGTCTGGTTTCTCCATCTTCGTGGCGTGGTTTTACCGCTGCGTATATATGCTTGTGAACAGTAGGGTGGGCCTTTGTGTGGACTAAATTCTATAAGATATTTAGTTCTCACAGGATCTTTTAACCAAACTGCTAACAATGTTCACAAGTTTTACAAAAGATATGAGGGGCCCATGCTTTGTCTTGGTCTCCAACTTTAAGGTTGGTATCCAGCTATCAAGTAATTGCTCAATAAAAAAAATACATTATTTCCTCAAGTTAATCTGACAGCAAGTTACGCATTGTGAATGGTCCACATTAGAAGAGCAATAGAGAATAAACAAAGAAAACAAACTTTGTTCGTATTATGTATGTATGTAGTAACATAAATATTTTCATTACTATTTAAGGAATGTTATTGATAATTGGTAAGTTTTATACAACATTTCAAAATGAAATATACTTCATAATGAGGATTTTAACTAATTTATGATGATTTTAACGATTTACTTTGAATTTCTTTCAAGAAACAATTGTTGATTTCATGTTTCTTAGCAAAACCAGTTTTGCCATATTCGCATTTTATTGAAAAAATGTATTAAAAATTAGTACTAGATTTCTTTAGAGATGCATACTAGCAGAAGTAAATTTATCGCAGGAAAGTTACTTGACCGTTTCTTAAGCGTTTTTTATATGAAGTTTTTACATTTCTTAAGAGCTGGATACTAAGCTTTAACACCAAAAGTTCGTAAACTTTTACAACAAGTACAGTTCGTAAACTTTTAGCACAAGCGGAGTAAAATTACTTTTTTACGATTTAACGCACACATGCCACCATTTTCGCACTGCCTAGGCATTGTACTTAAAAATCTTAAATACAGTAATTTCAAAAACGTAAAAGAATGTGCACTCATGAACGTTTTGCTATCCAAACATAGAAGACATAACCGATTCGGACAGCATAAGTGTAAAATAAAATGATCGTAAAATACGCTGTTTACTTCAAAAAAGCAGGCAGAACCGGTCTAAACCGGATAAATCTCCGATCGTATGAAATTATGAGATGCTGCAATATAATGAAATGTTATGTATTGTAAAATCTAAAGCGGCTGGTTACAGAATATCTGGGGGTAATGGAAAAATTCTGTTTTCAGACTTGACTTCAGGGTATCAAACTGCATCAGAAACACCAAAGATTTTTCATGTCAAAAATTATGTGTCTGAAAGTGTTATCTTCGAATTATTATGAACGCTAAAAAATGAATGAGAATTATAATCAACATGAAGGAGATCGGCGAGTTTTATCACAAAGGAGTCACGGAATAACTAGGCGAAGACATTCCACAAATGAAAACACTTGTATTATGCTATAAATGATGTGGGCATTGAAAACACTTTGCCATTGTTTTTACGGAATATAAGATTTACAAATTTTTAGTATCTACCAGCCGCTAATATTTGCAATGTCAGAAAAGAATTCAAACAGTCCGGATGCGAATTAATTATTAGTTTAAATGTAAGTTAGCGCATGCAATTCGATCATCACTACATAGTATAAAATAATGTCGTTTTCTCTGTCTTTATACCCCAATGAATGCTTAAATCTTTAGTAATTTTGATGAGGTTTTTTAATGGATAAATTGATTGACAAAGAACGTTTATATGTGGGTCAAACTACGTCAAGAGGTCCACGAAACTTTCGGAAAATCTCCGATTTTGAAGGGGACTAGACACATACCCAGTGATATAAATATTTCGTCAAAACCCTTTTTTGTGTTAAAGTTATTGAAGGTTGAAATTTAAAGCATAATAAAATTGTAAAATTTTTTTCTCATAAGCTACTAGAGAAAAATCGATGAAATTTTGTGAAATCAAAGAAATATGGTCGTGCTATATTATAGATATTTTTTCAAGATCCATTTGTTTAAATAGTAGTATTTTACATAATAATTTAAATTTTTAAAGTGTTCTTCACACTAAAAAACTCGGAATGTATGTGACACAACGCAGAAAATATTCACCTTTAATAATCTGCAAAAAAATATTTTTGTTTATTCATACCATTCCAAAGATATTGAATTTTTTGTCTACCTACCGATATTGATATCATCGGCCTCAACACCCGCGCCGTTAGTTCTGCTTTCTCCAGACTGGACAAGGAAGCAAAACGAATGGGTCTGGCAGTGAACAAGGGCAAGACGAAATATCTCCTGTCATCAAACAAACAGTCGTCGCACTCGCGATTTGGCACTCACATCACTGTTGACAGTCATAACTTTGAAGCTGTAGATAATTTCGTCTATCTTGGAACCAGCGTAAACATCACCTACATCCACAATGTCAGCCTAGAAATCCAACGCAGGATAATTCTTGCCAACAGGTGCTACTTCGGACAGAGTAGGCAATTGAGAAGCAAAGTACTCTCTCGAAACAAAAACCAAACTCTCTAAGTCACTCATAATTCCCGTCCTGCTATATGGTGCAGAGGCTTTGACGATGTCAACAACGGATGAGTCGACGTTGCAAGTTTTCGAGAGAAAAATTCTGCGAAAGACTTATGGTCTTTTGCGCGTTGGCCACGGCGAATATCCATTCGATGGAACGATGAGCTGTACGAGATATACAACGGCAATGACATATGTAGTTCAGCGAATTAAAAGACAGCGGCTACGCTGGCTAGGTCATGTTGTCCGGATGGACGAAAACACTCCAGCTCTGAAAGTATTCGACACAGTACCCGCCGGGGGAAGCAGAGGAAGAGAAAGACCTCCACTCCGTTGGAAGGACCAAGTGGAGAAGAACCTGGCTTCGTCTGGATTATCCAATTGGCACCACGTAGCGAAAAGAAGAAGCGACTGGCGCGCGGTTGTTAACTCGGCTATAATGGCGTAAGCGGTGTCTACTCCAATTAAGAAGAAGAATAATAATAATAATAGCTTCTGGAAGAAAAGTTTATTAAAGTAAAAATTATAATAATATCTGAAAGAAGTTTAATATTATCTGATAATTTAAAATATAAAACATTTTATATTGGATTGTGCAAACGCATAAAATCCATACATATGCATGTTCTTATTTTCGCGTGCAGTCCAATTTCAAAAAAACACACACTTATTTTCACATACTTTTTTAGCAAATTATATTTGTTGCTTCTGATGATATTGCTGCTGCTATTTCCTATTCACTTCTGATTTCCAATGCTATAAAAACAAATGAAGTAATTATTTGCAAAATATTGTTAAAAAATCACATAAAATTCATTCACTTACCTTATTGTTGTCCAGCGCGTTTCGTTTTATCGTTTTATTTATTTTTGGTATTTTTTGTTGGCACTATTAACAATTATATTTTCGCATTCGCACTCATTCAAATCAATCAAGAAATGAGATAATTTTTTTCATCTTAAGTTAAAAAAATAACCAAAACATACGCGTTGGTGTTAGTGAATAGGCAAAAATGTGTAATTTTATTGAAGTATTTGGAAAGTGGTTAGCCCTGACTGGCAGGGATATATTCTAAAATAATATACATATAAGAGCTGAAAACACTGAAATAAAATTAGAGTGAAATATTTCTCTCTAGATGACGTGCCTTTTAATTTTACTCCTCAAGACAATTTACTCACAATTTTAGATTACCCCGCCCACTTATTGTACATATATAATAAATAAAAAATTAAGTATAATACAATTTTAAATACCGCATAGTCGTTTGTACACAAATACGGCACCAATGTATACGTACATTTCTCGCGATAAAATTAATTAAAAAGGTATGCCCTATTATGACTAACAATTGTCAAAATCAGTATAGAATTGCTCAATCGAATATGTGGAAAATATGTGGTAATCGATGAGATATACTGGGTTGTCGAAAAAGACTTTTCCTATTTTTAATCAAACTTCAACTTATATTTATTTATACCTATACTAATAAATAAATAGACAAATATGTACAATTTTGGTCGACCACTTTTTGCCATTTTTCCGTTAGAGACATTATTCAAACAGTTTAAAACTTTTATCAGTGTAAATCGAAATTTCGAAATTTCCAGAACAGAAGCGAACAGCAACGTCTTCGTGAACTTCACAAATTTCATTGGTGGCTTGCGTGACATTCTTCCCTTTTTTATAAAAAAATTACAAAATATAGCGAATTTCTTAATAATATAATTTAAATATTCTTAACATATAATACATAGAATGATTTTGGAATACCATATTTTATTCTAACCAACCTTAAACCAACTATGCCGGTCCGTATATTTATAAATATATTTAATAATATGTTCCGGATATACCTAGCGTTTTTTGCCTCCAATATTCTTGATATAGCCATTTCTGACTTTCCACTTGGACTTACGTTGGTCCAACTATGTGACCTTTTAATGAAATGAAATGAAAGATTTTTTTTTAAATTACTACGGGGATTAGCGCTGAATATGAGTTTAATATAGTAAACTCCAATCCTCTGGATGACCTTTTCCCCACATCAACTCGATATATTAAATTTCTATCCTATGGACCTCATTTCAGGAGCTTTTTATATATTATTTTTGATTAAAATAAGTGAGCCTATGACCGAAAATATAAGTTTATAAAACACCAAATTGTGTATATTCACTGTTTTTCCGAAATTTTTTTATACTACATACAAACATACATCACTTACACTTTTTTAACAGCATGTTGCTACAGTGTATAATAGTTTAAGATACATATATAGGTTTTTATAAATGTATGAATATGTATGTATATATAAATGATCAGGATGATAAGACGAGTTTAAATCCGAATGTCCGTCCGTCTGTGCAAGCTGTAACTTGAATAAAAATCGATATATTGTCATAAAACTTTGTACACATTTTCCTTGGTTGAATCGGGAGGACGAGTTTGTAGATGTCGCAGTAGGAACAACGTCCACAAAACGCCAATAGTCGAAAACTTATAAACGGCCGTAACTAAAGCTTAGTATCCAGCTCTCAAGAAATGTAAAAACTTCATATAAAAAAACGCTTAAGAAACGGTCAAGTAACTTTGCTGCGATAAATTTACTTCTGCTAGTATGCAGCTCTAAAGAAATCTAGTACTAATTTTTAATACATTTTTTCAATAAAATGCGAATATGGCGAAACTGGTTTTGCGAAGAAACATGAAATCAACAATTGTTTCTTGAAAGAAATTCATAGTAAATCGTTAAAATCAATATTATAAAGTATATATCTCTTTGAAATGTTGTATAAAACCTACCAATTATCAACAATATTCCTTAAATAGCAATGCAAATTTTTATGTTACTACATATGTACATACATAATACGAACAAATTTTGTTTTCTTTGTTTATTCTCTCTTGCTCTTCTAATGTGGATCATTCACAATGCCTAACCAGCTGTCAAAATTACTTGAGAAATAATGTATTTTTTTTCTTGAGTAATTACTTGAGAGCTGGCCTTAAGCCACAAATTAACATGTTAAAATATATACATCTCAAACCATTCATGCAGGGTCCCACACACCTCTTGTGACAGCGTGAAAATTGTGTAACCAGATGATGATAACCAGCCTCACAACCCATATTTTTGGTAAAAGCCACTAAAAGTGCGATAAATCAATAACTAAATGTGTCAGAGGTATAAAACTTTACATCTAGGATGATACAAGAAGGAGAAGGTGTCAGAATTGGACGATGAGCGTGGCACCGCCCACATTTGGGTGTAATCACATACTTTCGGACCTAATGGATGGATTTCAACGAGGTGTGGTTCATCAGACTATTTTCAAATTCCCATATTAGACTTCGAAAATGGACTACATCTTACTATGACCACGCATAATTCCCATAAAGCACAACTTTTAATTCCATCCGACTTTTTCCAGTATACAAAGCAAGTACCAAGTAAGAAAAATATGTACGGGGATAAATTAAATTAAATATCAGGATGCATAAATAGTGGCTTTAAGTATGCCACCGCTTATCAAACTCGGACCATATATTCAAGCCCCCAGATATCGGAAATATGGAACCCACATACTGTTTTAATCGCAAATATAATGGAAATTAGGAAAAAGTCCCTCACTAATAATAAGTAGTATGCCTATATGGTAAAAATGGATTGAAGCCAAAATAATAAGGATAATTTTAAAATAAATAAATAAAATAAAAACAGAAACATGATTTCTTACCCCAATATTATCCTTAAAAATTTTAAACAATTTATTTGATTCATAAAAAACGCAATATATGTGTATTTTATATGAATATTATTTTGTGGTCTAATTTTAAAAGGTGTACTGTGACACTAAAATAAATATTTTGGCAACGCTCTTTCCTCTTGGCATACCATTTGTGAAAACCGTCATACCGAGTTCTAATTCAATATCCTGCGGGCCTTCCAAAGAACGTTTCAGTTGTAAGTGAACCTCATGTTTACTCTTAAGGGTGCTATAAATTATGCGAAAATTTTAAAAGTATTGAATGACTCTAAGATGATCAAAATAACTCACTCAAAATGATTATCCGACGCTTTTTCGATATTAGCCGACGCTTGAATTTTTATAATTTTCAAATCAAAGTCGATATCATCATACCATATAGGT
Source organism: Bactrocera correcta (assembly GCA_027475135.1). Classification (NCBI taxonomy): domain Eukaryota; kingdom Metazoa; phylum Arthropoda; class Insecta; order Diptera; family Tephritidae; genus Bactrocera; species Bactrocera correcta. The sequence continues at coordinate 69,026,812 of CM050327.1, read as the reverse complement.
CCACGAAGCGTAAACACAATTCTGCCTTCTGGCGGTATCATAAGTTTTGAGACAAGTGTAATGAAATTGTAAGTGTAAGCAGATGGTTTGCTGTAGCATTCGTTGCCCTCACAGAGATTGTTGGTCAAGCGACAACGACTGACGGTAAAAAGCATATATTAAATGATATATTGTTTTAAATTAAAAAGTATTTATTATTGCTTTACTTTTTCTGATCCGGATCATTGACATATCCATACTGGCAATGTATGGTGGTACATTTGTAACTACCATGTATATTCGTGCATATATCGTTACGTCCCGTACAAAATTCTCCAGTTGCGCACTCGTCAACATCGCGACAAGTATTTTTGTCCAAGGCCAGTGCATATCCCCGTGGACATGAACACTCATACGATCCAGGAACATTATTGCAATAGCCCATACAGAGTTTGTACGCCTTGTGTACTTCGCATTCGTCTACATCATTGCATGTACGATTGTCGGTACTTAACTCGAATCCTTGGTTACAAGTACAACGGTAACCTCCCCAATAATTAACGCACTTCTGTTGGCACAGACCTGGTATTTCCTGGCACTCATCCACATCCAAACAAATGTGTTCGTTCCCTTTGCTCTTTTGGAAACCAGATTTGCATTCGCAATAATATGATCCTATGGTATTCAGACATTGAGCATTCGAGGGACAAACGGTTAGATGCTCCTGGCCACATTCATTAATGTCTATGCAACGGCTTACGCCATCGCGCACTCGCAAAAGCTGATGTCCAGATGGACATAAACAAATATATCCACCGTTGCGGTTTCGACAAATCTGATTCTCAACACACTGATGTTCGCCGGTTTCGCACTCGTCAATATCTATAAATAAATAGAATAGATAAAAACGATATTTAATAATGAGACTAAATTTTGTTTATTCGGAAACTTTATCTGCGTTTATCAAAGCATTACCTATACATTGGGTGCCGTCTGAATTGGATTTATAGCCCGCTGTGCATTGTAGCAAGTTTTGACAGCGGTAGGAACCATTTGTATTAAAGCAACGTTGATGTGAGCTGCAAGGGCTCATCAAAACGCATTCATTGAGATCTGTTAAAAAAAAATTATTTATGTAATAAAGTACATATGATTAAAGTAATTCCACAAAAATCGAGTGTTTTGCAAACTAGTGCTTTCATCTACCTTGCAGGGAAATACAGAAATCAGCAAATGACACAAATAAATCTATCATCATATTAGCCCTGATGATAGCAGATATTTCTCATTATTTGGGCGGAATAGACTCAATTAAGTTTATTGTTGTATGTTCGTTCTAATCGAACCATTTTAGTAGTTTAATGGTATGCCTAGAATTACTGAGCATAGTATATTATTACCGAAACTAATTTTACGAGGTAGAGCTTCTTTCAAAAAACTGCGATGTTTTCTAGACAATCCACCCTAGCAATTTTACACCGATTACCGTAAAAACAATGAACCAATCCAATATATCTAATATTAAATGAAACAATTATTCAAAAAAATTAAATTTGATGTTATAGAACAAATGTACCGACAAAACTTCATTCAAACAAATACTTACTGTCTACAAATCACAACAATCGAACACAAAGCTGCTTGGCATAATACATATATGTACTCCGCAGATGAAGCAAAACATTATGAATTAAATTACCCTAAAGAAATAAAAATCCCCCTAACCAGGAAATGAAACTTGCAACTCGCTAACCACTTGATAAAACAAACCTTAGTAGAGCAACAGCTGAATTAAACGAAAAACTCATATCAAAAACAAGTAAGGAAGGGCTAAGCTCGGGTACAACCGAACATTTTATACTCTGCAACTTTTACAAATCAAATGCTGGGAAATACTTTAAGGTTTAAAACCAATCATATAAAGTAAAATTAGTCGGATGTAAGAAAATCCTGATATTAGTTATATGGGGGCTAGGTCAAGTTTTCGCTTAAATTTCATCTATTTTAAGCACAGAGATACACTGTTATGAGCAAAACACGCTCTCTTATTTTCATCGGGATAACTGACATATTGGCCGATATATGCGGTACAAAGCCACCCGGAAGTTCGAAAATCTTTATAATATAATATTATTAAGTATATGGGGGCTAATAGAAATATTGGTACGATTCAACCCATTTTTAACATACAGACGTACCATAATAAGAGGATTATCCTTAATTTTGGTTATACTATATATATATCACACATTGACTGACATTTTCGATGAAAAGTCAACTATAGGTACCGGGGTCTAAATATTCGGTACCTAGGGGCTTCAACAGTTTTCATTGGACTTAACTGTTTTTGGTCATAAGGTGGCACATACTAAAGACATTATTAGTGAAAGGTTGTATCCCGTTATATAATTTGCTTCTTGATTTGTGTACTGGAAACTGAACGAGTCAAGTGGAATTTAAAGTTGTGCTATATGAGAAGTAGCGGTGGTTGTTGTCCGATTTCGTCCATTTTTACAATGTGACATAAGAATGTAAAGAGAATGAAGAAGATAACGTACTAAATTTTCCCGGGTCTCGAGATATGGGATTTTAACAAAAAGTAGGCGGTGCCACGCAATTTTTATACTGGCTCCCGTAAGGCTATTTCATATAATCTCGGTGGTAAAATTTAATGTCTCAGGCATATTTAGTTATTGATTAGGTGAACAAAACTATAAACTATGTAGCAACTGGTTGCAAGAGTCAATACACAAATCCTTAGCTTTACTATCGGCAGACAAAAAAGCTGATTACTCTGTACCAAATATCTTGAACGTCTAGCATGCCACGTTGTCCCATTAAAAACCAATAGTAATATATGGACTGAAACTTTTCGCCTGAATGAGAGTAGTGAATTCGTTTTCCTCAGTAATGTCCAACATGACTTGTGAACATGAAAATTAAATTAATCAGCTCAACGTTACGGAAGCATCAGGATTTAATGTAATTACAACTTAAGTATTAAAGCAGTTATGATACAAAAAGTGCTTTAAAGCTTACCTATCTTTTCAATTTATCTGACACACTTTCCAAGTCTGAAGTGGTTATAATTCCTAAACCTGGAAAGATCCCCACACAATGTCGTCATATAGACCAAAGAAGTTTTTAAAACATTAATTCTCTAAAGATTAAAATGTATGACTAATGAAAAGCAGTTAAACAAGCATTCAACAATAAAGTCAGAGGTTGCTAAGGCTCTCTGATACATCAGAAATACTGATATTCATTGTGACCTAAGGGTGAATACAGTCGTCGAAAAAATAAGATTTCAGGCAGAGACCACTACAAAAGACATAATAAGCCGATTTTGAAAATAAGCAGTTCATAAGGTAAAGGATCAGACACATAGCATACCTCGTGATATAAATATTTCGTCAAAATTAATTTTTTTGTTAAAGTTATTTAAAGTTGAAATTTGGAGCATGTTAAATTGTAGAATTATTCTCTCACAAACTACTAGAGATAAACCGATGAAATTTTGTGAAGTCAAAGAAAATGGTTCGTGCTATATTAAAGACATTTCTTCACGATCCAATTGTTTAAATAATAATATTTTACATAATTTTTTATTACATAATTGAACTTTTTCACGTGTTCTTCACAGTAAAAAAAAATGAAAAGTATGTGGCATAATGCGGAAAATGTTCACCTTTAATAATTTTAGTTCATTCATGCCATTCCAAAGATATTGAATTTTTTTTCACCTCTTCCGCTCTAAAAACGCTCCGCACATCGGCCGACGCATTGTGCGCTAAGCTTCCGAAATCTGTGCCGCAAGAAAAGCATCAAATGAAACAGGAAAATACTCAATAGCTCTGTTAATGAGATTACTTATTAATTAAACTATTGTCAAATATTACTTACATATAGCAGAATGTGTGACCATACAGAATTAGAAAATATAATATAATTTATATATCTTTGCATTGAATAAAAATTTTTTAGCACATTTAGTATAAGAATCTTAACAATTGTTTCTCAATACGTTAAATAGTTAATAATCCATTTCACATAAAATAACCCAAAACTTTATTACGTTTTATGTAATTTTTTAAGTGTGATGTTTTCGGAAATTTGTAATGTAATGATAGTTGATTCATCATTTGAGAAAATTCTACGAAAAAATGCGGCGGCTTAAAGAAGGTTTCAAGGCCGGAGCAAACTCTTGTAGAACCCCCAAAAGTGATCTAGTCACCGATGCCCAGAGCATACTTAAATTACGGCGGGAACACTTCTCCAGCCTGCTGAATGGCAGTGAAAGTACAACGCCAGGAGAAAGCGAACCCGATTCCCCAATCGAAAACGATTCCATTGCCCGACCACGATGAAGTTCAAATTGCAATTACCCTCGCCTGAAGAACAACAAAGCGGCAGGGCCAACAGATTGCCGGCGGCGAAGAGATGATACGGAGCATTCATCAGCTTCTCTGTAAAGTATGGTCAACGATTGGAATTTAAGGGTGCTATACCCAATCTATAAAACGGGGACCCCACAATCTGCGCCAACTACCGTGGGATAAGCCTCCTTAACATCGAGTATAAGGTTCTATCGAGCGTATTGTGTGAAAGATTAAAGCCCACCGTTAACAAACTGATTGGACCTTATCAGTGTGGCTTTAGACCTGGAAAATCAACAACCGACCAGATATTCACCATACTTCAAATCTTGGAAAAGACCCGTGACGGGAAAATCGACACACACCACCTCTTCGTCTTTTTCAAAGCTGCTTTCGACAAGACGAAAAGGAGCCGCCTTTATGCCGCGATGTCTGAATTTGGTACACCAAAAGCTCCGTCAGGATCGGTAAGGACTTCTCCGAGCCGTTCGATACCAAACGAGGTTTCAGACAAGGCGACTCCCTATGGTGCGACTTCTTTAATCTGCTACTTGATAAAATAGTTCGAGCTGCAGAACGTAACTGAGCAGGTACAATCTTTAACAAGAGTGTACAACTGATGATATTGACATGTGGGGCTGACACATGTTCAAATTTTCTTGGCACACTTCCACTCGCCGAAATTTCTGGTCCTCAGTGAACACTTTTAGAACCATCTTCGCTAGCACTTTGTTCATATTCAAGCGCTCCGTCACAATGTCATTAACCACAGATTTTGCTAAATTTAACATCTGGGCAATTTAACGAATACTTGGTCGATGGTTTGAGTTCAAAACCTTGTGCACACGAATCACATTGTCGAATGTATAAGTTATACATAGTCACACGTTGCTGTGGCTTAATTTTTTTTTATTACATTGAAGTAAACTTTTCGCGGGTAACAGTTACCTCGTAGTGAAATAACTATGCACGAACGAAGACGGAAACGTTGAAGCTGGTATAAGATTCCACTGGATTGGAATTTAAAATTATGATCAAAAAATGTTCATTCTATTGAATTTGGCAAGAGTAAATACAAAAAAATTAATTTTAAAATACTTTTTTTTATTTATAAATTTCTAACAAATAGTTTTAAATCTTTAGGAATAATATTCAATATTTTGAAGTATCAACACTTTTAATTTTAATTAGCACCAACTAGTGTACAATATTTTTGTTTAATCCATATTTAGCTAACACAAATAGATTCGACGGTTTTCCTCCACGTGAACATGCAACATATAGTTGCCTATGAGAAAAACATGAATTTTCCAAATCTAAACCACAAATGGACATTGTTTGGGCTTGAGACTTATTTATCATCATTGCAAAAGCTAAACGAACTGAAAATTGTAGCCTCCTGAAGGGAACCGTAGAATCCAATGTTATCATTGGAATTCGTGGCACTTCACCTATAAACTTTCCAGATAATATAGCTGATTCAAAAATATTTCCGGTGTTCTTTTTGATATCCAAACTCGTACCATTGCATAATCGAGGTGGATTCAAATTACGCAGGAGAAAAATAGTTGAACCATTCTTTAATAGAAGATTATGTGGTGGCATTCCGGGTATATCTAATGATTTTCAAAATTCAATTGGAAAACTTACACTTTCAATATCCGTTAAGAACAGCATCGATTGATTTAAAAGACATCAGATCGCCTGGTAACAACTGTTGTATTTTGAAGTTAATTTCGTCAATATTAACATTTTTGGCTGCCAAAATAGCCTGCTCACAGAGCCAGTTATGATTCAAGTAATTACTTTGTATATTCCGAAAGATACTCTGAATTAATTCATTTTTTTCCTCAAGAACAGTATATAAATTATTTGGCAGTTTATTACTCTTTCAACATGCTTGCGTCGTACCTCTCTGCTTCGCGCGTTATATAGGTTACATTTTTTCGGTGACATTCGACTTGGAATAATAATTTCTACGTATAAATATTAAAAAAGCTCAAAAACATGCTATTATAACACATTGAAATGAGGAGAGCAAAATAACTTTCAATAGAAGTTGAATAATTGATAAAAATATTTGCACAAATATTAAAAATTATGGGGAGTTTTTTATAATTTTTGAAGTTATACTTCTTATACGAGTTCGGAAAAGGTTGCGATAGATTCAGGTTGCGCAACCTTGTCTGCGAAGATGTTCGAGTAGCAAGGGAAGCGGTGACAATCGGCGATCGTTTCTTTCGGCACAGCTCGGATTTTCTACCAACAACACAATGTTGCCATGCTTATGCTATTGTTGTTTTTGTAGAATAATGTTTCAATTTCTGGTTGGTGACATATTCACATGTGTGCGCATATGTATGTTTGTATGCTTGTGCATTATTGAAGCTATACTTCTTTTTCTTTCGTTCGTCTTTCATTTCTGCGAATTCTCAACTATTTTGTGTGACTTTTGGTTGAAATACTCTGCGTTGACCTTTGAAAAATTAAGACTATACTTCACAGGATCATTTCTGTAGTTAGTCTTTATTTACATTTTTTGGAAATCGACCCGCGATGACGAGATATATCGTTTTATCTGACAGCGTAAGGTTTATGAACTCCATTTTTAATTTAGTCTTGTGGCATATTAGAAATGATGTTTCTTCGAAAATCGGTCGCTTACAACGGATAAAACCACTTCTGATTGGTGATTTTAATGAATAAATTCCAAGGTATTACACAAAAATAATGCAATGAATAAGTAAAGTACGCTTCTGTATGCTTGTATGCTTGCGCATTATTTTTCTTTCGTTTGTCTTTCATTTCTGCGAATTCTCAACTATTTTGTGTGACTTTATTTCTTTCGTTTTTGCGAATTCCTTGTGTGACTTTTAGTTAAATACTCTGCGTTGGCCGTTGAAAAGTTAAGACTATACTTCACAGGATCATTTCTGTAGTCAGTCTTCATTTACTTTCTTTGCAAATCGATCCGCGATAACGAGGTTGTATGTTTGTGCATTATTGAAGTTACGAGTATACTTCTTTTTCTTTCGTTTGGCTTTCATTTTTGTGAATTCTCAACCATTTTGTGTGACTTTTGGTTGAACGGCTGCGTTAGCCGTTGAAAAGTAAAGACTTCACAGGATCATTTCTGAAGACAGTGTTTATTTACTAAATAATTCGTGTTCTATATAATATTGACGTACTATTTGTAGTATTAGTACACGGTGAACAGTGATTTAATTAAACAATAAAATAAGTGACACGTGATAATACGCTGATTCCAGGTTATGTGATGGTAAGTTTCTCTTGAATATTTCAATTGTCCATAATAGATGCACCTTGTGCGTTAAACTCGTGCTCTTGAAACTAATATAAATTGGATTGGCAAAAATTTTAATGTTTTGATTTTAAATTGATCTAACAGAGGAAAAAGACAGTGCAGCCCGTGTTTCAAGAGGAGAGAAAACATCAAAATATCGTGAATACCGAGCACGAAAGAAAGCAGAGCGGGAAAAGGAGAAATTGGAAATAATAGCTGATAGTCATTCGAGGAAGAGGAAAACAGCTGCGGAATATCAGAGAGCGCGTAAAAAAGATTCCATGTCTGCTGTTCCATCAATTTCTGCAGGAGCATCTATAACTACTGATGAATCAACGATCGTCAATTCACCGATAATTGCTGGGCCTTAACGCGTGCTGATGGATTACAAAAGAGAGATGGTTACGCTGAATATCACTAAGAAGTATAACTTCTTCCGCGCGTAGGGACTCCACGCACCTTTTTTTCATATATATACTGCTGTTATCAAATTGAAAGATGAATTTTTAATTTATACTTCGCGTGTTTTTCGAATCGGTAAGTTGGTGTTAGTGACATCTATGCTAAATTTCACGTCAAAATATTTATTAGTATTTGAGATACGCGTCGTTTTGTGAGGCCCTAAAAGTGAAAAGTGAAAGTGATTCTCTAAAAGTGAATTCTTTGATTTTTACTATCTCTGAATTTATTGAACAAAGAAGTGCGATAATGTACCACCTCATACTGCTTTGGTTATTCGTGATCATTTCGCCACACTTTCAACTAATATCGCGCCGCAACCACCGCATTCGCCTGATTTACCTTCGTGTAACTTCTGGCTATTCAGCAAATTCACATGACCACTCCGAGAGCACAGTTTTGACGAAATTGAGATTATAAAAGCTGAATCGAAGAAGCTTCCGATGGCCATAGCAACGTAGGATTTTTCCAAGTACATAGATGACTGGAAAACTCGTTGGCATAAGTGTATTGCAACGGGAGGGGTTTACTTTGAAGGAGATGAAATGGGAAAAATTCAACTCCTAATTAGATCACAGTGTACGAGTATTAATTAATTTTTGGAGATAGCATTATTAAAGACCGCGAAATTTTCTGCAAACTAGTAAATTAATTTTTGTAAATCGATTAACTACTATTAATAAGTAAATCAATAACATGAGAAGTATGTTGAAAATAAATAGCGCGATAACCAAATTTAGTTACATATATCATTCATTGTAAGTGATAATACTTACATGTATTAAACAGTTTAGAACAATCAAGCACTAATAATTTAAAAGCTATTATTACTTCACTGTATTATCTTCACTATAGTATGAATTTAATTTATACTTCAGCCTAGTAACCGGTTATGCTAACATCAAAAATTGAATGAAAAAGTGAGAATAATTCAATATTTTATTGAAAATTATTTTTCTTTTGATAGGATAGCTTACATCTCAATTTATAATCGCATTATTTTTTTTACAAATTCTTTGTCTATTTTTCGACAGTCATAATTATCCGTTAGCTCCAAAATATTCTAACAGATGACGTTAACTGTTGGCTGGATTTAGTAAGTATTCAATAGATAGCGCTATGTTAAAAACACAAATTTAATTGCATAGTAACTACGTATTGCTGAAATTGAGGTATAACCTTATTTTTTATTTGAATATTACTCTTTTCTGATTCTGCGTAGGATTTTAAGGCTGGAATTATGGGTGTTGATATAGGTTCCAAGAAACACGAAATTATCTACAACTTCACAGTTATTACTGTCAACTGTGAAGTAGATACGCGAATGCCATGATTGTTTCTTCGATGGAAGGAGATATTTCGTATTGTCCTGGTTCCCCACCGGACCCATTCGCTTCGCTTTTTTTTGTCTAGCTTAGAGGCAACAAACCTAAAACGCGTTTTTGGTGCCAATAATATCAATACCAGTGACACACGTCAACAATTGTATAAGTTAACACAGGGATAGGCACATTTTTAGCCCGCAAAGTTATCAAAGTGCGCACGAGGGCTAGATGAGGGGAACATCAGTTTACGGAGAGAAGGGCATAAAAAGTTGCGGAAAAAATCAATTACATTCCCCCGTAATTTAATTTTCATCGCAGAATGCATTGTATAAACCTTCAAGTAACCAATCCTTAATTTTCCACTAACACATACGCAAAAATCTACTACAAATTAGGCACTTGGTACGAGTTGCCCCCAAATATTCTGCTACTAATTAGTCACTTGGTACGGGTTGCCCCCAAATATTCTACTACTAAAACGTTCTAATGCCTCAAATCTTGTATAGTGTGTTGCCGTATTAGGTTTTAAAATTTATAACTTTAACAATATTTTTATAAAATATTCAAATATTTTTGGATTATTTAAATTCCTAAATATTAAATTTAATCACTTGTCCAAAATATTAATTATTGTATCAATATATTATTAAATGTTTCCAATTTGTACGCTTATTATCAATATTTTTTTTTGTTTTTATGTGTTTTCGTGTACCAGGTATAGGACCCTTCTTTCCACCGCTATTCCTTTGATAGGGTTTTTAATAAGTATTTCGCTGTGGGTGGTTAAGAATATTTTGTAAATATTATTTATTACTAAGTACATTGTTTTGAATATTATTATTGTTGTTCCTGAATTGTACCTGATTTTTTATATTAATTTTTGTTTTTGTTAAAATTAACACAAGCCAATTGTTATGACTTGTAGTGTTGTTAATGAATTGTACCCGATTTTTTTTATATTTATTTTGGTTTTTGTTTAAATAGTTTCCGGTTGATTGTTTTGACATATATTGTCAATGTTATATTTTTAATGTAATTAATATTCATGAATTGTACCTGACTTTACATATTTATTTTTGTCTAGTCATATTTTTTATAATAAGTAGATTGATTTAAAAATGTATATATATAAAAAGCTTGAAAATAGGCCTCCTGGGAAACCGAACACCCAACAAAGATCGGTAGCACGCCTACATTGCAACCTCAGAGGTGGTGAGGAAGAGCAATAAATATCCAATAAACTTTTGTTTCAAAAATATTCTTGAAAGTTTTCTTTAATGTTTTACGTTACAAATACTTTTTCACAAAAAAGTTGATCTACTAAATTTTTTTAATTACATCCCTGTGCCTAAAAAAGGCAGATTTCGATCAGGTGATCTCACCTGTGAAAAATTCTTGGAAAACAGCTGATTCTTTTGTTACTTGTAGGGTTATACAATGGCAGAATGGTTGCGGCAATACTGACATTGTACACAAATTAAAGAGCGGAAGTTTACTTCATATTGGAATTGTACAGTTGTGTGAACAAAATTTGTTTTTATTTACTTTTCATGGTGGGAAATTCTAATCACTATTAAGAAAATATTATATAAGTTATACTAGTATCTAAAAACAATTTTATTTAATAAAAAAACAGCACATTTTAAAATTTCACAACACCTTATGGTTGTTCCTATTTTCTTCACGCCACTGTACATGTGATAGAACAGATAATGGTGGTGATGCCAGATGTAAAAATTCATTTTAGCTACAATTTGGAAAACTTCTCAAGTTGTGGGTTTTTATACGTACATATGCAAGGCAGTTTTACATATATATATGCATATATAGAAAGAAAAGATACTTGTAACCATAATATATATTTTGTTTAAACATATTGCAGTTCCATTTAATGAAAATGCTTATATAAATATATGATTTGTGATATTTTCAGTTTGGTTGTTTTATTAAAATTTTCAAAGAATTGAGGCTTTTTTCTATAATTGTTTTGTTAAATTTTAAATATCTAAATTGCCTCTGGAAATGTATTAAAATACTTAATAATACGCGCCATAGAAAGGGAACACATATTTTCAAAAATGTGAGAAATTATCAAATAAAAATAATTTGCGCGGTATGGCATTATTGATCGAGAGTGGCTAAGCATACAAATAGAATACAAACGCTAATGGCAGAAACATCTTCTACGCATTTGTAGTTTTGTACAAATCTAAGTTTTCAATTCTAATTTTTCATAATGTAAAATATCAAAACTGAAAACAAACTATTCCAAATAGTTTATATATTTATAAATAAAAGCATTCAATTCTGATTTTGAGTTAGTTTAAGAAAATTTCAAATATATTGAAGACAATTTTTACTGGCAACCCTGCGTTGTGAGAGAGTAATCTACTGAGTCGTTTCTACGGGGAAACCCCCAAAAGGCCAGCCAGTCAAATATCAGAAGAAAATATCATTCAAAAACGCTACACCCTTCCTTATACGACCTATCTTATGGGCGTGCAATGTAAGTGGACAGTGAAAAACACTACTCTCTTCCCTCTTTGACGTAGATGCCATGAGAATCCACGACATTTGGATTTTGCCGCAGATAACGTCTCACAACGCAGGGTTGTCAATATCGATATACTGCAGTAATAGGGATGGCAAAATTCGTTACACAATCGATTCTCGATTCTGATTATTTTTCCATATTTTTCGATTCTAAGAATCGATTATGCGGGGGCAAAAATCGACTCTCGATTCTGATTATTTTTCCACATTTTTCGATTCTAAGAATCGATTATCCGGGGGCAAAAATCGATTCTTTCGATTCTAATCGATTTTAAGTTAAAAGGACAAAAATTTATTTATTAAATTCTTGATTAGTCTCGAATATTGAAAGTATCGATATTTCGAAAACGATCAGTGCATGAATCAATAGTTGCCATTCGAATTTACAACAGTGATACCATAATTTCAAACATAACCTTGCCATTTTTGTTAAAGTGAAGTGATTGTGAAGTTTTTCATATTTTTAAAAAAATAACATAAAAACCAATTTCTGTTATTGTTAAACTAAACAACATCAATAATTACGCGTATATAACTTAAAGAAAGTATAATTTTAACATCTAAAGACGTGTAAAGTGTAAAAGTGAATTTGTCCTTTCGGGATATACGATGTTTTTTGATAAAAACAAAGAAAATATTGATTTTAAAGGCACGCGCCATACATATTCGTAAAGTAGAACTAAAAACGAGTATTTTAAGACCGTGAAAATTGGTGCACGTTTTCGGAAAAGCCGCTCTCCTGGACATTTACCAGTAAATTTATCGTAGGAAAGTTTCTTGACCGTTTCTTAATCGTTTTTTATATGAAGGTTTTACATTTCTTGAGAGCTGGATACTAAGCTTATAACTTTAAACTGGTCCCTTAATTAATAGTAAAGTCGAATGTCAAGAATCGATTCTTAATCGACTCCGACTGTTGAAGATCGATTCCGAAAACTCGAGTATTTTACGAGAAAACTCGATTCCCGAGTAGAATCGGAATCGAGTTTGCCATCCCTATGCAGTAATTATCAACTTTTATAATTCAATCTGTTCAATATGTTTGAAATTTTCTTAAAATAACTCAAAATCAGAGTCGAATGCTATTATTTATAAGTATATAAACTGTTTTTAACAGTTTGTTTTCAGTTTTGATATTTTATATTGTAAAAAATTGTAATTGAAAACATAGATGAGTTCAAAAATACATATGCGTATTGAGCAATGGCAACATTGTTCAAATGAAAACAAACAAAGATGGCTGATTTCTGCGTTTTTCCAACGTTCTCTACTGTGCACACATATTGCCGATAAGGAAGGAAAAGGAAGGAAGGGAGTAGCGTTTTTGACTGTTTCTGCTCTATTGGCAACCCTGCATTGTGAGAGAGTAATCAGCTGCCACGTTATCTGCTGCAAAATCCAAATGTCGTGAATTCTCACGTCATCCCACGTCAAAGAGAGAAGGGAGTAGCGTTTTTCACTGTGCAGTTACATTGCACGCCCATAAGATAGTTCGTGCCAGCTGACTCGGGCCACGATTTTGCGTTTTTCACTGGCTGTGCTACAAGTCGTTGGAAATTCTACGGTAAAAGTGGGCATACACGACACACATGTGCGTTCGATCTGTGTGAATTCGTTTCGCCCATACACGACACACAAATCCATTTTGCGTTCGTTCTTCACACAGTTAACATGTGCGAAAGGCAAGCGGAACATTTCTTCGAATTTATTTCTAATGTAGCACTTTTATCTGTTTCTTTGTATTTCGTTAATAAGTTATTCCAACTTTTATTTTTCTCAATTTTATTTTAATATATATAACTTTTCGTTTGCCAAATTGCCAATTAATGTTTTATAAGATCAAGAAATTCTGATACGAAATATTAAGAGGGGAGCCTGTTTTAGAAGCTTCAAACAATCGATTTTTTTTTTGCTTAAATCTCTTTAAAAAATGTATAAGAATATGTCCACAAAATTATAGATGGGAATTCGAAATATCGAAGCTATAACGGAAATTGTGACAGTGGGCCTAGCAGATATGTATATGAGCGCTTGCGAAAATTTTGAAACGCGATTTCTCGGTTTTTCACTTTTACGAATATCCTTAATTGGCCGGCAGGATAGAAAAAAAAACTAAACGTTGTACGGAATTGGGGCAAAGTTTATTATATTTGGCCTTAAATTGTCTTCTATTTAAACTAAAAAAAAATAAGAAAAGTCAAGTTTTAACATATTTTTAAACAACATAAAGTAAAATTTGTTTGGTCATAAAGCAATTTTTTTTTATTTTTAAAAAATTTCTAAAGTTCTACACTTTCTTTGGAATCTTCTTAGTTTAGCTAGAAGATAAATTATAAAAAAATACAAATCTCTTTGAATTTTTTGTTTCCGATAGAAATTGCGACCTGTATCCTGCCCGCCATCCGAAAAATGCATATGCGAGATGCATCGGGCAATTGCTTCCCAAAGGCAGAATATCAAAGATTTCATATCCAAAAAATTTGTGAAAGATGTTCAAATATATAACTATAGAGCCTAGAAATTTCGCTTGAATCAATTATTTGAAGCCTTTAAAGCAGGCTCTCCCCTTAACACGTGCAATTGTCCGTGATCTTCACTGTTCGGCGACACGAGAGAAATGAAATTTTGTGCACACACAACGCCATACACGACACATATGTGCGCGCACCGATCGTAAAAAATCAAACGTTTTCCCGAACATGGATCAGTACGCGCACAACCCCATACACGAGTAAACCGCAAGCGCACACATACCGATCGATCTTACTTGTGTGTCGTGTATGCCCACTTTAAGCGGGCGGTCGAATTAATAGGTATAATCTATTCCATAGGTTTAGGTAAATTAAATGTTGTAAATCCTATAATTTTGGATATAGATGAAATTTCGAAAATATTAATCACTGGGTACACTTTAAATGTAAGCATAAGCGATATTGTAAGACGACATGCAAAACTACCTTGATCCGATTATCGAAGTTACAGTGGCTTAATCATCATAAATGACCAAACAGGCGAAGTGCGGTAAGAAGAAATATCATCGGTTACGATATCTGGCACTTATTTAGTGACATTCGAGGGAGAAGTTTGCATAAATGTACAACTTTTTTCAATGAAAAAGTGAAGGCAACGCTCCGACCTGGGATTCCCTCAACGCAGTTTGTTGACTTGACCTACCATTTGAAAATTTTAAGCCTACGTTTTTTGCGCAAAATTTATTTGAGAAACATTGGACACATTGAAAAGCTACATGGAATGGTGCATAACCGCACTACCCTCTGCATGCTAGTGATACTGGCCGTTGCGATCATTATAGGTGCAGCATTAGTATTTTGGATACGCAGGACGAATAAACGCATAAAGGACACAAATGACAAGAAGGAAGCTGTAGCAAAGATCATGAAGGCGGCCGCGGACGGCTTCGATTTAGAAGGGGGGCAGATAACACATTAGTCTGCTAGTCTGCCTACTGTGGCGTTCTTAGAGCTACTTCACACCAGCCAGTAAGCGTGGGAATAGTCCGCGTCAGCATTTTCTCATCAACTTGTCTAAACGACAAAAACAACAACAGCAGGTGCAGCTAAACAACAACAACAACAGTATCAGGTGCATTAACAGCAGAATTGCCGAAATTATGCCAAGTATAGGAAATCAGGCAGGACCTATATTTTTAAGTTTTATTCTTAAGCCAGACTTGAACAAAAGCACATAGTGCTTAATAAAAATTATTTGATTGTAAAAGCTAACTGTGATTTTATTTCCTGGGCAACAGCCAATAGGACTGGAGAAATAATTTACACTTTCGTAAAATACTTGTATAATATCTTGCCTATTTTGTTCTGCGGTTTACTTTGACTGATACATAGATTCGAAATCCAACAAAACCAGCAAAGATTGTTTATTCAAATTAGCATTTAGATATATTTTATGTTATACTCTTTTTAAGGTGCGTAAATTTTGGAAAACAATCAATACATAATTGGGGTATGTTGGGACACTGTGGGCAATAATCAATCAAAAATCATGACTCGTTAGCAAAGTCTCCAATATTTCACTTTCTGTAACCCTTCGCTTCGCAATTTTTAACTAAATCTTACAAATCAATCTAACTAATTAAAATAAAAAAGTAAAACAAAAAAAATCAAAGTAAAACTAATAAACACAAAGTAAACACGGAAAGGGCACAAAACCGTGTCTCACATTTTCATACGACAGCGATTTTTACGATTCCCTTATCGTCATGCAGGCCCATGTCGTACAAAAACGTGAGACGTACGAAAACAATTATTAAATCTAAAGTAAACCATAAAACAGATCGAGAATGGCTCAGATATAAATATATATTACTTTTACACCGATTTATAACAAAAAACCACCTTGGACTCCGTAGAAGATATTTGCCAAATGTGTTAAATGGAATTTTTGAAGTACAAGTAAACAATATAGATAACAAAATAGAATATTAACAATGATTATGCTGAATTTTTAAAAAATTTAAAGTTCTAATTTTTACATATAGAGTATACGCAAAACTAGTTTGAGTGTAGTAAGCTTTTGACGAAAATATTAATAGAATTGTTGTTTGAAATATGGGTATAGTATTACTGTAGCAAAAAATAAATGTATATTATTTACCTACGCAAGCTCCCAAATTGTTCCGATGAAAGCCTATGCTACATGGTGGGAGTTGTGTATTTTCAGTTTCACCAATGCTAGTGTACCGGGACACATCCTCCCGTATATAGTTAAAACTGTGGGTGTGACGAGAAGTATATTGACGGGGATCATTATAAGAGGTACGATTATGGTAGTAATAATTTGATAAACCATTGACTGGTGGTGGCGTTGTAGTTGTAGTAGTCGGCTTCATCGTTGTGGTTGCTACAGTTGTTGGTGTACGACGGTAGCAACGGAAGGAACCTTTTGTATTATGGCACTCATACTCAAGTGGACAGTTATGCGTTCCTAATGTGCATTCATCATCGTCTTTAGGAGATGTAAAAATAGATAACATCAATATTTTCACAATCAAACTTTTAAATTATTCATTATATTTTTCCGTTATACACCTATATAAGACCTTAATACTTAATACTGCAAGATATACGAGTTTTTATACTCTTGTAGGAAATAGTTGTAATTTTAGCTTACCATCGCAGTTGCCTGTTTCGGCATTTAGTGTATAACCGGTACCGCAGCTTTGAAGTCTAACGCAGACATATGATCCGTATGTATTGTCACAACGTTGCGTTGGTAAGCAGTTATGGTTATTAATAGAACACTCATTTATATCTGGAAAATGTACGTGTATGTAAGATAGTATTGTGAATACAATTTGTGTGTAAATTAATTAATCTATTTTAATATATACTTCTTTATAAAAACACTACATACAGTATGTACACACAAGTATTGGCATATGTGGTCTTCATTTTTCTACGTAATTCTATGAGCAAGCATAGTAAGACTTTGTCCATAATTTTAAAAGTCTTCATTTATTCTTCAAAATATATTCAAAATATTAAAAATATTAGTCCCCTATGGTCCCAATACACCTGTGTCAACGTGTTTTTCAATCTTTGAAATAGTTGTTAAAATCAATTTCCCGGATACGGTTCAATGTGCATAGCGATTTATGTTTACTTTCTTCAATTGACTCAAAAAGGTTTCTCCGGAGCGGTCGTTTGAGTTTGATGAATAGCCAGTAGTCACATGGAGTTAAATTAGGCGAATACTTTGATTGCGGCACGAAAAATAAATACAGTATGCGACGGTACATTATCGTGGTGCAGAAACCGAGAGTTGTCTGCCCATAATTCCGGCCTCTTTTTACGAATAGCTTCCCGCAAACGAAGCATAATGATAAAATAGTATTCCTTGTTGACAGTTTTGCCAGTCGAAAGGCATTCGGAGTACACCACACCTCAATAATCGAAACTTGTCTACATAATCTTGATTTTTGACCTGCTTGACGTAGTGCTACGGCATTCGGCCGATTGATAGCCTTTTTCTGGGTCGTAAGCATAGGAACAAGTCTCATCGCCAGTTATAATATGTTTCATGACACCCTGTTGGTCTGAAAGTATTGTTTCACAGACCTAACGCTGCTTTTCGAAAAAATTGAGTTTTTTTGGACTCAAAGATGTTTTCACTTTTCTTCGGCCAAACTGACCTTTAAAAATGGGTTTCACTGATCTTTCCAATATTCCTACGATGCCAGTAGAAACTCAGACTATTTGCTCCTTAAGCACCAATTCCTTTATTTTATTAGCAACGAGGTGATTATCAGTTGATGTTGATGGCCGTCCTGGACTGGACTGGTTCGGCGACTTTCGAATAATTTGTACTAATCAAAAATACTTGCTCGCGACAAACAATAATCACCGAAGACTTTTTCCAACATTATGAGCGCTTCCGCACCAGAAATTTAATTCCGGAAACACAAAATTTAATAGAACTTCTTGTTTTGAACTATTTCAGTCATCGTAAAAATTGTCGAATGCACTTTATGTACTCCAGAAAAACACGAATGGGTTTTCGCGCGAAACTAAAATTAAAAAGTCTTACGTTTTTTTTTTCTTTTTTGCCCATAGTAGTATATAATGCTATATATCATAAAATACAATATAACCCAAAATAAAATTATGAGCGGATTGCATTTAATCATTTCCTTAATTTCGAAATATATATCACTTTAAGTTTTAATTTCGATATTAGCAGCTTGAAAGATGTGTGCAAAATTTCAGATTGATATCATAAAAATTGAGAGCCTATACGCGTATGTACGGACAGACTGACATAGCTAAATCGACTTAGGAGATCAAGCTGAATATTTATATACATATATGTTCTACACGGATTCCGACGTTACCTTCTCGGTGTTACAAACATCGTTGCAAAAATAAGTTTCGAGATAAAAGCAAGCTTTAGCACATTAATCGAAAAGTTGAATGCGGCTATAATCGATACATCGCTCAATAGTGATTGTGATCAGTAAAACAGAATTTTTCAAAAAACATGCCCTTAAAATGGTGAGACTTTTTAAGTCTAGGTGTTAAAAGCTTTGGAGCTCTGTTGTTTTCTTAGACTCACCTACACTTAGTACTCACCCACACATGCGTTCGTGGTTGCATCTAGATTAAAACCTATTTTGCAATCACAACGGTAACCACCAATGTCATTGCTGCACATCTGACTGCTATCACATGCATATTCATCTACTAAACATTCATCAACATCGATACAGCCATCATTTTTATATTGGAAACCGGCACTGCAGATATTTTCACATTTCTCTTTGTGTGGGTCGCACTTCTTGGAATTCATGCTCAAACAATGGAAACCGCCCATAGTGTTATGGCAATACTGACTGCTTTTACAATCGTGTAATTTATAAGCACATTCATCAACATCTAGACATTTTCCTTTGTTATAGTTAAATTCATAACCAATGTCGCAACGTAATGGATCCACTTTGTTAATGTTTTCTGACCCGTTATCCCCAATTACGCCTTGTTTTGAGTGTGTTTCTCCATTTCCAACATCGTCTTCGTCAACATCCTCCTTGTCTTCCCCCACATTGACTTCATTTTTGGGTACTTTATCTGTATCTACAAATTTGTATATAAAATATTAGTTTTGCCTTTATAAATCTGGTGTTATTATTAAGATATATGGATAAAATCACGTTCGATCTAATTAATTCAAATTACTAAGTTTGATATTATTTTTGTTATTCGACCAGCAAATTAAGCTATTAGCTTATTTTGTATAGAAGACTTAGCCAACATAATTATGTTGGCTTGTCATTAGCTATCATAGCTTGTATATTGAACTAAATCATCGCTTTTTTTCATTCACAATAGCAAGGTTTTTCCCAAAAAAAAAGTAGTTGGCAAAGCGAAAAACCTCATTTTGGCGGATGAAAATGTAAACAAACCAAAATTACAGATTTTTTCGATGAGTTTTAAGTTAAAATTAAGACAAATATGAACACTTGTTTTCAGTTTTTTGTATTCTAGACCTCAAATAACTAAAATAAATATATTTGTATAGCACATTAGCTCAGATGAAACAACGCTAATATTCCGTTTACAAATTTGAAATTTCAAAATAAATTGTATATCAGCTGATTGTTCTTGTCCGCATACCAACCTAATTCATTTTTAAGCGAATATATGCAATAAGATAAGTACGTTTTATTTGTCCATGATTTGATTTTAAACGTCTTGTATGAGTCTTCATTTATAATTTTCAATTTAACAATATTTTGGTAAGGGTCATCCTTGATAAGTTTCTTTCATCACTTCAAATTCTAGTGGAGCAACTCCCTCTTTGTTTTTCACCATAATTATCTAAATTATTTGAAATTGTGACCATAATATTGTTAATGTATTCTAATGTTACACATTTTTGGTTCTTAGAATATTAAAGTTGGCAAAGAGTCCACCTTTCAGCTTTCCTCTCTTGCTCTTGTAAGATTGCAGATTGCAAAAATCCTATACCGAAATATATGCAGGGACACGTGAGCACCCATTGCAGAATCTAGTGATATATGAACGGATGATTCGGTCAATTTATTGTGAGTGACTATTGTGCATGGCTATTGTGAATTGGCGCACTTTCTGCATTAATTTTTAATAAAAAAACAACTTTAACAAATCTTTATAATTAAAATAGGGATTATAAAATCTATTTAAAATGTACCTTTCTCAACAATTTAACGTCTAAATACATATTTAAGTAAAATGATAGCTCAAACAGGGCTGCAATTATATTTTTGCGGGACATTGCACGCAAATAAACATGGGTTTTGGTCTGACATATTTTGCAGCCCTTGCAAATATTTTTCTTCTTGTGTTTGTTGTTGTGCCATTGTATTAGTCGGAAAAATCTGTAATTCTTGCAAGAGCAAAGAGCAAGAGAACACCCGTAATATACTTCGACAGATTAGACGGCCATAGCTTATTCGAATCTCGTCGCACTGGTCATTTATGTACCTGTTTATAGTTACTTTATAGGGCCGATGTTTCTTTTTGGGTGTTACAGACCTCATGACCAACTTGCGATACACTATTCAGTGTATACAAATCAGCTAAATTTGTGTACAATAACACTGGTAGACACATAATTTGTGACATGAAAATTCTTAGGTGTTTATAATGCAGTTTGATATCCTGAAGTCAAATTTCAAAACAGATTTTTTCTATATATTACCCCCAGATATTCTGTAACCTGTCGCTTTAGATTTTATAATACATAACATTTCATAATATTGCAGCATCTCATATTTTAATACGATCAGGGATTTATCCAGTTTAGACCAGTTCTGCCTGTTTGTTGGAAGTAAACAGCGTTATGTCTTCTATATTTAGATAGCAAAACGTTTATGGGTACATATTATTTTACATATTTGAAATTACTGTGTTTAAGATTTTTAGGTATAATGCCTAGGCAGTGCGTAAATAGTGGCATGTGTGCTTTTAAATCGCAAAAAAGTAATTTAACTCCGCTTGTGCTAAAAGTTTACGAACTGTATTTAGGTGTTAAAGTTAGGGACCAAGACAAAGCATAGGCCCCTCACCTTCTTCTTCTTAATTGGCGTAGACACCGCTTACGCGATTATAGCCCAGTTAACAACCGCGCGCCAGTCATTTCTTCTTTTCGTTACGTGGCGCCAATTGGACATTCCAAGCGAAGTCAGATTCTTCTCCACTTAGTCCCTCCAACGGAGTGGAGGTCTTTCTCTTTCTCTTCCTCTGCCTCCCCCGGTGGGCACTGCGTCGATTACTGTAGTGTTTTCGTCCATCCGGACAACATGACTTAGCCAGCGTAGCCGCTGTCTTTTAATTCGCTGAACTATGTTAATGTTGTCGTGTATCTCGTACAGCTCATCGTTCCATCGAATGCGATATTCGCCGTGGCCAACGCGCAAAGGACCATAAATCTTTCGCAGAACTTTTCTCTCGAAAACTCGCAACGTCGCCTCATCAGTTGTTGACATCGTCCAAGCCTCTGCACCATATAGCAGGACGGGAATTATGAGTGACTTTTAGAGTTTGGTTTTTGTTCGTCGAGAGAGGACTTTACTTCTCAATTGTCTACTCAGTCCGAAGTAGCACCTGTTCGCAAGAGTTATCCTGCGTTGGATTTCCAGGCAACTAAACTAACTTCAAAGCTATGACTGTCAACAGTGACGCGAGTGCTAAGTCGCGAGTGCGACGACTGTTTGTTTGATGACAGGATATATTTCGTCTTGCACTCGTTCACTGCCAGACCCGTTTGTTTTGCTTCCTTCTCTAGTCTGGAGAAAGCAGAACTAACGGCGCGGGTGTTGAGGTCGATGATACTAATATCGTCGGCATACGCCAGCAGCTGTACACTCTTATAGAAGATGGTACCGTCTTTATTTAGTTCTTCAGCTCGAATTATTTTCTCCAGAAGCAGGTTAAAGAAATCGCACGATAGGGAATCGCTTGAAACCTCGTTTGGTATCGAACGGCTCGGAGAAGTCCTTCCCGATTCTGACGGAGCTTTTGTTCTTGCTCAGCGTCAGCTTACACAGACGTATTAGTTTTGCGGGATACCAAAATTAGACGTCCCGGCATAAAGGCAGCTTTTTTTCGTGCTGTCGAAAGCAGCTTTGAAATCGACGAAAAGGTGGTGTGTGTCGATTCTCCTTTCACGGGTCTTTTCCAAAATTTGGCGTATGGTGAATATCTGGTCGGTTGTTGATTTGTCAGGTCTAAAGCCACACTGATAAGGTCCAATCAGTTTGTTGACGGTGGGCCTTAATCTTTCACACAATAGGTTCTACAGAACCTTATATGCGATGTTGAGGAGGCTAATCCCACGGTAGTTGGCGCAGATTGTGGGGTCTCCTTTCTGGTGGATTGGGCATAGCACACATAAGTTCCAATCGTTGGGCATGCTTTCGACCGACCTCATTTACAAAGAAGCTTCGCCGCCGTGTTTGAATAGCTCGACCGCCAATCCATCGGCCCCTACCGCTTTGTTGTTCTTCAGGCGGGCAATTTCTATTGGAACTTCTTCATGGTCGGGTAATGGAACGTATGCTCCATCGTCGTCAATTTGGGAGTCCGGTTCGCCTTCTCTTGGCGTTGTGTGTTCACTGTCATTCAGCAGGCTGGAGAAGTGTCCCCGCCATAATTTAAGTATGCTCTGGGCATCGGTGACTAAATCACCATTGGGGGTTCTACAATAGTATGCTCCGGTCTTGAAACCTTCTGTTAGCCTTCGCATTTTTTCTGTCGGCCAGCTTATCAAGCACTTCGTACTCACACATTTCGACCTCTTTCTTTTTCTGTCTGCAAATTCGTCTCGCTTCCCTCTTCAACTGTCTGTTGTGATTTACCGAGTTGTTGACGAGTGCTCTCAGAGAGCAGGAGTGCAAGCCGAGAAGAAAATCGTTCGGCTGTCTGTTGTGAATGCAGCTTCTCGACGTCGAACCTTCCTTGTGTTTGCTTTATTTATTTATTAAATGAAACATAATAATACAATTATTATCTTACAGAGTAAGAAGCACTAGCTGCCTGGGCTTACGGTTTACTGCTCTAATAAAACTATATTGTTTTAGAATATTAATATATTAGCCAGTAAAAGATAAATATGAGACCAACATTACTGTCAGTACAATTATTAAAATAATTGATGTTAGTAAAGGAAGTTATTTGGATGTAAGATAACTTAGAATTAGATTAACTTTTTAAGGCTAGTTTTGGACAAAAATTCGGCTACCTTGTAGATGTTTTCCTCAGAAAAAACCTTGATCGTATTTGAAACGGGTTGGTCATCAAATAGTGCGTTTCTAGTTGCACTAAACTTAGTGCATTCATCGAGAAGATGTTTAACTGTAAGGGATAGATAAGTGCAGAATTCGCAGCGTGGCCTATTTGAACCGTTTAGTAGAGTGCGTGGCCATAGTATGCCCAATCCGAAGTCGAGTAAAAGCGGCTGCATGCCAGTTGTATTGAAGTTCGAGTAATAGTTTTGCAGACAGTTCCAAGAATTTGTTTTCTGTTCTTTAAGGAAGTTATTGACGAGTAGGAAGATATTCTTCTTCACCATATAATTGAAAGTAAATAATGGCTCCATTGCTACGGATTTTGCTTTCAGATCCGCTAATTCGTTGCCAATAATGCCAGCGTGACCAGGAATCCACATAATTTTGATTTATTTGCCTTTTTTTTATAAGTTTGGTGCGTATTTCAGAAATTAGGGGTGCCTTGTTTGTAATATTCATGATACTAGCAATAGCTGACATACTGTCTGTGCAGATTATCGTCTTGTCGTTAGATTCTGAGGATGCTAGTATTGCGTTGTATATAGCAACCGCCTCTGCCGTTTACACTTATCCATAATTTGATAGGTGCCCTGCTATTACTGTATTCCCATCGGCTTGGGCCAAAGCGAATGACGTGTGGTCCTTCGACTTTGACCCATCGGTATAGTACATTTTCCATTCGTGTCGAAAAGGAGCTCTGTATTCTTCAAAAAGGCGCTGGAAAGCTGTTGGGCTTGTGGTTGACTTAGCGTGATTTGTTAAACCGAGAAGAAAAGATGAGTAGCTTAAGTCCCAAGGTAGTGAACTGACGGGAGGCAGAAAGGATGGTTTCGAGTCTATTCCTAAGATTTTAGCGTTTTACAGCACTTTTAGCAATGTTGGCGTGCGTCTTGGTGTTTTATTAGCGGCCCATATCGTTGTGATAGTGTCATACATAATACTATTTCTGCAGAGAAAGATCTTTGAGATAATCCTCATAGTGGTATATTCAATTCTTTCTTGTAAGGCCAGCTTCAAGATGCATTGAATCGGGGATGTTGGAAAGGCACGTATATTCCTTCGAACGGCTGCATGATATGTTGAAGAAATTAGTTTTTTTGACTGATTTTTGTATACCAGTGTAATTAATGGCGCAGCCCTGTTTTTCAACTTTGAGTCGCAATGCAATCAATAATATTAACTAATCGAAAAAACTGTACGATATGTTCAAACAGACAGGAAGCACTTGTGGAGCAACGGTTGCGCTACCACTCTGCAAAGTGAGGAAAAATGTTAAATAACTCTTATAATTTCATGCTAGGACAAGCAGCAATAAACATTTGTATACTCTTGCAACATGTTTTGTTCACCTAACGGTTGTTTGTATCACTTTAAACTAATCGAATTAAATATAGAGTTATATATACATACATATGTACAAGTATATATAATTGATCAGTAAGACGAGACGAGTTGATATTCGGGTGACGTGCCAGTCCGTCCGTTCGTTAGTGCAAGCTGTAATTTGAGTAAAAATTAAGATATCCTGATGAAACATGGCACATATGTTCCTTGGCAAAAGAGTAATGAGCGTAATCAGACCACTTCCACGCCCACAAAACGACATCAATCAAAACCGTAACGCCCATAGCTAAGCGATATACTAAGATACGGAACTTAAATTAAGTTCAACCAATTCCATTAAAGATTGGCACCTTTGGTTCTGAAAATCTTTAAAAAAGTGGGCGTAGCTCCATCCTAAATAAGTTTATTGTGTAAATCTACCAGACTAATACAGTTAACCCCGCAATTACCCACACAAAATTTTGATAAAAAACTACTAAAAGTACACTAACTAAATAACTGCGAGTATATACCACGGAAACGTTGGGACCTGTAACAAAATAAGTTTATGGGCGGGGCGCCGCCCTCTTTTAAATGAAATTACATGTCTAGGCACCGACAGATTTTAACCAAATTCGGTATATAACACTCCTTCTATGTTACTATGTTACGGTGCGAAAATGTCCTATCGGATTACAACCACCATTGAAGTGTAAAATTTGTAGAGAATAATATGTCTGACTGTCAATACACGAAATTTGAGAGAAGCACGGAAAGCAAATCGTTCATACCACATGTTTTCTTCTCTTAAAAGTATGACACTGTCAAGCAAAGAGTGGAGAGTTTTAACTTTAATAAAAGCAAGAAATTAACTTTATTAAAAACCTGATGTGATACGATAAAATTCGATCTGATTTTGTGATCTGCACTACCTTCGAAAAAAAAAATAAATAAAATAAAACCTTAGACAAAGAAAACTATGCCGACCAGTAATTATACAAGGATTTTACTAGCCACTTCAATGAATAATATTCATCTGATTATTCTTTAATGAGAAATTTTTGGACCTCAAACTTTTAAAGTTCATTGCGTATTGCGCAAAACTTGGTATAATATCAATATATCGAACAATATTTTAGTCACAAAAGACAGGTAGTAAATATTAAGTTCACAATTTAAAAAGAGATTTAATTTTTAGACCTAATGTAATACATAAATGTATGTAAATTTAAAAACCACTTGTTAACATATGTTATATTAAAAACGATTTTATAATCTGTGCTATTGGATATTTACCATTGTTTATAGGAGAGCAAGTCACATTATTCTCATCCAGCTTATAGCCAGCCCTGCATTTGCAACGATACGCCTCTTTTGTATTCTCACAAATATGCGCGCATAGATTCTTTACTTTACCGCATATATCATCTAAATCAGCATGAGTTATATATTTACAGAAAGAGCAAAAATGTACATAGCAATATTAGGAACGTATTTGCATTTAATTACCGTCATCTTCTGGCAGCACGATTGTACCATCACTAGCATTTCCAATCAATTCTTCTTCAACATTTTGATCTTTCTCATCGGAGCCGTTAGAAAAATTTCTTGCTTTAGTTTCCAATTTATCGCTTTCTTCATTACTCACATAATCATCAATTATTATAGCGCCGGGGTAGTTATGATTAGTTTTGCCGCCATCACAGCAAATGTGATATGTATCGATTTTTGCAAAATATGAGAAAAGCGCATTGTTGCATTCGTTACTACTGGCCTTTACAGCTAAGCCCACCTGACAAGCGCGACAGCAATTTGCAAATGCGTTAGTATGATATTCATCATCGCAACGAGTACCCCGCAAAGCAGCTAAGCGTCCCGCCACACAATACTGCTCTTCCAATTTCCTTGAACAACAAACACTATACGTTGAATGACAAAGCCCACGCCACAGGGGGGGTATCGCGTTCACTTCGTAATCGTATTGTTCGCAGTTTTTTTCATTAGCAGCATACTGAATACCACTTATGCAGCATTTTCTAATATGACTAGCGATATCATCTAGAATATGAAACATTGCGTGACTCGACTTTTTTGAGTGTTTATACAAAATTGATAATTTAAATTAAAAGTCAAAATGAATCGCAGAGCATTTTTTATTATAAAGAGCATCACTATTGTACATATGGCATCCTCATTACTATAGGGTTTGGTAGTCATTGTCAGCGCGAAAAGCTCAAATTCAACTCAGCTAATAATTTTTTTCAGTCCTATATTCCTTTCGGTATTATATACCATAGAAGTCATAAGGAATTTAAAAAAAAAATCTCTTAAGCGATAGCATGACTTTATTCCTTGTGTCCTTCAGGTACAGCTGAACTTTTTACCTTGTTTTAAGGTTCGTAAGTTAAAAAGAGGTAACAAAAACTTTTTAAAAGAGTTTCACGTAAATTACTGATGGAGAGTGTCTGGCCTGGCTTAGGTTTGAAGAAATTGGAAGGAAATCTAATTATAATAGATATATGTATGTATATGTACATACATATATAATATTTTTTGTGGAAGATGGGGCATACAAGTTTTCCAAAGATATTATTGTAAGGATTTCTTAGGATTTTTGGGATTTGGACAAGCATCTTGCATATCCAAGCTTTTTTGTTTGTTAATGTTAACCAAACTATATGTGAATATTTCCGGTGGGGTGGAGCAAAATAAAATGAAAACAAGAATCAACGTTGACTTCGTCTGTACAGAATCTAAGTATAATATCCTTCCTAGTTGTTTTTTATAGCAAAAGAAAGCCATAAAAGATGTTTATATTGATTTTGATCAATCAGTTTTAAATTAAACTTAACCAGGTTTCGTGGAGGTATTTTGTCAAATAAACAAAATTTCCATTCAAGAAAGATATTTAAAAACTAGAGCACTAGTTTGTGGATATGCAGATAGTTCGAAATAGCTAAATCGGATCAGTTCGTACCGCTTATCATTTGTACTTACGAGTATACATTACAACATTCTCCTATAAGTAATGCAAACTTCAGGACAAACTTTATACGTATATGTACCCTGCTCAGGTTATTACATTACAATCATTTAAATTTCGAGCCGTTCCTTTTATAATTAAGAGTTCCTTCCAAATGAAATCCAAACAGGTTATTTGCGTTTCTGCTTTCAGCTCGTAGGCCCTATGGCAAATTACATAAAAAAGAAGGGAACTACGAATTCAGCTTACAAAAGGAAAGAGTGCGTGAAAGACTTGAAACGACATTCTTCTGTAATCAAGAAATACATACACGCTCCAACTTTCACCACAATGGATTACTTAAATTATGGTAAGCATATTCGAAAGATCTTCTCAGAGACTAACATAGTTTAGTTTAGTTAATGTAATTAGAATCTAAACTAATAACAATTTAATGCTATGTACATATATAATACAAAAAAAAAATTAAAAACTTTACTTACCAGAAGAAAACGTCGAATCCAGCAACGCCGAAAGCATAAACAGGACAATATAATATTTTTGTAGTCGACTTCTAATTTTAAAACATAGACATTTCAATATATTTGATGTTAACCTTGTGATCATTTTACAGCACTTTTTAGTTTTGTATAACAATGAATGATTTAAGTTCTACTGATTGTTCTTAACTTAAAATGTGTTTTTTTCCAAACTATGTTTTTTGAATTGGTGACCAATGTATCTCGAAAGTCACTTGATAAAATTCAATGAAATCTACAAAGCATTTTGAATTTCTCATAAAAATTTAGCCGTTGGTTTTCCTCGAAATATGCAATCGTCAGATACTATATTATCTATTGAAAAAACTCATTTTTTGCCCGATTGATTTTAGATGAATCTTCAAGGATTAGTGATGGTCAACGTAAGGAGCTTCAGCTGGAACTGGATCAACACAACCAATAAATACTTCTAAAATTATGATTTTTTTTATTTTTGTCCAGTCAAGCCAATAATCAAAGACGATCAGTTGGATGAATATCGTGGCAAAGGTGAGCCGGAGCCGAAAAAAACGCGCCAAAACAGGTCATAAATCAAGGTCATGTTGACAGTTTTCCTCTATTATCGAAGTGTGGTGCACTCCTAATTTTTTCCGTCCGGCCAAACTGTTAACTTGAAGTACGTAAAACGAGGTCGGAATCATGGGCTGGCAATTCTTGGTTTTGCTTCACGGTAATGCACCGTCGCATACTGCATTGGTTCTTCGTGAGTTTTTCGCGAAATTTTCAACCAATAATATGCCGCAACCACCACTTTGAATTTATTCATGTAGCTCCGCATGACTTCCAACGGCTATTCATCCAACTGAAACAATCGCTCCGGGGAAAACATTTTGTGTCAATTGAAAACATTAAGCGTGAATAGCAAATATAGCAGTAAAGCTAAGTAAGTCTATGACTCAATAAAATATTTAATTTCATCCATACACGATTTCGTTAAATAATGAACATTGAATTCTTTCAAAACTTTTTTAAACTCTTGCAATATGTTATTTGTTGGTTGTTTGTTCGGCTAAAAATAATCGATCATCAACACATAACATTGAAAGATGGAGCCATGTGTAGAAGTTCACGAAGTAAGGAAAGTTCTCTGAGCGCCATTTACTTGGGAGTTGCCAGGAGCAATTTTTTTAATAGGCTCAAGCAGCTCACAACTTCCAGTCATAGACCGAGTATCCTCTGAGTAACCAAAAACACCATAAACACCATTTTGAAGGCGAGCTAAAATAAAAAAGCGAATCATCCCTCCTCAGGGTTGTGCGCTGGATTTGGGACCCACCACGTAACAAATGCCCCAATGAAAATTAACGAATAACCTAGGATAAGAGCTCCACCTTTTTATGACGTTATTTAAGGGCATGCACATGGAACGTCCGGTCTCTTAATTAGGAAGGTGTCGCTGTTCAGCTGGTTGATGTTCTCGTAAAAGTAAAGGCTGACATAACCGCAGTCCAAGAAGTGCGACGGAACATGGACTAAAACGAGTGGATCCTTGTGGCATTTACTACAGTGACCATGCAACGGAGCGCAAATTCGGTGCAGTATTCGCCACATACTCTCATTAACACCGTTGGCTGAACGTCTGGCCACAATCCGCGTCAAAGCGAATTTTTTCAACATACCGTTGATTTTCGCCTCCGCCTCGACGGAATAGAAGGACGATGTGACCAAAGATGCGTTTTAGCTGCCCCCGCCCCGGTGTCAAAATAGTGCTTCGGGAGTTCCGAACATTGACTCGGACCACACGTCTCTGTGCAGCAAAACACTCATGTCAATAAACACAGCTGATCAGTGGGGCTTCAGACCGGGAAAATCAACAACTGAGCATTTTACATATTAACCATGCCCCAAATCTTGGAAAAGACCCATGAAAAGAGGATCGGCACACACCGCCTGTTGATTTCAAAGCTGTTTTTGACAGCACGAAAAGGTGCTTCCTTTGTGCCGCTATGTCTGAATTCGGTATCCCCGCGAAACTTATTTGGCTGTGTCAGCATCGGAAAGTACCTCTATCATGCGAGGTTTTCAGACAAAAAGACTCCCTATCGTGCGACTTCTTCAATCGACTGCTGAAGAAATTTGAGCAGCAGAGCTGAATCGGGAAGGCATAATCTTTCATAACAGTGTACAGTTACTGGCGTACGCCGATGATATTAATATCATTGGCCTCAACATTTAAACCGTTAGTTCTGCTTTCTTCAGACTAAACACGAGAGCGAAGCAAATGGAAGGTGGTGAACGAGGGCAAGACGAAATATTTTCTGTCGCTAAACCAACAATCGTCGCACTCATGTCTTGGCTAACCCAACTCTGTTGATAATCACAACTTCAAAGTCGAAGATAATTTGGAACCAGTATTAACACCGACAATAATGTCAGCTTCGAAATCCAACCCATAATAACTCTTGCCAACAGGTGCTTTTTCGGACTAAGTTAGCAATTGAGAAGTAAAGTCCTCTTTCGACGAACAAACACCAAACTTCATAAGTCACTCATTGTACAAAGGCATGGACGATGACCACATCCGATAAGTCGGCATTACGACTTTTCGGGAGAAATGTTCTGTTGAAAATTTATGGTCCTTGGTGCATTAGCAACGGCGAATATCGCATTCGATGGAACAATGCGTTATACGAGTTAAGCCACGACATTAAAATACTTAAGCGAATTAAGAGACAGCGGCTATGCTGTCTAGGTCATGTCGTCCGTATGGATGAAAACACTACAGAGAAGACCTCCACTTTGTTTGAGAGACCAAGTGGAGAAGGGCCTGGTTGCACTTGGTATCTTTAATTTGGCGCCAAATTGCGAAAATAAGAAACGACGGTCGCGCGGCTGTTAGCTCGATTAAAACGCATTGCGTTTTCTACGCCGGTAAAAAAAGAAGAAAAGGATGGGCAACCCATTCTCCTACGTCATCCCGCAACTCTTCCTTTGTCTTACACTAACTCTGAACAGATCCGACGAGCCGGCAGCAGCAACCATCAGCATCAAACATTTTTCTTAGAAATAAATAGATAAAACATTTTATCAGCACAAATTTTAAAATTAGTGATCCGAAGGTAGAGTTTAAAAGGGTGGCACATGAAGGCAAAAATAATACCCAAATGTCACCACTTCCAAACATTGGACGGGTAATGCAACCGCAAAGCATTTTTACCAGAACTTCACTCGAGATACATCAGCCCGAATGTCATGTGGACGCAGATATTGTACCCCTCATAAGCCCAACTAACATGACAGAAACAAACATTGAATCATATGTTTTATGGGGCTGTCGTTCTTGTTCGCAGATACCAGTGTGACTCACGATGCGAGGAAATACAACCTGATCATGCCACAAGTTCCTCCCAGCAACCTAATAGAGTTAAAGGCAGTCATCAATTCCGCTCATATTTGCTGATAGCCAGCAAAGTCGCCTGCATCGTGTTCTTTCGGTGATGCTCTTAGGTGACCTAAACTCAAACCAACTTTTCACCAAAATGCGACGGGTTGCTGGCACCGAGTTCTGCGAAACAGTACTCATCGATCTGTGAGTGATCGCATCAAAAGATAACGTAGCAGATAAAATCGCCATTGCAGGCGCCATTATCGATCCTATGCATTTGATGAAATTAGCATAGTAGGCAATCAACCACCACAACAACCAAGAGGAAATCCGAATAAAATCGCTCAGCTAAGGCAGTATATGGAATCTATAAAATCGTAACTTGCAAGGAGCTGTAGTCAAAGCCGACAGACACACCAACGATATACGCACTAGGATTCCACGCACAGTAACGAAAATGTAGAAAACCCTGCTCAGTAAAAATTATTCGAATTTTTGTAATTAGCATAAAAGACTACCGGTAAATTACAACTACGTTGTGCTATGTTACCGATCATTAACACGTATTACATTACCGACATGTAACCCTTTATTACGTTTTTTAAATCTCTGTGACAAACAACCCATTCTCCTGCAACCCAAAATCCTTCTTTTTTCTCGCGGGCTCCGAACTGATTAGACGTACTGACAGCACAAACCATCGGCACCATCTTAGAGAGCGTATAAGTATACCTTTTGTTTTGAAATATATAGATAATAAATTGTATTTACCCACAAATGATCAGGAGGATTAGACAAGTTGAAATACGAGTGATTGTCCGCCTGTCCGTCAGTCTGTCTGTGCATGCGATAACTTCAGTTAAAATTAAGATATCTTAACTAAAATTCGTACACTTGTTCCTTGGCCGTTTTGACGGCCATCCTTTGTGTTTGGCGGCAATTTATACCTTGTCTATTTTTGTACCTTTGGAACATATATATAGAGTATAATAATTTTGTTCATCTAACGCTTGTCTGTATCGAGATAGATGTGTAGTTATACATATAAAAATGTTCGGATCACGAGACGAGTTGAATTCCGGGTTACTGTCTATCGTTCAAGTTCAGTTTAAAATTCCATCTGATGCTTGCTCTTGCCAGTATATAAATCAAGAGCCAATCAATGTACTATTTGGATAAAAATGGGCACGATTAGTGCCCTTGAGTCCCACTTTATGACTACACATTTTTCAAATCGGACTAAAACTATTCAAGTCCCCAGATGCCGAAAAAATGGGGACCACAGTTCCTATCGCGAAATTCTTATTGAAATATCGGTCAATCTGTGAGATTTCTTTTTACCCCCACATACCTAATAGAAAAATTTTCTAACTTCCGACTGACTTTATACTGCATGTATTCGCAAATAAGTGAATTATCTTAATAATTTGAGAGGAGGTGTTTTTATAATAACGGTTAGTAAAATCAGGTGAAAACTTGTCCTAGGAACCATATAACATACATCAGGATTTAAAACATCTAGTTGATTTTAGACCTTTTACTATACGTAAATTTGTAGTAATGCCAAAAATAATAAAGACGGCCAATACTTCCAACATACCTAATATTAATTTTCAATCTTCTGGTTTTTATGCCTTGTATATTGGTCAAGATATCATAGCAAAATTAACTGAACGTTTAATATAAAATGTTCTAAATGTACGAATTACCCCGATTCCCATATACTGTTTACTTGTACTTGTACAATGATTTTTATTATACAAACAAATCTTCTGTCGAATATGTCGGTCAGTGTATACCATAAGCTATATATTTTTAAAGTTGTTTACAAAAATTTGTTCTCGAATATACCTGAGTAATATATCCTTGTTCGAGGTATACAAATAAGAAAGTGTGATATTAATTCATAACATATTATTAAGAATATGTAAAATATATCCTGCTGGATATAATATCAATTTTTTATTAATTAATTATAACACTTTTTGATTTTTATACCTCGAACAAGATATATTACGTAATAATGGCTTGCCGAATTGTACAAACTGGTCATGCATTTTTTTTAGTAATTATGCCGCCTAATGCTTAAGAATAAGTAATAATTAAGTTATTAAAAGAGGGGCAACTCTCTTAAAAAGTTGTAATGTAACAAAATTTCTCAGGCAATTGTTACATTGAATGCAATACTTTTCACATAATTCAGTTTGAGCGAGACTTCGACAAATTTGAGGAGAATTTTTACATATGTAAGTATGTATAATATATATTTCGTTTTGACAGAAAATATCACATTCAGGCGTTTCCTTCCAATTGAGGCATACTTGCACAGAAAACGCATTTATTAAAATACGTATAAAATGCCGGATCGTTGGAGAATGACTACATATGTAGGTGAAATAGGTCAGATTTAAAGACAAATCTGTCCTCAAAATGCAGATGTATCAAGTAGTACACTTATCACTTTCCAAAGATAAAAATTGCGGTGTATGGTGGGGTAGCATATTTCAAATGATCTACGAGCACTTCTCGTAATGTATGCACAAGCATATGAGTTTAGAAAACTGTATTTATATTAGAATATTTTTTTCTCAAGTTTCTATGAGACATCAGTTTTTGTTCTTAATTTTTTTTTTTATTTTGACTCTCTTATTATTAATAACAAACACATTTTTTATTTATCCGTAGGTATTTAAATTCATATGTTCATATGACTACGTCATGTGCAACGCGTACACATATTGACGTACATATGCCACAATCTTCGTATCTTTATCAGTTTTAATGACAAATTGTCGAAATTTCATCAATCTTGGAATTCGTACAGACACTTTGCTGTTTATACCGTTACACATACCGAGTGACTGATGAACTACATAATTAATCTATGTAATACACACCACACCAATACAGCTGAGTACATTCGTTGCTTACGATCGTTGACGGTTTGGTTAACTAACTGACTGAATGTGATATGCTTGTTGTATTGTGTGTTTCGTTAAAATAATATTGTTTCTTATTGGTCATTTGACTTCGAATTTTCTGTAGCTGTCTGCAACATTTTTGATATATGTATGTATATGGCTTGGTTTTCATTACTACAAGACATTTACACAAGTAATGTATCCACGGGTTGTTTACTTGGTTTAGCTTGGGCTTAAATTGGTTATAGTTCAGTGTTCAACATAATAAATAAAAAACGATCATAAACAATTATTCACAGGCACTTAGTGCTTACATAGATACATATATACGCTCTGACATTTGTTCATGAAAACATGAGAATGCTTAACTGCTATCATTCAAAATATGTGCAGATAAATACATACCCTGCAGGTAATCGAAATGTTCAGACATATGTATTTTAACGGCTTGAAGATCTTACTTATGTAGTATTAACTGCGTACTTAAT
The DNA here is from genome assembly GCA_027475135.1 of Bactrocera correcta. Taxonomy (NCBI): domain Eukaryota; kingdom Metazoa; phylum Arthropoda; class Insecta; order Diptera; family Tephritidae; genus Bactrocera; species Bactrocera correcta. Next base: position 68,991,437 of record CM050327.1, on the reverse strand, counting down.
CAGATTGAAATTTGTAGGTGACAGACGACAACTAGTTTAAACTCTCGTAAACAGCTGATTGTCATTTTAATGTTTCAGTGAAAATGGATTGAAGATAAACATTGCTATTGTTAACCGACCAATATGGCTACGGCCAGATCGAAATACAATTTTTTGGTGTTGTTCAAGATTACTAACAAAATATGTAAAACAATGAAAATTTAAGAAAACGCGAAATTTAAATATGCTCGTGGCAATAATTTATGAAGTGACATTGTTTTACTATATCAAATAGCACACTCTTTCATTAATGCATACCATTAATGACGATTTTCAGTTCGCAGAACCAAACTAATTCAGATCCCTGTAGGCCATATACAAAAGTACTAGCGAGTTGTCATATCTAACTGAAAGTAAACAGCCCAGATAAAAGCAGAGCAAATATTGGATATGAATACACGCACAAGAATGGGCATACTTAAGTATGCAAACTAACATACCAAATTAACATTTACTTTGGTTTTCAATTTTATTCGGAATGAACATAAGACATTTAAAACTAAGGAGAATTATGTCACGTTGGACAAGATCATTGCCAGTATTGTTCCTTTGATCGGGAACGCGAATAACGGATAAATAAAGTTGACCTGCGAGTGAGCTTAAAGCCTTCCTACATTTGTTGACCTCATTGGAATTTATCTTTGGCGACGAAAAGGCTTGCAATGCCACCAGTCTACCGGTAACATTTTTATTATCCTTCCGTAGGTAACTAGTAAAACTCCACAGGCCCTTGTAAGTTGTTGGCTAAGTTTGGTACACGGATGGAGAAGAGAACGTTACTTTCCAGCGAAGCGAAGAAATATGCTCTAACCAACATTTGTGGTGCAACTCTGCGCTAACATGTCTTCTGATGCATTCATTTCGTTCCTTCAATTCATTTCTTTCGATAAAAAACGTTGCTGCAACCCTTATTTGTTTTCTATTTATACTATATTTTTATTTTAACTTTGAAGTTTGAAAAATACAAGAAACAAATCTTTTAATTTTAACTATTCACAATAAAAAAACTGATCTACAAGGTGCTTTCCAAAAAAACAGAACAAATGGTTTTTTCAATGTCCTTCAATGACCATATTTTATAATGTTAATAAGTTTTAGCTGTTTTCGACTCACCATTTCTTTCCCCACTACTGCTCTCTTGTAAAAAAAAATTACATATAAAGGCATCAACAAAATTATCGAGATTAACTGGTACAAGAGAGTATCTCATAAAAGTGGTACGGTCGCTATGTTCAGTGCTACCAAGTTTTGTTTGGCATATTTTACAAGGTACTTTCCAAAGTAAACTGGATTTTTTAAATCTAATGCCCCTTGGTGACGCCACTTATATGTCGATTGATGCGTTAGAATCTGCTACCTTTATCGATTTTCCAGTGAGATTTTCATGACATTTCATCATTCATTGTAAGTGAAGTTATTGCGTTTTAAGTGTCAGTATGTTCGTGTTATCGGTGTGAAAAAGAACTCCGAACAAAGAGCCAACATTAAATTTTGTTTTAAAATTGGTAAAACTTTTACCGAAACGTTTCAATTGATGAAACAACTTTATGGCGATGATTGCCTACCCCGTAGCAGAGTGCACGAGTGGTTTCAACATTTGCAAAGTGGTCGCGAGGACATAAATAACGATCAACATATGAGCCAATCAAAATCCGTGATCACCGGAAATTCCATCGAAACTATGCGTGAAGTCATCAAAAATCAGCCGATGTCATCATTGAAATTCATGGAAATTGGTCATCTCCGAAACATCGATTTATCACATTTTGACCGAACATTTGGGCTTACGAAAGGTATATGTACGTTTTGTTCCACACAAATTGGCTGACGACCAAAAATTGCTCAGAATCCAAAATTCGAAGGACATCTTGTGACCAATTATTTGATCAAAATTCACATTTTAACCATTAACCTCTCCCCGTATTCATCTGATATGACACCGTGCGACTTCTTCCATTTCGGAAAAAGGCGTTTGCCTATAAAAGGAAAGCGTTATGCAGACGTAGAGGCCATTCAAAAGGCTTGCATATATTAGACAATCTGCGTGGTTTATTATTAAAATATGGAGATAATAATTTTATAATATCAGCATGCCTTTATGTCTAAGCGGATAATATCGGGAATTAAGAGGTGTCCCTCATAGTTCGTAAGATTAGAATTCGTTTCCTTCCAAGGTGACCAACTTTAAAGAGGCTGCAACAAGATAGTGATCCGAGTCGGTGTTAAGACCTCGGAGTGCGCGCACATCTAAAACACTGGAGACGTGTCTTCCGTCTATCACAACATGTTCTATCTGGTTGGTGGTTTTCGATTCGGAGACAGCGAGGCAACTTAATGAATTTTCTTATACTGGACCTAACCATATTTCGGACAGCAGCCAAGTCGATCAGCCCCAACCCATTTGGAGATGTTTCATCGTGGAGGCTGAATTTATCGACCGTAGCGCCAAAGATACCTTCTTTGCGCACCCTGGCTTTAAAATGTCCAAGCACGATTTTAATATAGTAGCGGAGTCAGCTCTCATAGGTGCGCACCTAGCGCTCATAGAAGGCATCTTTGGTCACATCGTGCATCTCTTCCGTCGGGGCATTGCCGTAGATCAGCGACAGTACTCGGCGACGGAATCCCTCTCCCACCACGAATCCCACACCAAAATTGCGCTCCTTTATATGGCCACTCTAGTAAATGCAACAAGGACATATCGTCTCAGTCCTTGTCCTGCCATCGCATTTCTTGGACGGCGGTGATGTTAGCCCTCAATCTAACGAGGACATCAACCAGTTGGGTAGCGGCACCTTCCCAATTAAGGGACCGGACATTCCAGGTGCATACCCTTAATTCGTAGTTCTTATTTTTTTTGCCATGTCGTTATCAAAAGGGCGGTCTCTCTTCCGAGGTTGTTTATGCTTTTTCATTGGTATATTTTTTTACGTGGCGAGTCCAAAATCCAGCGCTCAACCCTGAAGGGGATGTTCTTATGCTACCCAGTGGATGCTTGGTCAAAGACCGGAAGTCGTGAGCTACTTGAACTATATGTAAATAAATCGTTTCTGGTCACTTTCAAGTGAATGGCGATCAGAGAACTTTCCTCATGGAACATGACATCGTCCTCCTTTGACACTCACATCTGATAAATATTTGTCAGCGTGCAGAACAAAGTTTCTATCACTTTCTTAAAGTCTTGTGCAAAAACTCAGGTAAACGAATGCTTTTAGTACACGAGAGCTTGCATATATCTTTAACATATCGATATTTGAACCCGATTAACTGTGAATATTTACCTTACACACATGCACTTACCACGCACTTTGCACTTTCACCTTCCTTAGTAAAACGCCCGGTTTTTGCTTGTCATTATTTTCTGACTTAAATGTGTTTCACACAGAACATATATGTGATGTATTCAAAAGCTGTAATAAATAATTAATATCGCAAACTCTAGCTAGAGAGGAAAAAGGGCGGCCACCAAATAGGCCACGTGCAGGTTCGTTTTTTTTTTTTTTTTTTTTTGTTTTTAGTAGGAGGAAGCATCGAAAGCCGGCCATCTCCCACGGGACCACTGGACAAAGTATTTCTTCATGGTATCCCGTATGGAGTGTATTTGCATGTGTGGATGTGGGATGCTCTCGCGTGTGGATTGTATTGATATGGATTGTGAGTGATATCGAGGTGAATGTGGTGTGTGTAGCGTGTTGTGTAGATTTTAAATGGTGTGTGACCAGGGTTAGAGTTGTGTTTAGGTGTTGTTTGGGGCAGGGGACTGAGGCTCACTTATCCATCCCGGCTCCTAGCCAGATATGAAATGATGATGAGCCTATTGTAGGACGGGACCATGCATGCCCGCTAATTGGCGGTTGTGGTACAGCGTCGCAGTTGCGGTCGGCAAGATACTGACTGATGTCGTGCCTGGTGATTCGGTGCATCATGATGTGATGAAGCCGCACTGATTACACGATGTACACTCCTGTGTGTTGTGATTAGGCGCCAGGCAATTAGGACAATGGCCGTCTGCCTGGACGACCTGTTGACGTTGCTGAAGTTGTAACATCTTAAATATCTCGCAGTGAGGTAACCGATAGGCATCGAATGCGCTGCGGGTCTGCCGCTAGAGTGGGTGTTGACAGCCATGCTGGCGTTCCACTATGAGGAGCCAAATAGCGACCATATGGCTGTAATTGCCGAAGTTTCGCTCTCCCAGGAAACGGAACTCTGTCGTAGAAATACTTGTCGAAAACGAAGCTGGCGGCAAAAAGACTTTGATACTGGCGTTTTTGAGAGCGTAGTATCCGCTGTGCGGAGGGAGCTAGTTGCAGTATGCGATGCAACTATGCGCAGGACGAGATATTATGTAAATAGAAAGCCGGTATACTGGTGGAACGACGAAATCGCCAAGCTGAGGAAGCTCTGTCACTCAGCTAGACGCCGCCACCAGCGTAACCAGGAAGATGATAACGAAATCAGCCTCAGATAATCGTTTAAATAACAGAAACAGCACCTAAAGTCAGCCATTATCGCAGTAAGAGATCCTGTTTCGAAAAATTCTGTGAAGAAGCGAACATAGACCCCTGGGGAACGGTATACAAAATTTGTATGTCGAAGTATAAAATAAGTCTCAGCAACCTAAGAACGCATCCTATATGAAAAATGTTGTCGAAGCGTTATTCCCGACACATGCATCCATTTCCTATATTAAACGGAACGAAGCTACGGAGCCACCCCTATTAGTCACAGAAGACGAACTATTAGCTATTGCGAAAAAAATCAAAAACTCTAAAGAGCCCGGAATAGATGGTATACCAAACAGAGCCCTTAAGAAAGCCACAGCTCTAAAGCTCAGTTTATTTATTAACATGTACAATGCGTGAATATTAGAAGAGGTGTTCCCCGATCCGTGGAGGATATAGCGTCTGGTTCTAATCCCAAAGCCAAAAAAGCAACCAGAAGCACCTTTATCATATCGATCTCTTTGCATGCTCGACACGATTGGGAAAGTGTACGAAAGCGTTGTAAGAAACCGCTTGGAGTTAGCAATCCAAAAAGCCGGCGAATTATCAGAAAGACAATACAGTTATAAAAAAGTGGTCCACTATTGACGCACTAAGAGAAGTAGTTGATACCTCGAAATGTGCAATAAGTGGGAAAAGATGGCAAAGTGGTACAAAAAAATACTGTGCGCTAATATCACTGGATGTGAAAAATGCGTTCAACTCCGCTAAGTGGGCAAATATAATAAAATCTCTACACGATATACACGCTCCTCAGTACCTGATAAATATTATAATGAGTTACTTTCTAAATATGAGATTTCATTCGAGACGGACGAGGGCACTCAGAGCTACATTATATCCAGTGGAGTACCGCAAGGCTTAGTTTTAGGCCCGCTGCTAACCTGATGTACGACAGGGTGTTAAGAATTCCACAACCAAAAAATGTTAAAACAATCGCATATGCAGATGACCTCAAAGTGGTGGCTGTAGCTAAACATCTGGATGACCTCCGGATTAAATGCAATTACAGCACAAATGGTTTGCACCGATGGTTTGCTACCATGAATCTAGAGCTGGCTGAGAAGAAGTTTTGCGCATAAGCTCCAGGAAAATTACGAAAAAATATCGCTGACCATAGGAGAATATGAGATTACTTCACAGGTGCAGTTGTAGTATCTTGGAGTAATAGTGGACTCAAGACTCAAATTCAAGGAACACTGGGAAAATGCGACAAGTAAAGCAAATAAAATATATAATGCATTGTCTAGAATGATAGCAAGTAAAGGCTGTGTGCGTTCCAGCAGTTTAATAGCAAAGTCAATAAGTTCAGTGATCCTGTATGCGGCTCCAATATGGATACAGGCGCTAGAAACAAAATCATATGCTAGACCAATTAACACAGTGCACAGGCTTACAGCAATACGAGTGATAAGTGCTTTCCGAACTATTTCAAATGACGCTGCTGAGGTATTGGCCAGTATGGCACCGATTGACATCCAGGGAGACGAATTCGCGCGAATATATAACTGATAAGAGACGTCTACCACAGCAAAAAGAGAAGAGAGAATGAAAAGCATTGCAATGTAGCAGCAGCGGTGGCAAACTTCATGCAAAGGACGGTGGACCTACCGACTGATTTCGGATATACACTCGTGGTTAGGTAGGAAACATGGAGACCTGTATTTCCACCTTACCCAAAAACTCAGTGGGCATGCTTCAGAAGCTATCTAATCAAATATCATCATGACTTTATTCAATACTATCCCACGTGTGCAGAGTGTACAGAAAACTCTGAACACGTGTTCTTTTATTGATCACGGTTTTCAAGTATAAGGGAAAAGCGGAAAACCAGCCTTGGAGGTAGTATCACATTTGAAAATTTGGCAGCACTTATGTTCGAGTTCTCTGCAAAGTGGAAAGCTGTCAGCGGAGCGACAAATCTAATTATGACAAGATTGAGACATTTAGAACAGGCTAGGGGTCAGTCAGTCCGTACAATAGAGGAGACTTAAATGTCTGCTTCTCTCTCATGAAGTAATACTTTATCCAGTGGTCCCGTAGGAGAGACATGAGATGGGAGTAGGTTAGGTTTAGCAGATTAAAGTCCAGCACTCCGGCTTTAAAAGTCCGACTATAAAAAAAAAACTATGAGGAGCCGTTGGTGTGGTGGTTCGGGGCGCTGCAATGCAACCAAGGCAGCTGCTTGGCGGGGCACATTGACAGCCGAACAAGTAGTTGCTGTCGGAGCTGGTGGCTTTGGCTGGTTCTTCACCTGAACGCTGCCATAATCTGAGTTCGCACTTTCTGTTTGGATTTAGTACTAAGAGTGAACTCTCTTTGTCAACAGGCTTGGATTTTCTTAGTAATGATACCGCCAGAGGATGGTGGTGGCAAGATGCAGGCGTTTGCGCCCTATAGTACCTAGATAGACAGGATTGTCAGCACTGGCTACATGTCAATATGTGGCTGATCATGTCCCCATATGGCTGGAAATATATGTCTTGTACGCGTGTGGTGGCTTTTCTAACCAGGATACAAATATTTCGGAATCAGACGACAGATATAATTTGTATTTCGTCATGTTTAAGTGAATCTATACCATGGAAACTAGTTTTGCTAGTAGCAGAGCGCTACAGAGTTCAAGTCGCGGTGGACTTAGCTTTTTAGGGACGCAACTTTTGCTCTTGAAACCAGTAGGTGGCTTGTGGTTGCGGTATCGTTTTGTATGCGCACATATATTTTTAGCGGCAGAATACACCTTTTCAGAGGCGTCGCAAAAGCCGTATAGTTCAACTTTGTATTCGGGGGAATAGCTTACCCACCGTGAAATTTTTGTCTGCGCTTGTCGCTCTGTCACTTGTATCATAATTGGCGAAAAGCATCCTGTGGTGTCCAAACGTTTCGCTGCCGGAGATAAAATATTCTCTTCGTTATGGTGGATAATGCGGCTAGGGACTCAGTTTTGTATGAAAACTGGTCCGATATCGCATAAGGAAACTAGTATCCAACAAATTGTCGTTTGATATATTTTTTAAGACATTTGAGTGATAAGGTGTGATCTTTTCAAGGGGATCCCTGCGACGTTGAGGGCTTTTATTACCTGTAACAAATACTCGTACGATACGTTTGTATTTTTAACACTACAGTTGCCAGAGGATATTTTGAGTTTGTTTTTTTCTGCCAATTTGTGGAGATTTTTAATGGCTAGATATGGTGCACAGTAAAGACCAAAGGTAACTGTTAATTTGAAGTCGGGTAGTAAACTTGTGAAGGATCTTCGAATAATTCGTTGAAAATCTTGATCGTCTTTATGTACGACTATTTGCCGATATATTTTCAACTTCCCCATTGAATACGTATCTGAATATACGCCAATTTAATATCATGTGCATTAAATCTGGTTGGAGTGTGGATACCTTAAATAGGATACATAGGAGCTTGTGGTTTTCGAGGCATTGAATTTATTGAATTACTTTTCTTGTTTTTTTGTCTGGCTTTACTACTGCATGATGTGGCAAATAAAACGGTTTAGTTTTTGCCGTTGATGATTTTTGCCCTTGGGCTTACTTCGTCCATGTGGTCTAAGTGGAGGCATTCTTCTAACACTCCGATTTGGGTTCACCTTTTTTAAGTAGGTTAAGTGCTGTATTGCAGAGGTGCCTGAGTGACCTAAGGCGAGTGTGTTAAGGAATTGTTTCTTAACCCTTTCAGGACCGCACCCGACCCCTGGTACCCAAACCAACTACCAGAACAATTTTTTCTTGATTTTCTTACTTAAAATGCCTCAATTAATTGCCATGTTTTAGCTCTCTAGTGTGAGCCGGTCAAAAGAAATTGAAAGTTGCTTATAAACAACATGGGCCGTTTAGGGCAGTATTTGAGTAATATAAAGACATGCAAAGAAAAAAATATATATGTATACAAGGTCAATTGTCATATACGTATATGTTTGTTTTGTATTTTAAGTGAGATAAAATAAAAACAGTTCTTGTGCATAGATGAACACCACATTTTAAGCATTTTGAGAGAAGTTTAAAGACGGCATCGTCCTTTCTCTCCCAAAACTATCTGATGCCCATTTTCAAAGCAAAGTCACAAATACTTCCTGCCATCCAGCGTGCGTGAACATTTCCCCATTTGTGGCACTTAATAGCGTTGTACTGCTTGAAGGATGATCTTCCAAAAATATGAAATTAACCTGATAACCGAAAGCTTTTATTTATTGCATTTGCATACCTCTGAACTTACCTTTTTATGCTATGACCTTTAATGCTTTGGTGTACCTCTTGAGATACATTGTTGAATTTTTCTTTTAGCATCCATAATAGTGGACGAATTTCGTATAATTTGTCATAATAATTATAGCTTTCATATGGTTGTTTCAACTTATCAGGAAAATGGGCACATTTACCTAAGTCGATTGGTATTTTTCTCCATTTCAATTGGGAAACATCAACTTTTCCAATAATAAAGTCATCCCTATTTTCTGATCTTTTAGAAAATTCTTGCTTTGCCGTACTTTTCAGTATATCGATTTCTATTCTTCACCATTTCCTAAAATCTCTTTCGGAGCTTTCTCCAAAAACTCTTCGTCGTCTTCATTACACTCTTCGTTAGAAGATTTGTCCCAGTCTATCTTCATTACACAGCCCTTTACATGCTTTACTCATTTTAATGTTTGTATGACCTAAACGCCCAAAGTTTCTTAAAAGCAACTTGCACAAACAAAAACATTTTGCGGTGCGATAGAATTTAATTATTTTTAATAATATGCTTCAAAACTTTCGCACGACCAACACGCTCAACTTCGCTTTGAATAATGAGTCATAACATGATTGATCATAACGCAACCGTTATGTTCTTGTTAATTTGGTATTCCCCGAAGTCAAATTGATCAATAAGATGTGTATTTTAAAGAGGTATTTGACTTTTTAAGCGATGTAAAACAAACAAATTCATTAATATCGACATTTTCGAGACGTGCTTTTAGAGCTTCCCAAGCAAACTTGAAACTTTCGTCATTAAGAGCGAGCTGTTTGACTATTGCACCAGCTTGACCTTTGGTTTTGGTATTCGACTCTAAACGTGTCCCGGAAGGAAAGTCATTGTTCATAACCTTCATGAAATATTTCTGCATCGCATGCTGGCACTTTAAGGTGAATACCTGAACTTGCCTCTTGGGCACGTGTTTGTGGCAGCTCTACTCTCGGTTGATTTAATTAGTTTTAATTGATCAGAGATCATAGCTTTTGTTTCTTCGTACTGGTCTAAGCAGGTTTCATATTTGGCGTAAGCAGAAGATTTACAATTTTTAGGTAGATCTAAGTCTTCAGATTCTACGATTGCGTCATATGCGGCTTGGAGACGTCTTCAGAAATTGTCAAGATTTAATTTTTTGATTTCGAACACCGACTCAGAATTGTCTTGAGTCGGTGACGATGAAAATTGAGTGCAGTAAATGAAATATCTTTCCCCCTTTTCTGATTTGATTTTACGTCGCTGAAATTCTTTCTTCGATACATTCCATGTAAGATATGTTGGTACTTATGCATAAAAACAGCTTTTCCAAAATCATCATCTTCACACAATTTAAAGAAAGCAGTCAAAGTAGTATAAGGGGGTGACGACGCTCGTTGCGTTGTATTTCTTCTTCTTATTTACTAGGGTAGAAACCGCTTACGCGGTTATAGCCGAGTTAACAACAGGGCGCCAGTCGTTTCTCCTTTTCGCAAGATGGGGCCGATTCGTGACTCCAAGTGGAGTCAGGTCTTTCTCCACCTAGTCTTTCCAACGGAATGGATGTTTTCGACTTCCTCTGTCCTGGCGCGTACTGCGTCAAAAACTTTCAGCGCTGGAATGGTTTCGTCCATTCGGACGACATGACCTAGCCAGCGTATATACTGTCTTTTGATTCGCTGATCTATCAGTGTCGTCGTATTTCTCATTCGGTATTTGCACTGGTTAAGACATTAAAATCTTTTCTCTCGAAAACTCGTAACGTCCACTCATCAGATGTTCTCATCGTCCATGCCTCTGCAACATATAGCAGGACGGGAATAATGAGTGACTTATAGAGTTTTTTTTCAGTTCGTCGAGAGAGGACTTTACCTCTCAATTGCCTACTTGGTCTGAAGGAGCACCAGTTGGCAATAGTTATTCTGCGTTGGCTTTCCAGGCTAACGTTGTTGCCTTATCCATTCTGAAGAAAACAAAACTAACGGCACAGTTTTTAAGGCCAATGATGTCAATACCATCAGCATACGTAGGCAGCTGTACACTTTTATAGAAGACTGTACCTTCTCGGTTTAGTTCTGCAGCCCGAACTATTTTCTCCAGAAGAAGGTTGAAGAAGTCACACGAAACAGTGTCGCCTTGGCTGAGAACATGCTTGGTATCTAACGGCTCAGGGAGGTCCTTCTTGATCCTGATGGAGCTTTTGGTGTTGCTCAACGTTGGTTTACATAGCCGTATTAGCTTTGCGGGGATACCAAATTCAGACATCGTGGCAAAAAGGCAGCTTCTTTTGGTGCTCTTGAAGGCAGCTTTGAAATCGACGAAGAGGTCGTGTGTGTACAGTAGTTGGCGCAGATTTTGGGGTTTCCCTTTTTGTGGATTGGGTTGAGCACACTTAAATTCCAAACTTTGGGCATGCTTTCATCCGACCGTATTTTTTAAAGAAGCTGATGCATGCCCCTTTCCAGTTCTTCACCGCCGTGCGTGAATAGCTCGGCCGGCAGTCCATCAGCCCCCGCATCTTTGCTATTCTTCAGACGGGTGATTGCTATTCGAACTGCCTTATGATCGGGAAATGGAACGTCTGCTCCTTTGTCATCAATTGGAGAATCGAGTTCGCCTTTTCCTGGCGTTATGCATTCACTGCGGTTCAGCAGGCTGGAGAAATGTTCCCTTCACCACTTTAATATGCTCTGGGTATCGGTTAATAGGTCACCTCCATGGGTTCTACAAAAGGATGCTCCTGTCTTGAAACCTTCTGTTATTCGCCGCAATTTTTTAGAATTTACGAGCATTACCCCTGTCGGCCAGCGTGTTAAGCTCTTTATACTCATGCATTTCGGCCTCTCTCTTTTTCTGCCTGCAAATGCGTCCCTCTTCCACTCTCGTTATCTATCCCACCCCGCACGTGTTGTGGTCGATCGTTACGTTGCGGGGTAGGCAGTCCGTTTTCTCTCAACTGCGACACGGCACTCCTCATCGTACCAGCTGCATTTGCATTTTCCGAAAACCAATAATTTTGGTTGCAGCTTTACGTTAGAAGTTTGAAATGCCGTCCCACAGTTCCCTTATACCGAGTTTTTGACGAGTGCTCTCAGAGAGCAGGAGTGCAAGCCGAGTAGAAAATCGTTCGGCTGTCTGTTGTGATTTCAGCTTCTCAACGTCGTTCTTTTCTTGTGTTCTTTGACGTGCGTTTTTTGCTGCACAGAGTCGCGTGCGACCCTTGGCTGCTATAAGATAGTGGTCCTCGGAGCGTACGAACGTCGAGACTACTGGAGAGGTGTCTTCCGTCTATCACAACATGATCGATCCGTTTGGTGACTTTCCGATCCGGGACAGCCAGGTAGCTTGATGCATTTTCTGCTGCTGGAATCTAGTACAACAGATAACCATATTTCGGGCCCCGGCGAAGTCGATCAGCCTCAACCCATTTGGGGATGTTTCCTCGTGGAGGCTGATTTTACCAACCGTAGTGCCAAAGATACCTTCTTTGCCCACCCTGGCGTTCAAGTCGCCAAGCACGATTTTGACATAGTGGCGGGGTCATCTCTCATAAGTGCGCTCCAAGCACTCATAAAAAGTATCTTTGGTCACATCGTCCTTCTCTTCCGTCGGGGCGTGGGCGCAAATCAGCGATATGTTGAAGAACCTCGCTTTGATGCGGATTGTGGCTAGACGTTCATTCTTCGGAGTGAATGATAGTACTCGGCGACGTAGTCCCTCTCCCACCACGAATCCAACACCAAACTTTCGCTTATCTATATGGCCACTGTAGTAAATGTCACAAGGACCTACTCGTCTCTGCCCTTGTCCCGTCCATCGCATTTCTTGGACGGCGGTGATGTCAGCCTTTATTTTCAGCAGGACATCAACCAGCTGGGCAGCGGTACCTTCCCAATTAAGGGGCCGGACATTCCAGGTGCATGCCCTCAATTCGTAGTCCTTATTTCACTTGCCATGGTCGTCATCAAAAGAAGGGTCTCTCATCCGAGGCTGGTTGTTGGTTTTCATTGGGGGTGTTTTTTTACGTGGCGGGTCCCAAACCCAGCGCACAACCTTAAGTAGGGGATATTTCACCTTCTCACTTAAGCTCGCCTTCAAACGGATGTTCTTAGGCTACCCAGAGGATACTTGGTCAAAGACCGGAAGTCGTGAGCTGCTTGAGCCATATTTAAAAGAATCGTTTCTGGCCCCTCTTAAGGGAATGGCGATCCTCACTTGCGTAAACTTCTACACATAACTCCATCCTCCATGCGCTGCATTTACTTCCGCAAAATACAATAGTTGACCATTCTCTCACATAGTGTCACATTTGATTAATTTCGTCGTTTCTATTTGGATCCAAATGCGGTCATATTTGCAAATGTTCTTGATGGATTTCGCCCACTTTCAATCTCAACATTTATGTGGTCATTCCCAGTAACAGAGTCCGAAGCCAGATCTCTTGGATATCGTTTCGTACACTTCCCATCAACCATACATGGCGAATAAACATTAAACTCTCTACAAGGGTTCGAATAGTGTTTTTGACAACGACATCAAACAGTTCGGGATCTGTCGTTGCATCGGGAATTTCTGCCGAAATGACATCATCAACTTCATCCGGTGTTATTTTATTCACAAACCAAATCAAAATACGAGGATGAGCCAAACCGCGTTTCTGCCACTCCACAGAGTACATCCAACAACACACCTCACCAAAAACATAACTTTTTAAGATGAAATCCACGAGTGCTTTTGATATTTGATTGAATATACTTATGTGCTGTTAGGACAATCTCTTAGCGATTGCCAATTAAATAAGAGTTCTTTAGTTTCTGCCCATTGTGGATTGCACGTAGACGTAATAAACAAATCAGGTCGGCGTCCTGTCAGTCATTCGTCCTATGCATATTCGTGCATATAACGTGAACTACCAGCAAATGAAGATGACAAAATAATCATTCGTCCAAAATCGTGTACATATCTATCGTTGGCATCACGCAAATGTATGTATTCCTCGGTACGTAATTTTTGCTGATTGAACCGAATAAAATTCGATCGCTCAGTTTCAATCTTGGCTTACATATCTACAGCATACTGAGTCTATAATCGCATTGTGGCGGATCATCAAACGTTATGATAATTCATTGCGCTGTCCTTTTATTTGTTTTGGATTCTACAATGAAACAATCAAACCAAATATAAAATAAAATATTTCCCAATATATTTGATGTTGTTTTCTCCCACTTTCGATGGACTTATCAAACCTCTCCTTGCCAAAATAAAATGGGATATTGTAAAGCATCAAAACGATGCGTTTTAGAAACACGTTGTAAACTTGAATTCTTTCGATGCAAAGCAATGTCATGCGACTGAAATTCATCTCCGACAACGACAATGGCAACTTCATCAACCGCAGTAGCATTAAATCTTCTTGCATGTTCCCCAACAGGAGTATTATCAGATCGAATGAGAATTTTATAATCATCCGACGGCATACGTTTAAGTTTTGTTTGAAACAATCGAACCAATTCAATTTCGTCTTGGAAATAATTTTGTAGACGTTCAAAAATTTTTCTTCTCACTCTTGAAACGATAGGGCAATGACATTCAACTTCAATAATGGAATTCCCAACAAAATAGACTTGCAAAAATTCATCAGCGATTGGCAATGATGAGGCCTACTTTATGGTAAATCTGGCATTTAATCTGTTGTGTAGAATTTTTAGAAAGAAGAACATAATTTTTGCAAAGATGGAAAAATTCACTTTCATCAGAACGGATGTCAGTTATGTTATCCGTCGTAATGAGTTCGAATGAAATTAACACGAATGATATTGGTCGCACCAAACGAAGTCATTTGGAAACATAAACTATACGTTTGTACTATACATATATTCGCCAAAAAGTGCTTCGACTCAAAAGTAAATCAAAAAACCAAAGAGATCAAAGTCTCTGGAGGTGGGTTCAATACCGACAATTTCTCTTTTCCATTAGCACAACATAATCCCAAGGTTTTATTTTTTATTACGTTTTGGTAGCGAAATAAAAACTTAGAATTAGTGATAAACAATAATAATTTATATTCAAGAGAAAAAAGTCCAATCAAGCATAATAATAGATAAATTTGGTAAATATGCACACACTTCACACGACAATATTCCGTTAAATTCTTTGTTCTGTTGCCGTCTCGAAAATAATAACCCATTTGAACTTTTATTTGTAAAATTTATTTATAAATCAAATAAATTTTACAAATAAAAGTTCAAATTTGACACATTTTACAAATGAAAAATTAAACTAAATTTAAGTAAACTTTTGAATTTTGTATAAATACTCATAACGAGTGAATGCATTTTCCAAAATGTATCGTATTTAAGACAAATCGAAACGTATTTCTACATATTTCCTTTTAACCTACTGATTAACTTTATTGCCATTCCCTTCAAAGTGGTTAAGGCTATTTTTTATTTCATGCAACGGTTTAGTCAGCTATAGCGAACAGACAAAAGCCCAACTAATATTTATATACAAGATTTCAAAACTTTTGCAGTGTATACCGTTGTGGTTGTATGACGAAGCTTGCGAACTACCCGGACAAGACATTAGGAAATCACATGTCATGCTGAATCGGCGCCTTTGAATTAATGTTTCTGAAAAAAATATATTATAACTAATAATTACAATTTTAATATAATTGATTACATTCCAGAACGGTGGAGCCTTCAGCGGATTTATGTACTGACGAAGCGTCGAAAATATTGTTGTCCTTATTAAATCCAACGTTAGTTAAAACGAAATAAGCGAAAAAACGCACAAAACGAAATAGTTGTAACTAAAAAAACGACGATTCAAAAGCATTTTTACGAAAATCAGGAAATCAGTGCTGAAGGTCAAAATCAGGGAAATCCCTGACAAATCAGGGAGTATGGTAATCCTAGCCATACGCATGTCCAGTCCTACTAATAATTTGAAAGGACACTGTTTGGTACTTGGCGATGGTGTATAATGGTGTAGAACATTTTTTACATGCTTATACCATTTAACGGGTGTGTCTGTACATAACTTAGACAACGTAGGGAGAAAAATTTTATAAATTTTCTCCAATTGCTCGTGTGATATGTATCTAATAAATTATCCTCTTTATCTATACTATTTAGAAATCCATCTTTCGTTCCTGACTTGGCTGTATTAAGGGGTAGTCAGAATTTTCAATTTTTTTTTTTTGCATTTACGTTAAGTGTAATCTTAAAAATATTCCCTGAAAATTTCATGACGATCCGATAATAAGTTTTTGAGTTATTCGACATATAAAAAAGAGAGCTCGGGCACTTCAAAGCGCTAGTGTGAAACTTTAAATGCAAAACTATGTTTTTTGAATTGGCGAAAACTGTAACTCGAAAACCGCTCAGTAGATTTTAATGAAATTTATACAGCTTGTTTAAATGAGTTGAGTATCCACCCACTCTACTCGGGAAAACAGACGCACCCTAATAAGACAGCTTGATTCACCACAGCTGATGGCACCAACACAACTCACCATGCCTATACACCAACAAACTCATCAAAAAGGATGGAAAACAAAAAAAGCAGACACATTTCGGAACTCATCTTAGCAACAGCACTTCAATTTTCAGTTTGCGGCATCCATCCCACGCACAGAGTTTAAGTTATAATAAAAACGTTCGACATCGTCACCACCCATTTCCGCCGCGGTAGAGTTGCGCACTTCGATTGCCGTCTATCCTGCGCGACGCTCAGCTTTTAATTCTAAGGTAGCCGGATACTGTCTCGTTAATGTTCCGGATTATGCAAATCGACCACGATCCGAAGCAACTTGATCGACAGCACCGACATCCTACTTATTAAATTGTTCAAATACAAACTTAATGTTTTAAATAAAAGTTTTTAAATACAAATATTTTAAAATATAGATATTTTCATTTAAATCAAAATTGGTGTGTGTCTCCCAATAAATTGGGTACATATTTTTTCATGGTCCTTCGAGCCTCGCAGAAAGGCACTAGTAGAAAAACAAGAACCACAATAAAAATATAAATATATACTTGTGCGGTGAACAAAAAACAAAACGTGTGCAGTGAGAAAAAAAAAACAAACTGTGCAGTGAAAAAACAAAGTGCGGTGACCCTAATAAAGCAACACTAAAAATCAAAAGAGAGTGCAGTGCAGTGGTACAGGAACAAGAAAAAGATATACAATACGAACATATCTATATAAAAGTACATATACATACATTTATACATACATTTATACATACATTTATATATAAATAATAATAAAAAAAAAATAAATAAATAAAAACAAATTATTTCAAACATATGTTTACCATATATGTGGGAATATAGATTGGTGGCAACTCCGCCAACGAAGACGGGTAGGTGGAATAGACAATAAGACCAAAAGCAAGAGTCAGTCGTTAAACTGATGTCGTCGGCAGAAAGCGTTTCTTCGGTATTTTTACACGATTTTGTACTTTGGTATTTTGTGAAATCAAACTTAACCCGAACTGTATTTCAATTCAACATAATAATTTCAATGTCATTGTGAGCTTAATTTTCATACAAACAATAATTAAAACTTTAATCACAAAACTGTTATAAAAAAGTTAAACAATAAGAGAACAGTAAAAAAAAGAATTTTTTTTCGGCATACATCATAAGATTATATGTGTTTGTATGTGAGTGCATGCAGATTCGCGTGTACATAAGTTTCATATTCAAGAAGACGTTAGTACAGCAATTTCAAAACTATATTTGAAGTGACGTCGAATTAGCGTCTAACGAAAAAACCGCAGTCGCGACATCGACTGCAAATATCGTGAAATCGCTAAAGTGTGTCGGCTGAGTAAAAGAGTACATATAACAAGCATTCGCTGCAACATTGCAAATGCGATGAAAAGCAGAAGCAGCTGAAGAAGCAGAAACAGCAAAAGCAGAAACAGAAGCAGCTGAAGAAACAGAAACAGCAGAAGAAAGAGAAACAACAAAAGCAATAGTAGCAGAAGCAGAAACGTGCTGGACAGAAAGAGCAAGAGAGAGCAGCCGATAGTTCGTAAGAAATATTCTAATAAGAAATATTTTAATATTCATTTTTAGACAACATATATTTATGTACATATAAGTTAAGATATAATATTTGTAACAAAATGAATATCGAAGAAATACGCGCGATGACTGTTGAGGAGTTGAGAACGAAATTGAGGGATCTCAATTTAAATACACATGGATTGAAAAAAGATTTACAAACTAGACTTATAGGGCATTTTAACGAAAACCGAATAAACGATCGAGGTGACGATATGAGTAAAAGCGAACATTCTTATACGACCGTCGCTAACGCATGGGAAAATGCAACACGTACAGAAAGAACAGAAAGGGTTGCTTTTACACTTCGCGATATCAGAGATAGACTATCCTCTTTTACTGGTGACAATTCCATAGACGTTAATCATTGGATTGTTGAGTTTGAAGATGTGGCTGACACAGTGAATTGGGATGAGCTTCAAAAGGTTGTTTATGCGAAACAACTATTGAGTGGCTCTGCTAAAATATTTGCGCGTGGGTTAGTGGGAGTGAGAGATTGGGGAACTCTAAAAAATGCTCTTATTGATGAGTTTGGAGAGAAAATATGTGCAGCAGAAATTCACCGTGCTCTGAGAAATAGGCGTAAACAATACAAAGAAAGTTTAAATAAATATTTGTATGTACTGATTGAAATGGGAAAACCGATAGCACTCGATGACCAGAGCATTATTACATATTTTGAAGATGGCATACCAGATGCTAGGGCGAATAAGACAATGTTATATCAGGCAAAAAACTTAAGAGAGTTAAAAGATCAACTGCGTGTGTACGAGAAAGTGAAAGGGCCTTACTATTCGTTAAACAAGCCAAGTGCACCTAATTATTCTCACACAAATGAAGTTGACGTTAAAAATAGTCAAAATAGTTGCAGAAAGATTTGCTATAAATGTAGGAAAGAAGGACATATAGCAAAAGATTGTCAGAAAGAGAATAATCTTAAGTGTTTTAAATGCAAACAACCGGACATTTTTCATATGAATGTAAAGAACAGACAAAAGACGTAAAACGAGAAAATCTAAGCATGATAGAAGATCAAAAAGCAGAAGGTATCGCAAAGAAATTAAAAGATTTTTATTTTTTGGGCATTACTATTACATTACATTTTCAGCGTTAGTAGATACAGGAAGTAAATACAGTGTAATGAGATACGATACACTTATGATGTTAGGTGACGTAGAACAAGGAAAGAAGAAGTTACATTTGAGTGCAGCAGGAAAAGGCAAGTTCACGACATTGGGTTGCTTTGATGCTGATAGCTATGTGGATGAAGTTTTGTTGAAAATAGCTTTTCATGTGGTAAAAGAAAGGGATATACCATACGCTGCAATTGTAGGATGCGATGTCCTAATGAAATTTGAACTTGTTGTTAACAAGGATGAAATTCTGTTTAAGCCATTAACGGAAACTGTAGTTGCGGTTACGGTAGTTAGAAAACGTGTCGAGAGTGATGGTAGGCCATGTGCGACAGATGATGCTGCGGTATCAGTCGTACCTGTTGCTGCGGTAACAGGTAGCAATATCACTTCTATGAACGAGATGCAAAAAAGTAATGAAACGGATGCTGAGGATAGTATCGGGGGAAAAGCGTTTTGGTTTAAAGAATTTGAAACATTATGTTTAACAAGCGATTTTAAGGAAATTGACGAGCGGGGAACGCAGATTAATTGAAAAGTTAATAAAAACTTATGAGCCTAGGAAACCGGAAAAGTCACCAATAGAAATGAAATTAATCTTATCGGACGAATTACCAGTTTATCAGCGCCCGCGTAGAATGTCATTTAAAGACCACGAATTCATAAGCAGTCAGGTAGCAGCTTGGCTGAAAGAAGGCATCATCCGTATTAGTACCTCGGAATACTCTTCGCCGATTGTACTAACGACTAAGAAAAACGGAAGGTTATGCGTAGACTATAGGAAAATAAATGAGAAAATTAGAAGAGATAATTTTCCGATGACAGTTATCGATGAAGTTCTCGATAGGTTATATGGTGCATATGTTTTTACGACATTAGATTTAAAGGATGGATTTTTTCATGTTCCGATAGAACCAGATTCTAGGAAGTTCACTTCATTCGTGACGCAAACGGGTCAGTATGAATTTTGTTTCGTACCGTTTGGTATATCTAATTCGCCGGCAGTGTTTTGTAGGTTTATCCAGGAAATTTTCCATGACTTGTTGAGAGATGGCACGATAATCGTGTATATGGACGACATTGTCATCCCGGTCAAAGATGAAAATGAGGGAATAGAAAAGCTTAAGGTCATTTTAAATCGAGCAAGTGAAAACGGGTTGAATATCAGATGGTCAAAATGCCAATTTTTGAAGAGGCAAATACACTTTTTAGGTTACATTATAGAAAATGGCAGAATATTGCCTTCGAGTGAAAAAACAAGGGCTGTTGAAAAGTTTCCGATACCGTCAAGTAAGAAGGAAATTCAACGATTCTTAGGATTAACATCATTTTTTAGACGTTTCGTTTGTAAATACGCTGTGATAGCTAAACCACTAACGGAGGTATTGAAAAAGGAAGCGAAATTTGTTCTAACGGACGAACATTTGTTAGCCGTTCAGGAATTGAAGAACGCATTAGTGAACGCTCCAGCTCTAAAACTGTTTAATCCGACAGCATACACAGAGGTTCATGCTGGCGCATCAAAATATGGTTATGGGGCAGTGTTATTACAGAAAGACGGAGAGGATCAACAATTACATCCAATAGAATACATGAGTAGAAAGACCACCCCAGCAGAAGAAAAGTATAGTTCTTATGAACAGGAAGTATTAGCAGTAATCATGTCGGTAAAAAAGTGGCGAATTTATCTCAGGGACTTGAAATAGTACCGGACTGCAATGCTTTCGCACAATGAACAAACGTGACGTTACAGACCGAATAATAAGATGGGCGATATATCTTCAACAATACGATTACACCGTAGAACACAGAGCAGGAACACGTATGAGGCATGTTGATGCTCTCAGCCGAGCATATTGTTTAATAATCGAAGACTCACTAAAGTTTAGATTACGAAAGGCACAGGCAAATGATGAGTGGATTAAGGCTGTTAAGAAAATTTTGGTAAAAGAACAATACGAAGATTACTTTTTGAGAAATGAAATTTTATATAAAGACCCCGACAAAGAACTTTTAGTGATACCCACCTAAATGGAAGACGAAATAATACGTATAGCTCACAATCAGGGCCATTTTGCAACAAAGAAAACCCAAGACATCATTGAAAAATTATATTTTATCCCAAGAATAAAAACAAAAATTGGTAAAGTAATTGAAAGTTGCGTGGAATGCATAGTCATTGAGGGCAAGTCTAGGAAGAAAGAAGGGCTTTTGAATCCAATCGATAAAGCAGATGAACCCTTAGGCACCTATCATATCGACCACGTCGGTCCATTAGCAGAAACTCGTAAAAAGTACAATCACATACTAGTTGTCATAGATGGATTTAGTAAATTTGTTTGGCTATACCCAACGAAATCTACAGGGGCAGAAGAGGTGATTGACAGATTGTTGAAGCAGGCGGCAGCTTTCGGTAATCCGAAACGCGTAATAACGGACATGGGAAGTGCATTCACTTCAAACGCATTTAAAAAATATTGCGAACAAGAAAACGTACAACACTTACAGATTACAACAGGGGTTCCGCGAGGAAACGGTCAGGTGGAAAGAGTCCACAAAATAGTTATACCTATGCTTGCGCAGTTATGCCATAGTGAACCAGCTCACTGGTACTGCCACGTCAACAAAGTTCAGCAGATCATAAATAGTACAGCTCCAAGAAGTACGAAAGCATCACCTTTCAATGTTCTTACTGGCTTAGACATGCGTTTAGGAAACTTACCGGACTTAGAAGAAATACTTGACGAATTAACTTTAGAGGAACTGAACTTAGAAAGAGACATAATTAGAGAAAAAGCTCAAGAAAATATAAATAAAATACAAAGAGAAAATCGTAAAAATTTTAACAAGAATGAAAAAGCAGAAAAGGAGTATAAGGTAGGAGAACTTGTCGCGATAAAGAAAACACAATTCGGAACGAACACGAAATTAAAACCTAAATATCTTGGACCATACGTTATAACCGCTAAGTTAAACCATGGGAGATATGAGGTAGAGAAGGTAGGAAATGACGAAGGACCAAAAAAGACAAGTACTATATGTGAATTTATTAAACCATGGAGTTCGTCATTCGGGTCGAATAACACATCAGCACGGCCGAATGTGGGAATATAGATTGGTGCCAACTCCGCCAACGAAGACGGGTAGGTGGAATAGACAATAAGACCAAAAGCAAGAGTCAGTCGTTAAACTGATGTCGTCGATAGAAAGCGTTTCTTCGGTATTTTTACACGATTTTGTACTTTAGCATTTTGTGAAATCAAACTTAACCCGAACTGTATTTCAATTCAACATAATAATTTCAATGTCATTGTGAGCTTAATTTTCATACAAACAATAATTAAAACTGTAATCACATAACTGTTATAAAAAAATTAAACAATAAAGTGTAATTTTGAAATTATGGAAGTGTTGTTTATTTAAATCAGAGGCGTGTTGTGGTGACAAAATCCCACATATATTAAACGTGCGTGTCAAAAAAACAACATAAATGGTATTAACAAACTAAACCTAACGAGCGCGAAATCTAAAAACAAAACATAAGTAAATCAAAAACATATCATAAATCGGGCGCAATGTAAAAGCACTTAAACAAAAACGGAACAAACGGACGCGAACAATTAAAACATACAAACAAAACAACAGCGCAAAGAGTATCTGGAGCACAGAAAGAGGGACAAAACTCGAGAAGCCCATAAGCAGCTGGAAAAAGAGAATTGGCGACAAAACACGTACATAAATACATACATACTCCTAAAACGCTCCTGGAGCAAAAACAAAGTGAGCGTATTTATTTCATTTATTCTAAATATACATATGTATGTATGTAAAAAATACGTTTTATATACTAATATAAAACCGTATTTCAAAATCCGTTTTAACCGCGATAAAAACGGTTGCCACCTTCGAGTTTATTTTACGAGAAAAACCGAACACAGCTTGGTATAACATATATATCAACATATATATGTTAATAAATATTATTAATTTATTGCCTACGTATTAACTTACCTTGGTGTATTTAAACACGTTTGATTAATAAACACATACATATATCCAGCATTTACTTGCGAAAATTTCCGACAAACCTCTTCTGCTTAATAAATTAGTAAGCAGGATTATATACGAGTATAATATGTATGCAAAGGCACAAACAATAAAAAGAACTATATCATAAAAAAAACGAAGAAAGAGAACAAAAAAACCCAAACATACATACATATGTTACATACATATAAGCAAATTTCCTTTCTCCTCTATATGTACATGTTTTGAATCTACAAATATGTTATACCAACAACAAAAACAAAGTACATAATAAACATAAAACTAACTCTTTACAAATTAGCAAACGAGAACAACATACATATACAAAGTGCATTCGGGAACATACCTGCACTTTGCCCAGTTCGCTTTTGTGCTCTTCTCTCATAGCGCACATACATTAGCACAAACAATTCGTGCATACTTACATATGGACAAAGCATATTGATCTCTTCAACGAGCTCTCAATTGCACAACACCACATACATACAAGTCCAACTATTAGGGTGTAACTTCATACCTACAAAAGGACATAAAAAATATAACAAATTAAAAGTGCGGTTTTATGAAAAACACAATAATAATAAATAAATAAATAGAATTAAAAATATTCTCAGCCTAAAATATAAATACATAAGTAAAAACTAACTCTTATTTACTTAAAAGAGTATACAGTTTATTATACTTTACCGGTTCATATACATAAATCAGTTTACACTGAGGAAAGTTTAATTCGTTTTGACAAATAACTTAATACAAAAAACAAAAAAAATATTTGCTTGCAATTTTTTCCAGCACACATTTTATGTTTAACAAAAATAATAAGCAGGTCTGCATAAGCATAGAATTATAACATAAAAAACAAAACAAGAGAGGCAAAAAATACAAACATATATATAAGCACCTTAAGCTTTCTTCAATTCCGTCTCCGCGCTTGCTTCTCAGAGCGAACATACACATGTAAATATATTTGTACATGTAATCATACTAAACAAAATCTGAACAGACCCAAAAGTTCAAAGTCCACATTTGCAAATATCCAGTAATACCTCTTGTTCTTTGGCAAACAAAAACACGCAGGATTGTGGACAAAAAGCTAATTGATCTCTCTAATGAGCTCTCAGTTGCATACGAACAAAGTATAACAAACAATTCGTGCATACTTATGTAAAAAGCATATTGATCTCTTCGACGAGCTCTCAATTGCACAAAACATAAGCAACTTCATACGCACATACAAACATAGTATATGTAAGTCCAAGTATTAGGGTGTACCTAAATAAAAAATCATACGGACATAAAATATTTTAATAAATAAAAAACGCGGTTTTTAATAACAATTAACAATTTAAATATATTTTCGAACTAAAATATAAATAAATAATACTACTTTGCAAAAATGGTTAACAACAACAATAATCCAAATACACCTGCAGGAGCTACTCGCCCAAAACTGGTTGCTAAATTTATTTCAGAAAGTGACAGTTTAACAAGATACTGCACTAGATTTGCCTCTTTACCGATTCAAGAAAACTCTGAATCGTTATTAGAAATAAAAAGCCAAAATCTTAAAAATTTGGTCTCGTCTCCAAGCGGCTCATGACGCCATAGTAGAATCTGACGATTCAAACGTACCACAAAATTTGAAACAATCGGCTTACGCAATATATGAAAACTGCTTAGACCAATATGAAGAAACAAAAGTTATGATCTCCGATCAATTAAAGCTAATAAAAGCAATTGCACCTACTCCACATCCGAAGGTAGAGCTGCCACAAATGCAACAATATCAAGAGGCAAGATCAGGCATCCAACTCGAGTTGCCCGCTTGTGACACAGAAACCTTTTACGGAGGTTATGAAGAATGGCCGTCCTTCCGGGACATGTTCACGGCCGTGTACATAAACCATCCTCAATTATCACAAGCGCAAAAATTGTATCACCTCAGATACAAAACTAACGGTCAAGCAGGCATAATAGTAAAACAGTTCGCTCTTAATGACGATAATTTCAATTTGGCTTGGGAAGCTCTAAAAGCTAGATATGAAAACGAAAGAATACTGGTCGATAAGCAAGTAACGACACTAATGAACTTGCCAAAAATTAAAAAAGAAACAAGTGTAGAATTCATCAAACTAGAATCCACTGTTTCTAATTGTTTGTCGGTTCTATCGACACTTAATATCCCCACAGAGAGCTGGGATCCTATTCTGGTAAACATTTGCACCGCCGCATTACCAGAAAAGTCGTTACTTCTATGGGAGCAATCGCTCTTATCACGAAAAAAGTGCCCAACGTGGCAACAAATTAAAGATTTTCTCACCACCCCATATGAAATTGCGGAAAGGTTAGAAGAAAAAATACTCAAAGTTAAGAACAAACACGACCAGAATGAAAGCTTAAATAGACCCCCAGTTAGTAACAGAATTAATTCAAACAAAAACTTCTACAAAACGCAATCGTTCACATCCGAACAGAAAAAACATACGTCATGCGAACTATGTAAAAGAGGGCATAAACTTATATCTTGCCAGAGCTTTAAAAACTTAAATATTAACGAAAGGAACAACTTTGTCAGATCAAAAAGACTCTGTACAAACTGCTTGTCCCATACACATTATCTTAAAAATTGCAAAAGCAAATTTAACTGCTTATATTGTCACAAAAGACACAATTCAATGCTTCACTACAGCACATTTCCTAGCTCAACTCAAAAGAGCGCATTTAATAGCACAAAAAGACCCCGGGTTTAATTGCAAAAGCAAATCACGAAACCCAAAATTCGAAAAATTGCTTAGAGATACCATGCTGCTCAAAGGCACAGAAATCTCAAACGCTGCATAGCGAAACACAAAGTGGACTAGTCACCACCATAACAAATCAAGTTGAGTATAATGAAAACAAATACCTTAATACACAATTAAGGAAATTTCAATACTTAAAGAGACTTCCCCCCATAACTATTCGATCAAATAATGGCCGGTACGTCGTACGACAACCACTAGAGCCACAATTTTCCAATACCCCACAAAAAGGTAAGAAAAGGAAGGTCAGATTCCCTTTGACAACCTCATATAAAAACACAAATATATGTTCGTAATCTTTCGACCCCGCAGGATGGCTTTCGCCAATAATATACAAAAATCCTGCTTACAAAAAAAATCTCAAGTTATGTGGAGCGCTACTAAACGCCAAATTAGTGCATACGCACTTGAATATAAAATAAAACTAAATTGTCTCCAAAAGTGGAAAAATCGACACATTTTATACAATATTGCCCCAAAGAGGCTTCAATTTTCAAAAATAAATAAAATAAAATAAAAAAGAAAGTTAAGGGATCACATCTGCCCAAGCGCTCCTCATATGGGTGAGTTGTGGAAATCAGCTATACAAAGCTTCAATTTAAGTATACAAAATTATCTACTCCACCAATCGAAGCCGTTCTCTATTTACGGCCACTCCCTCGCAAGATCCCTCTATTGTCACAGTCCGAACTCCAGGGCTAAGGAGTACCCATTCTGGCTATATCTGAGCCAGGCGTGGGGTTACTATCCTTCATAAGCCGAGAATAAATTAAATGCAAACAACTGCTGATCATACAGAAAAGGCAAATAACAAATAATTCACTTAATTAAACGATAAAAGAAAAAATCGCAAACATAAAAGGTTGTCAGTCAAATCAAATAAACCCGCAAAATAAAGTTGCTGCTCTTAAGCCCTTACCCGCATATTAAAATGCACATTCAAATATATGTGGCATGTTTAAAACCAAAATCTGTTATCTACACACACGGATAAATACGAGTATATTACAACTCCATCAAGAAATGCTTCAGCTGTCAGAACGTATTCCGCGCTTTGGCTACTCTACCAGCAGTATGCCGAAATAAATGCAACATACTTATATACGCAATACTAGGCAAAATATTCGCCTAGGGGCCCAGGATGTTTAAATGAGTTAAGCATCCACCCACTCTACTCGGGAAAACTGACGCACCCTAATAAGACAGCTTGATTCACCACAGCTGATGACACCAACACAACTCACCATGCCTATACACCAATAAATTCATCAAAAAGGATGGAAAACATAAAAAGCAGACACATTTCGGAACACATCTTAGCAACAGCACTTCAATTTTCGGTTTGCGGCATCCATCCCACGCACAGAGTTTAAGTTATAATAAAAACGTTCGACATCGTCACCACCCATTTCCGCCGCGGTAGAGCTACGCACTTCGATCGCCGTCTATCCTGCGCGACGCTCAGCTTTTAATTCTAAGGCAGCCGGATACTGTCTCGTTAATGTTCCGGATTATGCAAATCGACCACGATCCGAAGCAACTTGATCGACAGCACCGACATCCTACTTACTAAATTGTTCAAATACAAACTTAATGTTTTAAATAAAAGTTTTTAAATACAAATATATTAAAATACAGATATTTTCATTTAAATCAAAGCATTGGTGTGTGTCTCCCAATAAATTGGGTACATATTTTAGCATGAGGCTCCCCGACGGGGAATTGAACCCCGGTCTCCTGCGTGACAGGCGGGGTACTGACCAATATACTATCGAGGATATTTAGAATACATAAAAAACTCGGACCTGATCGAAGGATTTTTTTTCAAATTTATTTATTTTTTGAAATTTTTGTGGCTTCAAGTCAACACATAATAATGCCATATTACTAATTTGTAAAATAACACGATTTAAAAGAAAAAAAAAATATCGAAATTTCTAATTTTTTCGCGCCTCTGACTACCCCTAACCTCTTAACAATACACTCAATACAGCTTTGAACTATTTGACTAACTTTACTCCTGAATATAATACAACTTTTCTAACAGATTCATAGTTATCTTTGTAGAGAAATGCCCTTGTCTGTGCACTAACTTAAAGATTTCGTCTTCCATTAGCTTCGGTATGGATTTTTAGAAGAATGTTAAATTTAATGTAAAAGTCTTCATATTCGTCTTTTTCTAGTATTTTGCGTACAGCCTTGAGTCTTCTAACATTAGGCAGTATACTCTACTTAATGCGACAACAAGAACCATTTTAGATCCTGCTCCATGTTTAAATTCATAATTAAAATCCTGAAGGAATAATGCCCATTTCGCAGTTTTCGACGGAACGTATTTTCTTTTAAGTGTCATTGTAAAGACATTGCAATCTGTCACAATTTTAAAATGTATACCTAATGGATATATTCTCCATTTTTTAAAGCCTCTTTGATTGCCAGTACTTCTAACTCATACGCCAGACAATACCCTCCGTTAGGTTTCATTTTCCTTACTCAAATATTGTACCAGGTGTAGATTGTCCGAATTTTTCGGTAACAAAATTTCTCTATGCTGCTCTGCCTAATCCACAAAAAGGGAGACTCAACAGTCTGCGCCAACTACCGTGGGATAAGCCTCCTCAACATCGCATGAAATGAATGAAAGACCCACTGTCAGCAAACTGATTGAATTTCATCAGTGTGGCTTTGGGCCCGGAAAATCAACAATTGACCAGATATTCACCGTGCGCCAAAGTGAAAGAGAATCGACACATACTACCTCTTCGTCGGATTCAAAGCTGCTTTTGGCAGCACGAAAAGGAGCTGCCTTTATGCCGCGAGGTATGAATTTGGTATCCCTGCAAAAGATAATACGGCTCTGTAAACTGACGTTGAGCATCATCAAAACGTCCGTCATTCCGGAAGGAGTTCTGATCCGTTTGCTAATAAATGAGATTTCAGACGAAGCGACTCCTTTTCGTGCGACTTCAATCTGCTGCTTAATCGAGCAGGTACAATCTTCTATAAGAGTGTACAGCTGCTGCTGTTAGTTCTGCTGTTAGCAAAGCAAATGGGTCTAACAGTGAACGGGGGCGAGACGAAATACCCTTATCATCAAACAAACAGTCGTCGCCCTCGCGACTATGCTCCCACGTCACTGTTGACACTCATAACGTTGAAGTTGTTGATAATTTTGGAACCAGTTACGAGTTTTCGAGAGAAAGGTTCTGCAAAAGATTTATGGCCCTTTGCGGGTTGGCCACGGCGAACATCGCTTTCACTCCAGCTATAAAAGTATTCAACGCAGTATCGGCCGAGGGAAGCAAAGGAAGAGAAAGACCTCCACACCGTTGGAAGGACCAGGTGGAGAAGGACCTGGCTTCGCTTGGAACTGCCAATTGGCGCCACTATGCGAAAAGAGGATACGACTGGCGCGTAGTTGTTAACCCGGCAATGACCGCGTAAGCGGTTTCTACGCCAGTAAAAAGCAGAAAGAACGTTCGAAAAACACTTTCTAATAAATTCTTCTTTTGATTGAGTGAAACGGCAAAAACTCGTTAGTAACGTTATTAATCCGGTGCCGTCAACTGGCATTGCACCATTTCCGATTTTCAATAATTTGGTTTGAAGTTGAACTCGAACATTTGTTGTGAGTTTAATTCTTTTGATGTATCTCCATAAATATGAACTTTTTAAACAAGCATTTATCTCATCAGCAGGCATAGACCGTGGAATAACAGGCAACGTTTGTCTAAAATCACCTGCTAACAATATTAAAGCACTACCAAACAAAGCTTGATTTCCTCGTAAATCTTTTAAAATTCTTTCCAAAGCTTCTACTTACTGTTTATTAGCCATGGGCACTCATCCCACTCAATAATACTGTATTGCTGTAGAACTTTTGCAGATCCAGACGTTTTCGCATCACAAAAGTAAAATTCACCGACCATACTGCAAATATCTTGCATAATGAACTCATACACTACTTTCTGCTGAACATTTAACTTCGGAACATTTAACTTATTTAACATACGAATTTAATTCATTGCGATCATACTGTTGTTCACGTTGTAATTCCTGATTGAAAAGATGAGGCATAGGTCGATTAGGCGCTGTTAAGCCCAATAGCGCTAATATCCTGTTTGATATAGATAAGCATGCATTTTCATTCATCACCAACGCCTCATAATAAATCTCATGTAAAATGTAAAATGTTTTCTGTCATATGTTTTCGATAAGTTGTCCACAATTTCATTGGATTCGAAGGAAAACCCGCCGCCAATATAATCGAAAATAGTGTTCGTATTTGTAGTGGATGACCAGAAACTGATGCATCTGCAAGAGTAGCATTTCATTGCATATCATCCTTCAACAAATTCAAACTTGCCTCACGATGTGTTGCACACAGTTGCCCATCAACTGTTCTCAATTGTTGAAATGATGTTGGGCCACGAACATTGATCAGCAACAAATGCAGAAACATTTTGCATTGCTTTTACGAACAGTGTAAATTCGTCCCAACGCATCTGATGAATACAAATTTAGGAAACTATCAGCTCGGTTTCCTTTTTTACGTCGCTGAAATTCTTGCTTCGCTACATTCCATGTAAAATAAGATTCGCTGACTCAACACACTCCCAACGTGTACGACAGGTAGCTATGGTAGAGCAGCGACGGGACCGTAGGTTAAGCTATAGTTGTAAGTTAGTTTTAAAGTAGACTCAATAAAGAAGACACGAATAATTAAATAACTTACACATACGATTTTGTTGTCACAAGTAATATCGAAGTAAAGATAAATTTCACATAAAATAATTAGCGCCCAACGTTACATACAAAAATTACCATGGAATATTCTACAGGATTAAAAATGTAAGCAGGGTGCTCGTTTTAAGAATAGATTGCTTTAAGAAAAAGTTGTGACAGTGTTGTTATTCTATTTTGTGTAAACGAAGCTTTAATAAGCGATAACGAAATTTAGTATTGTTATTCTCTTTTGTGTAAACGAAGATTTAATGAGCAATAACGACAATTTGGAGGATTTAATCGAAAAAATTAGTAATTTACAATCTTCTCGACAAAATATAATGGGCGCTAATCAATTAACGGTCTTAATATAGGCTGCCATGACTGGCGCCCTACAACAGCAACAACCGACTTTTGACCTTAAGCTGCAACGATTGACGGAGCAAACTCTACTCTGACCACTGAGAAAACTCAACAAACATTCGAACCAGTAAAAATTTTACCCCACGGTAAGTGAGAGGAGCCCCTTGATCTGGTAACAATCATTTCCAGAATTTGATGGGTAAATAAGTTGCTATTTGTCCTGGCAGCAGGTCGCCCATACGGCATATGAAGTATTCAAAACATACTAAGGCAGCTCGAGACATTTTCAAGCAGTTGGAATAATTAAATTTAAATAATGCAATTTTAGCATAATTTAATACAGTTTTAAATTTCGATGCGATAATAGATTAGATTTTACATATGCAGACAAACGTCCGATATATTTAATTGAACAAAAACTTTCCATTTTAAGACAGGGTAATCTTTCAGTGATGCAATACTTCCATGAAGTTGAGAAGAAATTGACTCTTCTCACGAATAAAACTATAATGACCTTTGATGGTGAAATTCAACTTGCGAAAAGTATAGGGCAGATGCTTTTAGAATTTTTATTTCAGGCCTAAAAACACCATTACGCGATATACTGTTCGCTTCTCGACTCACTGACCTACCTAGTGCCTTAGCACTAGCACAGAGGTAGAATCAAATGGGCAAAGATATTTTTATTCGATTCAAATTTCGCAACATCCAGTGAGGATAAAAATAAATTTAAAGGAAACAATAACTCAGAGAAAAAGATACAACATCAACAAAGAAATACCCACTTCACAAACAAACAGTATAGATATACATAGATCCGTAAGTGTCAAAATTACGGCAAAACCTAAATTGGCGTACAGAACCATCGCAGAGAACATCTCAAGGTCAACAGAAGTACCGAAATAAGTATAGGCCGAAATTTAATACTAACCATCAACAAAAAAGGCTGGCGGAATCTGATAGGGTGATTGAACCAAAGATGCAACGAATTAATACTTTAACGCAAAAAGAGGATGCCGAGACAGTCCATAGTAAAGAAGCTGGGGCTGAAATTGAATTCCTCTAGGAAGAGCAATTGAACTTTTTTTGGGGTAAATCTCTACTCCCGTGGAATGAGCGTAGAGTAGGTAGTAAAAGGAGAAAAATAAAATTACTGGTTGACACGGGAGCGTCAAGAAATAAACTCAATACCCGAATTAAAAAGCAGCCTTCTCACATCTAGACCATTTTCAGTAAAATCTTTACATGGCAAAATCCTGTGAGAGCAAAATTTAGAATTAAAATGTTCGGTGTAGTCACCGATTTTTTCATACTGTTTAATATAGTATATAAAGTTTTTATGGGTTGGATCTTTTGAAACAAGTAAAAGCTGAAATATACTTGAGCAATGGAACAATGCGATGCCGCCACGATGTCAAAATCGTGCTTGGCGACTTCAACGCCAGGGTGGGCAAAGAAAGTATCCTTGGCACTCCGGCCGGTGAATTCAGCCTCCACGACGAAACATCCCCAAATGGGTTGAGGCTGATCGCTAGGGCACGAAATATGGTTATTTGTGTTACTAGATTCCAGCACAAGAAAATACATCAAGCTACCTGGCTGTCTCCGGATCGCCACCAACCAGATCGATCATGTTGTGATAGACGGAAGACACGACTCCAGTGTTCTAGATGTGCGTGCGCTCCGAGGTCATAACATCGACTCGGACCACTATCTTGTTGCAGCTAAGATTCGCACCCGCCTCTGTGCAGCAAAAAACTCACGCCAACAAACACAAGAAAGGTT
The DNA here is from genome assembly GCA_027475135.1 of Bactrocera correcta. Classification (NCBI taxonomy): domain Eukaryota; kingdom Metazoa; phylum Arthropoda; class Insecta; order Diptera; family Tephritidae; genus Bactrocera; species Bactrocera correcta. Next base: position 68,958,738 of record CM050327.1, on the reverse strand, counting down.
CGACGTCGAGAAGCAATCACAACAGACAGCCGAACGATTTTCTACTCGGGTTGCTTTCCTGCTCTCTGAGAGCACTCGTCAACAACTCGGTATAAGGGAACTGTAGGACGGCATTTCAAACTCCTTACGTACAGCCACAATTGAAACCATTGGTTTTCGGAAAATGCAAAAGAACAGCTGGTACGACGAGGATTGCCGTGTCGCAGCGGAGAGAAAACAGACTGCCTACCTCGCAACGTTACGATCGACCACAACACGTGCGGGATGGGATAGATACCGAGAGTTGAAGAGGGAAGCGAGGCGCATTTGCACAAAGAAAAAGACAGAGGCCGAAATGCGTGAGTATGAAAAGCTTGACAAGCTGGCCGACAGGGGTAATGCTCCTGTAGAACCCCCAGAGGTGATCTAGTCACCGATGCCTAGAGCATACTTAAATTATGGCGGGCTGAATGCCGGTGAACGTACAACGCCAGAAGAAGGCGAACCCGATTCCCCAATCGAAGACGATGGAGCAGATAATTCGTTGCCCGACTATGATGAAGTTCGAATAGCAATTATTCGCCTGAAGAACAACAAAGCGGCAGGGGCCGACGGATTGCCGGCCGAGCTATTCAAACACGGCCGAGAAGAGCTGATAAGGAGCATGCATCAGCTTCTATGTAAAGTATAGTCGGGCGAAAGCATGTCCAACGATTGGAATATAAGTGTGCTACGCCCAATCCACAAAAAAGGAGACCCCACAATCTGCGCCAACTACCGTGGAATTAGCCTCCTCAACATCGCATATAAGGTTCTATCGATCGTATTGTGTGAAAGATTAAAGCCCACCGTCAACAAACTAATTGGACCTTATCAGTGTGGCTTTAGACCTGGTAAATCAACAACCGACCAGATATTCACGATGCGCCAAATCTTGGAAAAGACCCGTGAAAGGAGAATCGACACACACCACCTCTTCGTCGATTTCAAAGCTGCTTTCGACAGCACGAAAAGGAGCTGCCTTTATGCCGCGATGTCTGAATTTGGTATCCCCGCAAAACTAATACGGCTGTGCAAGCTGACGTTGAGCAACACCCAAAGCTCCTTCAGGATCGGGAAGGACCTCTCCGAGCCGTTCGATTCCAAGCGAGGTTTCAGACAAGGCGACTCTTTATCGTGCGACTTTTCAACCTGCTTCTGAAGAAAATAGTTCGAGCTGCAGAACTAAATAGAGACGGTACCATCTTCTATAAAAGTGTACAACTGCTGGCGTATGCCGATGATATTGATATCATCGGCCTCAACACCCGCGCCGTTAGTTCTGCTTTCTCCAGGCTGGGCAAGGAAGCGAAGAAAATGGGTCTGGCAGTGAACGAAGGCAAGACGAAATGTCATCACCTGCCTCTCACGTCACTGTTGACAGTCATAACTTTGAAGTTGTAGATAATTTCGTCTATTTAGGAACCAGTATTAACACCACCAACAAAGTCAGCATCTAACACATAAATGTAATGAATGTCATTCTTTAATTTCAGATTTATCTCAATAGTACTCCTTTTGTCCACAGCTTTATCAGAAAAATTCACTAACTGTATTCCTATCCTAGACGGCGACGCAATAATTTGGGAGAATTACGGCTACTTGACCCACTATACCAACTTGACCCACTACACCAACTTGACTCACTACACCAACTCGACGATGTATTCAATAAGGTATGATGAGACTAGAAACTTAACAAATCTTGTTTACAGTCTCATATGTGGAAGGTACTGGATACTGATATAATGCACATCGAAACACTATTGCGAACAGCGAACGTTCATCACCGTCAAACACGAAGCTTAAACTTTTTATGTACGACACTTAAAATCATCGCCGGCACCCCAGAGATTATAGATGATACAGGATATGCTAGTTGACTCCAATAACAAACAGTATAGGATAAATACTCGGATTCAACAGAAGATATCACTACATATTATAAAACAAAGTCACTTTTTCTGTCCTTATGTCACCTTAAATGTTTAAATCTTGAAAACTAAGCAACTGATTTTGATCCGTTTTTTTTTAATAGATAGATTGCTTGAAGAGGAAGGTTTATGTCATTATAATGTGAAGAAATATATAAAGGGGGCGTGGCACTCGGACAAAATGTGGTAAAAAAATCATACATATTTTGTTTACACAGCCATACTTCATAAAAGAATCCACCGATTAAAATGAAACTTACTTGAAGTTAAACTTTGAAATATTTATTTCGTTCTGCATCAAAAAAAATAGTTGATTCATTTCTTACTAGAGGACCCGTCCACGCTTCACTGTGGCTGATACATAGATAATCGTACTACCATCCATATGTATGGTTTCTATTAGTTGGATTATAACTATTAGTTAATGATATATAATATTTTGTGAAGCAACTTGTGTTAGTTTACCAGAAAATGGATCATAAAGCATTTCGTGTGTTAATAAAGCATTTGGCTTTTTGGGGAAAATACTGTTGAATTTGGGCTCAGGGAAAACCACCGTTGAAAAGATATTTGCTAACCTGGAAACAGGCGAAATGAGCATAGTAGGTGCTTCGCAAGTTCATAATCCAACAAAAACAACGAATAACTGATTCTGAGAAGTGTTTAAGTGCTCTCTAATCGGAATAAAGCCGAAATTTTTCGTCAGTGATAGAAACATAGCGCCATCATTTCCCACTGAAGTCCAAAAAGGCGGCGGGAAAGGTTATGACAACAGTCTTTTGGGATGCACGTGATATAATACATATTCAACGACTGATTACTGAGCCAGTTATAATCTATTTCACTGCGTATTTGGTTGCATTTCGTTTCTACTATTCCAAATACTTAGCAATTGTATTATTTTTGAGGAAGAATCTGTTAAAAATTGTACACATATATTCAAATTATGCCTTCAAACATGAATTTTTAACAAATGCTTATGATTTAAAATATAATTTTTGTATTTAGGAGTTGTATGAAATTTTGACATAAAGAGATAAAAGGTATTCTATGTCCTTACCTTGGTTCTAAGCTACCTCTCCACCAATTTTCAGCCAAATCGGTTCAGCCGTTCTTGAGTTATAAATGGTGTAACTAACACAATTTTCTTTTATATATATAGATTTAACCAAAATTGTTTAAACAAGAGCAGCACTTTTTCCAAAAAAAAAAACTGTTTGTGTGTTTGTTCGCTGTCAACCGAATGAAACATTAGAAGTTATGTGGGAATCTCATCCCACCTCATTCGTGTTGAATTAGACCGTATGGTGAAAGAACTCGGTACGTACACATGTATGTAAGTACATATGTACGAATTTCTCGCATCTAATGTTGCTGAACTCATTTCAAATTTTTAGGCTGTTCACGGTAAGGTGATTATCGGGTTATGTGCTTATTAGATTAAAAATAAAGCTGTGAACGTTGTAAATAAAGACATTCTGTAATATATTAATTGTTGCTGTAAAAATAAAACAAATATGTAAAAATGCAAAAAAATGTAGTGTATGAATTTAGATATTCCAAAGATAGCAAGGAAATCTTCATGGTATAAAGAAAGGGGAATTGTTTTACTCCAAATGTAACGCGTGCGGGCCACGGGCAGTAATGAATAAATCAAAACTACGGGATCGATTTTTATCATTTTTTCGGTGAGTGACATAGGCCTTATATTTTATTTCCGTGCGAAGCCGGGGCGGGTTGCTAGTTAGAAATAAGAGAAAAAATGAACTAAAAAAGAAAAAATACATACAGATCACTTATACGAAATAGTATTAGCAAGAAATAGAAAAATAACTCTCGAGTTACAAGCTGTCGTAATTTCTATAACTTAATTTAATTAGCCCTGTACTACTAGACAATCATGATTTAAACACACTTATCGACGAGCACTCTATCAACGTAACTTCATATAATAGAAATATTAGGAATGTCTAAAATTAAGGTTTTACAAAATAGTGACAATTTGTATTTTGTTATAAAATACCTATACCTAAGATAGTTTGTAAGAAAATTAGCTTATTTGCCGTTTCGCACCAAGGACGAGAACTACATTTTGGAGAAACCAATGCCGTTGCTGAATGCGGAAATAATGCGTACCCCGTGGAATGCGAAAAATCTACGTTTGCTATATTTTGCAAAATACTAAAAACTATCACTTGCGGTCAGCAGCTCATTATGGGAACAGTGGCGAACTGCTCAACTTCCGCCAATCATAATAAGAGCATTAACGAAATTGACGATGGCATTTTTATAACTAATAATGTCACGGCTGAAATAGAGGATCACCTTGAAAATATCAGAGCAGTCAGCGGTACCTACTTGTTGACTTTTGCTCAGTCAGTAAAAATAAATGGTACTGAATACCGCAATCGAAACAATGCTTTTTCTCGTACACCTTTAATTCTAACAGCACAGAAAATCAATATATTCACCCCTATTCTGCATTTCTACTCGAATCGAAATTTTCTCCGATTGGCAACTTTGGTATTCTGCGTTTCGATTCAACTTCGAAAATTCCAATTCTATGTATTCTGCATTGCGATCGTAATTACGTTTTTGTACGTTGAAGTTTTGTTGGCGGAAAGCCGTTATATATTCATTTTCATGTACTTGGATAAAATAATTTCCTCAAATATGTAAGTAAAACTTTATGATTATAGTTGTAAAAGACATAATGGTGGTGTCCTTGGTTGTTTGTGCTTAAATTATATTTTTTGATATGTTTGCAGGTCAAAAGTAACAACGGCAGAGCAATACGAAAAATTGTATGATATGATGACCACGAAAAGAGATATTGCGCAGGGCTTCCAAAAGCGAGCGAATGAAGAAGTACAGGAGTTTTGGAAGGAGATTGCATGGAATTTAAATGCACTTGGCCCACCAACAAAAGATTCCAATACATGGAGAAAGGTAAGGTATTACCTACAATTAATTTTAAAAAATTAAGTTAAATCTAATGTTTTCGTGCAGGTCTGGATTGACTGGAAATGCTTCATCAAGCAAAAATTATCGCATAACAAAAAAGAAAGGATGAGCACCGGTGGAGGTCCTTGCCGTTTACAATGCATAAGCCCACTTGAGGAAAAGGTGATAGCTTTAACAGGTTTGGAAGCATGCAAAAGTGGAATAAGTGTGGCCCGCGATTATGGCGATAGTGTGGAGATAGAAGATGCTGCCGAAACCACTGAAATGGACATTTCCGCTCGTTCGGATGATATCCCTTCAACCAGTAGAGCTATCAGCCAAAATAGAGAGGCGAGAGCAGACAAGGAGAGCACTTCTTCATTACTTAAGCAACAAATACAAAATCAAAAAGAATTTTATGCAGAGACGAAAAAATTCAATGAAGCTGCCTTTGGTAAAATGGAAGAAGTTACTACATATTTACGGCGCATGAATCGTTCTCTAGAAACTTTGGCGGAGACTGCAGTGAAGCAACTTGAAGGACAGAAGCGACACAATATAATTAAGGAGGAGCTGGTGAAGAAAAAAAATTGAAATAAAAATGCAAATGCAAATGCTAAGATTAGATCCAAATTATAAGTCGGAAACAAAGTATTAATTTTTTAATTGTTAGCCTTTTATTTATTTTACTATTATTCATTTATGTATATAACGAGCTGTGAAATGAAATAAAAAATTGAATAAAATAAAAAATGAATATAAAATATTTTAATTTAAAAAGCAGAAAGTATGTTGTCTCTAATATTTACGGTTTACTTTGGAAGCATAATTGGGGTCATTGCTTTGTTCTTCTTCCTCTTCCTCACGGTTTTCAAAATCGAATTCATTTGCGCTCAAATCATCCACTTTGTAGTGGATGCAAATATTATGGAGGGCACAAGCAACGTTTACAATTTGACATGCTTTTTCCGGTGAGTAGTGTAGTTCTTGAGCACCCAACAAGCATCGAAAACAGTTCTTCAAGACCCCAATTATCCGCTCTACAATATTTCTCGTTTTGGAGTGCCTCATATTGTAACTACTTTGACAGCTGCCTTGACTTACGGAACGATACGGAATCATTAGCCAAGGTTGTAACGGGTACCCAACATCGCCTTGAAAAAAAAGCAAAAAAATTTTAAATTGTCTAAGAAACATACATATATACCCAAATACCTAACAGCCATGTGTTCCTTTCACCTTCACGATATCGTCGTTCCATATAGCACCTCAGCTTGCTCAATCCCCACACATGAGCGTCGTGATTGCATCCTGGATACCGCGCATCAATGCTTCTTATGCGTAATCTGTTATCGCATACCTAAAAATAAATTGATAAAATTAAAAATTTCAATTGTGGCACTGATGTAAGAAAATATAATCCTCACCACCATAGCATTGATGCTGTGAAATCCTTTTCTATTGTAGTATAGAAAACCCTCTTCAGACGGTTTGATTATTTTTACATGCGTACCATCAACGCACATTATGACTCCTGGGAAGACTGCCTTCGCATAAAACTCCTGTTTTGCTTGTTTTTTTTCCTCGTCGGTCTGCTCAAATTTGATCTACTCACGGCAAAGCTTTCTTTCCATGACATCGAGAAAATTCGATAGTGACTTTGACACTGTTGACTGACCCATTGCTATGTTGTAATCAGTACCAACTCCATGTTGGTAACTGCCTTCCGCAAAAAATCTCAAAGCAGCAACTGTTCGATTAAGCGGAGATAAAGACGTCAAAGTACTTGCTCGAGTTTCTTCCGCAAAACTATCTAGGACATACTTGAAAGCGTCCTTGTCCTTGTTGAGTCTAAAGTTTTTTTTTGAACCTAAATAAATAAAAAAATTATTAAAAAAAATACAGTTTATCACTTTCAACTCAATTTCTTACAATTCGGCACTCATCTCAAAAGGATTGCACATATCTCTTAATCTTCTCCTTTCAATTCTGGCCACGGCATTATCGGATGCATTGCTCTCCTGAAAGGATCACGGAAGGACTTCGGAAGAGAGGAGTTAACCCAAAACGCTGGCAGTCAAATTACTCAATCTGCATTGTCTGCCTAACGGCAGGTAGCCACAGGTAGTGCAGCAACGCACAGTGGTCGATTTGAAATATTTAGGCGGCCAAATCTATTTTTGGACGTGAATGGCTTCGAAAGACTGTATTTTAAAAAACTGTCTATTTATTTTAAAAAATAAATAAGAAAAACATATATAAAAATTCTGTGTTTTCAAAAAATCTCCTACTCGTATTGCCATAATTGGTATTACCAAAATGACCACCAACAGCCCAGTTTCTAAGCGGAATCTTTCTTGGATGTCTTTTTTCCTTTCTTCTTCTAATGCTTTCTCTTCCTCAGTCCTTTTCTTTCCATATTTCTTCACGGGCAATTTATATGCCAAATGCAGAATGCTTTCAAAAATACGTATTTTTGCGTGCAATACCGAAATGCCAAACTCAAATGCATCGGGACTTATATCGTTCTTTTTGCTTAAATTATAGAAATCTTTGGAAGTGGCATATTCACATACCGAAATCTGATGGGGCGGCAAAATCGTGGTGATGATGGTGTTGAGTTTTGCCAAAACACTTTATTGTTTTCTTTACCACAAATAATTTGAAGAGGGACAGAAGAACTCAAAAATATACTAGCATCGGATTCGGCATCTTCCGAGAATTTTTGTTTGTACCGTGCTTGTTGTGACCCGTCACACCCCCATTTATAAATGACCGTTAATGACTTTCTTTCAATTTCGTTAAGGGTTGATAACACTTCTTCCAGGTAGATTGATAATCGCTGAATAGTATGATCCAAGAGGCATTATAAACAAATTTCTGCGCAGGTAGCCGTTACTCGCAATGCCGTCTTTGGTGGGTAGCATTCTTGTTTTGCTTTCAACAAGGGTAATGCTTTGGGTTAGTTGCCCTTATTATTTCATATTGTCGTCTTTTTACGTCAGCTTCTACGAACATTTTGAGTGCTTGGAACGGGATCAAAGGAGCAATTGTTTCATTGGTCTTGGAATAGGCTTTCTTATAACGGGTGATTTTTTTGAGGTTAGGATTTTCATGCATTAGTATTTGACAGATTACGTGGGATTTCAGACATGGTGTCAAAGAGAAAGATGCTCAGTATGCTTTGACATTTCATCATGAATAGACTTACTAACGAGCAACGCTTGCAAATCATTGAATTTTATTACCAAAATCAGTGTTCGGTTCGAAATGTGTTTTATCGACAAATTTTGTTCAGCGATGAGGCTCATTTCTGGTTGAATGGCTACGTAAATAAGCAAAATTGCCGCATTTGGGGTGAAGAGCAACCAGAAGCCGTTCAAGAACTGCCCATGCATCCCGAAAAATGCACTGTTTGGTGTGGTTTGTACGCTGGTGGAATCATTGGACCGTATTTTTTCAAAGATGCTGTTGGACGCAACGTTACGGTGAATGGCGATCGCTATCGTTCGATGCTAACAAACTTTTTGTTGCCAAAAATGGAAGAACTGAACTTGGTTGACATGTGGTTTCAACAAGATGGCGCTACATGCCACACAGCTCGCGATTCTATTGCCATTTTGAGGGAAAACTTCGGACAACAATTCATCTCAAGAAATGGACCCGTAAGTTGGCCACCAAGATCATGCGATTTAACGCCTTTAGACTATTTTTTGTGGGGCTACGTCAAGTCTAAAGTCTACAGAAATAAGCCAGCAACTATTCCAGCTTTGGAAGACAACATTTCCGAAGAAATTCGGGCTATTCCGGCCGAAATGCTCGAAAAAGTTGCCCAAAATTGGACTTTCCGAATGGACCACCTAAGACGCAGCCGCGGTCAACATTTAAATGAAATTATCTTCAAAAAGTAAATGTCATGAACCAATCTAACGTTTCAAATAAAGAACCGATGAGATTTTGCAAATTTTATGCGTTTTTTTTTTAAAAAAAGTTATCAAGCTCTTAAAAAATCACCCTTTATTTACTAGCCTTTGTTGGTGAATTTCGTATATCTTTGAGCACTTTTGAGGCATTTCTTTTTCCCTTCGTTTGCAATATGACTTGTGCGGCATGTACAATCATTTCATCATCAACATTTGATCGAATTCCCTCAGTTTTTCTTCTCTTGCTTCGTTCACTCGAATACGAAAATGATTTGCTCGGACGACCTGGTTGATTAAGCGAATGCACTGGTATTTCAAAAGTGCCTTCCAGCCACTTCTGGTTGTTTTTCATAAAAACTTCTTCAACTTTATGAGCTTTTAGCCATCTCTGTTTAAATTCGTGTTTAATGTAGGAAAATTTATGCTTAAGGCTTTTTTTCTTTCCACAGTGTCTCCGCAAGACAATAGTAAGTGGTTTTCTAAAAACTCCAATTTCTCATCCATACTTAACAAATTTGTAGTTGCATTTGCTCAAACATACATTTACGGGTCACTATTTTCACCCCCGACGAACTAGGTATCTCCATAACTGAAAAAAAAAACATAAAATTAAAAAAAAAATGGTTTTTTAAATTTTTTTAACAAAATTCTTTGAACTGCCGTCTTTAAGGAGTAAGCGGGATTCTGCAGCTCTTGTTTTTTTTTATAGAAAAGCTGAATGTGTAACGTATTCAATAAACAAATAAATATGATCCGGACGAAAAGAGGGTATGTTCAACTACCGAAAAATATATCGAAAGTTAAAAGTAAAAGTTAAAACTATTCTTTATTTAATAGAAGCTTACCTGAGCTATGGGAATCACTTTCACTTTCACTTTATTTAATAGAAGCTTACCTGAGCTATGGGAATCACTTTCACTTTCACTTCACTACACAACTTAAAATAAACCTAAATGGGTATTGCGAAATTTGATATAATTTGGGCACCCAAATAGAAATACGTATCATGTCTACGATCAAATTGCGTCTAACTGCACGGAAGCGGTAACCTATAGTTGTTGAAAAAAAGTGTGGGGGCTAATTCGCGGAAGTGTTTACTATACGTAGACGTCAATATTTTGTGCCTACTACGTATTTAAGATTTTGACTTTTGGCCGCCTAAATACTTCAAATTGATCACTGTGCGACGGTAGCGTAGGTTAAGCTGTAGTTGTAAGTGAATTGTAACTTTGGTTTTAAAACAAACCCAATTAGGAAAACACGAATAATTAAATAACTTACACCTACGATTTTGTTATCACAAGTAATATCGAAGTAGAGATAAATATCACATAAAATAATTTATATACTGCTTATTCAAATGTGATTGAAATAATTGGAAGTTTTGATAGTTTTATGCAGGTAGATGACTTATTATTAAAAGTCACATTTCATGTAGTCAGAGAACAAGACATTTAATTTACATGTATGATAGGAAAATATATCATAAAAGACGTGGATATCGTTTTAATAGAAGACAACGATATTTTTAAAAAACGAGGTTATGTCAGCAGATAGAGATTATCAACCAGGTAAAGAAAAATTAAAGCATGGTATTCAAGATGATATAGAAAAAGAAAGAAATCAGCAAACGGGAATGGAAAATTGGTGCAGCAAGGAGTTTGATGTGATGAGGAATGAAAGGAATCGTGAGATTTCACTGAAGAGCACTGAAGTTTGGGGTTAGCTACAGAAGTTAAAAACTTGATTTCATTTTGTTTTAATAGATGAAATTCCTGTATATCAGCGACAAAGAAGGTTACCAATTGAATATCGTTGTATTGTCGATAAACAAATAGAAGGTTGGCTTAAGGAGGGAATAATACAACCAAACTCTTCCAACTATGCTTTGCCAGTGGAAGGAGTTCCTAACGACTATAATTGCGACTATGGGCAATTAAATAAAAAGATTATAGGAGACAATTTTCCAATGGTTGTAATGGACCATGTTTTAGATAGTCTCTAAGAGGGTCGAGTTTTTACAATCTTAGACTTGTTGAACGGATTTTTTCATGTACCAGTAGATTTAGAATCTAGGAAGTTCACTGCTTTCTCACCAGCTGTCTTTTGTCGGTATGTAAATGCTGTTTTACGGAGTTTATTTCAGAAAAGAACCGTGGTTACATAAATGGATGACTTGATTTTCCCCGAAATAGACAAATTAAGAATTTGGGTCACATAAATAAAAGATTAAGTGAGACAAATGTCAAGTCCTTTAACCTAGTGTTGAGTTTCTTGGGTACATAACAGGTAACGGCACTATTAAAATATCGGGAGAAAGGTCGGCTTCTGTACAAAATTTTCCTTTACCTTTCGTCGTACTGTTTCACCGTTTTGTATTTGGGTATGCATTCCGCTTTTAAGTCGGGCGAAGAGAAAGTAGCAGCATTTCTCCAATAAAAATTAATTTAAAAGAATCACCCGTTTTACAATTATTTTCTCACAAAGCAATTACTGAGGTACATGCAGATACTAGAAAATGCGGTTTGTTACAGAAAAGTTCGGACAGTCAACATCTACACCTGGTACAGTATTTGAGTAAGAAAACGAAACCTGTCGGAGAGTATTGTCTGGCGTTTGAGTTAGAACTACTGGCAATTATAGAGGCTTTAAAAAAATAGAGAATGTATCCATTAGGTATATGTACTTTTTAAAATTGTGACAGAATGCAATGACACTTAAAAGAAAAGACGTACCGTCGAAAACTGCGAAATGGGCACTGTTCCTTCAGGATTTTAATAATAAATTTGAACATAGAGCAGGATCTAAAATGGTTCATGTTGACGCATTAAGAAGAGTATATACTGTCTAATGCTAGAAGACTCTTTAAAGTTTCGTATTAAGTAAGATCAACTCAATGACGAATGGACAAAGGCAGTACGCACAATACTAGCAAAAGACGAATATGAAGACTTTTACATTAAATTTCACATTCTTTTAAAAATCCGTACCGAAGCTAATGGAAGACGAAATCTTTGGCGCACAGACAAGGGTATTTCTCTACAAAGAAAACTCAGGATCTGTTCATAAGTACATGTCACATTGGTCATGTAGGACCATTAGAAACGACCAGCAAGTTGTGCAATT
>CM050327.1:68900593-68946294 GCA_027475135.1 Bactrocera correcta | reverse complement strand
ATCAGACATGTGGATTCCAATCAGTTAAAAACTAAAGTCTTCAAACTACAAATAAAGTTTCCCTCACAGCCAAAAACTTTATTTTCCGTCAGTATAAACAGAGCTTTTCATAACTCACAGTTCGTCTACTGTACAACAAGTACACTGCCTTCCACGACATTTTATTTCTACAAGTTCTCTTCAACGACAGAGCACCTTTAATCTCATTTGTTTTCCTATACATACAAACATACTTCTTTAAATAATCATAAATATGTGTGCTTGGCATGTTTGTCCACCAATTTTGGTATTGTTTGTCAGCCGTCATCAACATTTTATGCCCACTTGATGAAATCAATTAATCAATACAATAATGACAATTTCCCTCATTGTACTTGTTAATGGCTCTCGTGATTGTCTCCATTCGCTCATAACCATATCTGTAGTTCCAAAAATTATGCTGTCGACGGAAGCGTGAAAATTAAGTGCTTATTGTTGATTGTACATTACATACATACATACATACCAACATAAGCAATGCCATATTTATTAACAGTCATAAATTTACATTTTGGAATGCTATTAATTAAGAGTAACTATGTAGAATTTAAACAGCCACAAGTTGAAAGGTGCATCGTTAGTTGACGATAAATCGAGTGAATAATCTACTGGAAAGCATTCTAATATTTTATGAAATAATTGTATCAGCAGTAAATGTGGATTTATTGCCTACGGAAATTTCAAAATTAATACTACACTACAAAGTAGAGTTAATGGATCATTTTAGTCTGGTGTCTTGCATCAAAAGTTTACTTTTTTAACAATTTTGATAGTTAGTTATTTTACCATCGTAGGCACATATTATGTACAACAGAAATTGCTTTGAAACACTGAGTTTATCAAAATTCAAAATCTTCAACTTGTGTTTAATTTAAATACTAATGCTGTTGTAAGCTTTGTTTCTTCGTAAAAATTCTCTGCTCTCATAATGATTTTTAGGTGTGGATTTACACAAAACTTTTTCAAAATAAAACGTGATATTACTTGTACGTCTAACTGAGGGTTGAAGGATCTGTATATAAAATTCGCTTCTGAAAATGTTATAAATTATAGAAAAGGATAATGCTAGTAGAAGTACTAATGTGAAACAGCTATTGAATTCGATTAACTTCCATCATATATCTTACATGCCACGAAAGTATTCCAACGACCTCAACAGTTCTTCTTACGTGTGTGGTGAATCAACTTTTAAATCTTAGCGTGTATATATTTTGTCGTTAATTAATCCTGCGTGGTATCAAGATAAATCCTCGATTCCACATCATGTATATAGAAAAAAAGCAATGCCTAGAGACCGCACTGGATTTGTATATCTGCAAAGGAAACTCACCAAATTCAGCGAGGAAAAAATTAAAAATGAAGTACTTATGTGTAAATCCACAAACTCGGTAACTGATAAAGAAAATGAGTTTAAAGAAGCAAAACGTTGAACGGCTGCACCGAAGCTAATATAGTTCAGTTTATATGGAAGCTATATGCTATAGTAATCTGATCTGAACCTTTTTTCGGAGATTATACTCGTATTATTATCTTAAGCAGTGTCAAATTTCGTGAAGATACCATGTCAGTTGCGAAAGTTTTCCATACAAGAACTTGATTTCGACCATTCAGTTTATGCTATAGCTAGCCGATCTGATTAATTTCTTCGGAGATTACATTGTTGCGTTAGAAAATAACCTATACCAACTTTTGTGAAGAAATTCAAATGTGTAAGTTTTCCATACAAGAACTTGATTCCGATCGTTTAGTTTATAAGGCAATTATATGTTATAGTGCTCCGATATCAGCAGTTCCGACAAGTGAGAAGCTTCTTGAAGAGAAAATGGCGTTTGCAAAATGTCAAAATGACATCTTAAAAACTGTGGGACTAGTTTGTATATATACAGACAGACGGACAAACAGACAGACATGGCTAAATCGACTCAGCTCAACATACTGATCATTTATATATAATTATAGGCTTACTTCTGAGTGTTACAAACTTCGTGACAAACTTAATATAACCTGTTCAGGGTATAAAAGGGAACTGAATGATCACACACACCTGGAAATTTTTTGAGAAAGTTGTTAAAAATTTCCGGGAAACCATAAATCGGAAAATCATAGACATAATAAATGAAATTGTAATGTCATATAAAACTGTGGGGTGTAATATGTCCTTAAAAGTACATAATGGACTCTCATCTGGATTTGTTTCCGGCGAATTTGAATGCAATGAGTGGCAAAGAAGGCGGGACGTTTCAACAGGATATATCTGTAATGCAGAATCGTTATCAAGGATAATCGAGCGTAGGCACGTTAACAGATTATTGTTAAAAAAGAAATCAAATATTCAAATCATACAAATCTAGAAAATCAATTATGTTTTTTTTATGTGAAGCAAGTTATTTTAAAAGTAGTTAATTTTAGTACTCTTGAAGAAAATATATTTTTTGATATCACAAAAAAAACCTGACGTGTAAATTTTTTTTAATGAAGTATTATTGGTTAGTGGCCCTAGAATATTCAACATTAAGTTTTGATGCCGATGAATCTGGCGGTGAAGAAGTTTTTGTGCTCAAAATTATATCAAATCCAAAAACCAACACAATTAATGTGGGTAAAGATCGAAAGACTAGTCAAAATTTAAAATTTTGACAAAATAGTGGTTGTAAAAATTGTAAAAAAAAAAAATTCAAGTTCATAGGGGCTCAAAATGTCTTCTCCCGATCATTACCCGCAGTTTCGGCTCTATTTTCATCTTTGACTCTGAAAACTTCATTTCGAGAAAGACTCGTTTAAACTCTTGCGAGCCGATTACACTAAATTAAAAAGCTCATATAGATATGCTTATATTTTCAAAATTTAATGCCGGATCAAGTTTAATTTTTGTAGATTTTTTTAATCTTGTGAAATTCATAAGTGGACTTAACTCCTTAACTGTTTTCATAAATGTAATAATTTAAAAAGCTTTTACCTCTTCCTAAGTAGTATCATTAAAGTATTTTAATTCACAATAATTTTCAGAAGTAAGCTTTATGAAACCCGCTCGACTTTACACCCACACAGTTACATATAGGTTATGAATGTATACTTACACACAAGTCCTTCGCTCTAAATATTTGTCTACATATATTTTTGCTTTCTACAATTTTGTGCAGTCAAGGCTTCAATGCGTTGACGCTAATTTACTATTCGCATTCCATTTCTCTTGACCTACACATTTACACAATTCCCAATGTCATCGAAATAAGCAATCGATTATGTCCTTCCACAGACGAACCCTACCTCTTAATTTGCAAATAAAAACCTTGCAGAAGCTGGTAACTTCTACATTTCAAACACACACACACGTACATATACATATACACACAAACACGCTCATGCACGTGCAGACGAATGAACGGGTTTGGTGTGGTTGAGGCACATTCATCATACGCAGTCTTCGGGCCAGCAATACAAAGGCCAAACAAGAATTTTGTGCTCGACTGATGACAAATCTGCCTAATGGGCTGTGAATGCTTTTGCCGCACTACCACTAATTTTCGGAATGCTCCTCAATCGTCTACAATATCCGCACCGACATGCAATCGAACCTTGATTATGTGACTCATTTGGCGGCAGTCACATTGTCACTCACTATTTACCAGTCGCAATTCTCATGTCGCATTTCTCACACTCATACACATTTTACCATTTTACACTCATTGTCTTCATTAAGGAAAGTGCACGAGCTTCCTTATGCATAATTGAATGTTACTCATACGCAATGGTGTGCATGAAAATTTCTAATCTTAGTTATATCTCTATTGGTTGCACAAAATGGAATTGTAGCAGTAAATAAACATTTCTCATCTCATTGTTTTGTCAAAAAGTTTGGATGAACTTGTGAAGAGGCACTTTCAAATATCCAATTGAAAATGTTCGATGCCTTAAGCAATACATGAGTTCATTGGCATCATGAGAAGTTAGATATTATAGAAATTCGAGGAGAATCCTCCTGTATGTTGAAAAATTTCTTTAATTTGGGTTAATAGCCTCCATGTATCTACCATAATTGAAGTTTTTTGAACTTTTACAATTAATTTTGATTCCAAAGACTATGTCTTTTCGGACTTTCGAAAAAATTTGTCAGACGGTGGGGACAATTTTCTGCTTAAAATTACAGCAAATTCCAAAATCAAAACAGGGAATCTCGAAATGGCGGCTTTCAAAATAAAATATTGTCATTTGTAAAAAATAAAACAGTTTTGATCTTATTTCTCCAATCTGAAGAAATTTCCGAGAAATTGTCCCCATCAATTATAAATACACCGTAAAGTTTTGGGAGCCGAACACATCAAGTACAATTCTTAATGATAACCTACTTTTTATGGCTCCTGATCCGTGGAACCCGTCTTCAGTCGAACGAATAGATAAATTCGTTAAAGGAGCTGAGGGCCATCCTTATGAAAAGTGTTCCAAGGACTGGGAAAATCGTTAGAAAAAATGAAGGCGATAAATCAAATATTGATGAATAATTAAATATCTTGCGCTTCACTTACTATTTGGTGTACCTATTCCTTTTTTATCACAAAGTATTCCTTGCCTTTTAAATAAAACCACTGTCATATCGTATATTGTTTTCTCCTCGGTATGCTGTGAAAAGGCTTCGCTATGAATAATAAAAAGAAAGCAAAATTCCATGAGAAAATACCGGTCATTTTAAGGAGAATCTGGGTAGACTTTTCTGTCCTGGTATTTCATCAAATTTCTACACAATAACTTTCACGCATTTCTTTTCCTTTATTAAAGCATGTATATAAACATCAAACGTTAAGGATCACATATCGCATGATAAAAATGTAGAAGTGCCGCTTCTAACGAGACGATTAAGATACTAACTTTACTCTTTGTCATTCTCCCGCAATTCACCACTTTAGTCTTGACTTTCGACAACTACGCATTGAGCAAAGAATCGCTTCAATGCTCGTCAACGTAACGACAGGAGCGTTTGAATGAAAATAGCTCCGCAAACAGTCAATTAAATGGATGGACGGACAAGTAGTTGATTGAGCTGTCAATTTAGTATAACACATGTAGTCGTACGAAACGTACGAGCAGCCATGAATATCGTCTGTTTATATGCACTTAAGCACTTACATTCATATAGAATATACTCGTATAGTATGTGTGCGTGTGTGAATTTTTAAGCACTTGCTCATTCGTGCGCGTTCGACTGCTTAGATAGACATAAAAACCAACTCATTGCACTCACTAATACGACATGAGCTGTAAAAATGGCGTGAGCTCGTTTTAAAGTTCGCATTCAATTCCGCTTTTATGCTTTGGCAGAAATGCATGTGAATGCACGAGGTCGCCAATTCGTGTTTTAGTGCTTTTACTGTTAGTTATTAGCTTTGCCATGGGTGAACACACAGACAAATTTTATTAGTTTAAAAACGGTTTTTTATTTTTTTTTTGTAAAAGTCAATAGCTGTTATTCGCGAGAGAGAGCATTAATCGATCATTATTATATCTATTTATTATTAATTTGTTATTATTATTATCATTATTTAAATCAACTGTCTGAAGTAGAGAAATTATGACTAATCGCTGTACTAAGTTATTTACTGACGAGGAAAAATAAGGCCTTTAAAAGATTTGAAAATTCTAGTATTTTAAGGCAGCCACTTCGGCATGTTTCTATTATTTCTGTGAAAAACTGGGTAAAGCAAAAAAATTTTAATAAAGAAATAAACCGGAAAATTTTAAATAAAACACAACTTTGACGTCTCTAAAGTATTCGTCACCAGATGTAAAACACTTATGCTAACGATTTTCCAGTTTTTGAAACCCTTTTCATAAGCATTTTTAGGAATACCTTTCAGCTCTTTCAGCGAGTTTTATTTTATTTCTTCGATCTACTAAAAACAGGTTCCATGGAGCGGCAATTGCTGTTTGAAGAAAAAGCAAAAAAGCACACGGGACCAAATTTGGTGAAAACGATGGCCATCGATGATATACATTGCGTTTTTGGCTTCGTGGAAATGTAAAGAGATACCTTGTCATGGTTAAAAATCACTTTTTAATCAATAGGTGTCACTTTTCTTAGAGCTAACGCGATTCGGTCTAATAATTAAACATAGTTGAGCCTAGTTGCCATGGCACACCTCTTCAAATTTCTAATTTATGAAAGTCGCTCATATATTTTTCGACGATCACTTTAATGAGCATTGCGCTTTAAGAGAGACCTTTATGAAGTAGTATCACGGTTGGCCTGGTTAACCACCAAAATCTCTCTCATACCCACCCAGGCGGATTTATAAATTGCCAATCGTTTCTAGCTATTTTTTTTACCTCCAATCAAATCCAATCAATCAGATCGGGGAAACTGGCCCCCATTAAAGGTAGTGGTGTCATCGTATACTCCTACAGGATCGAAGCGCTGTTTTCTTATAAAGAAAAATCAAATGAAATACCGCTCTTTTCTTTGGACACCTAGATGATCTTCTTCCTATAGCTAATGCGTTTTGCAGGTTTTTTATGTAGATAATAAACTAAAAGATTTCACAATTTTCAAGGAGAGTACTTTTCTTGTAGCAATATTAGAAGTTACAAGCTCACGACCCTTCGAATGTTTATGACACTCAAAAACTCAACACTTAGTACAGTCCATGTTCAATTATCCCTCACACATCAACTTTGTTATCTATTTTTTCTTTCGCTGACAGCATTTCTCAAGAAAACTTGGGGTGCAACAATTTCCAAGTAAAGAACAACAAAGAAACGCTGTCAAGTGCATACGCCGCTTATAGATTCACGCAAATGCTGTGAATAAAATTAAAGTTTAAACCTTAAAAAAAAAGCTTAATATAAATTTCCAGGAAATTAAACTGATTTCATTCTCTATAATTTGCAATTTTAACCGGAATCTCTTTTTAAATGCCATAGCACTCATCAGTGAATAAACCCAAGTATTCAGATTGAAAATACGAAATAACACAAAAGCTGCTGGTGCGTGATGAGACGCAAAAAAAAAAACACTCGTAAAAATATCTGTGAAATGAAGAAAGTTTTTCACACTTTCATTAAATCACAAGCGAAATGAATGCTTTATTTATGTACAGCTGCATGCATTGGGGAAAATGCGAACTCAGACTTGGCGCACAGCTCGTCGCCGGGGTGTTGATGTGGAAATCAATCACGACAAAGTTGGCGCAGATTAAAACGCTGGCAACGAATGGAGCAGTTTGTGTTGATGAAAACGCATAGAAATTACAGTTAAATGGCATTCCAATGCCACCACAGATTTACCATACATATATAATACATGTGTATATATAATCACAATCGCATAAATTAATAGCACATTTGTCAGCGCCGAGCATATCGATGACGAGATTCGCAAGCAAACCACACAAAGCGCCTTACAAACCGCAAACGCAAATCTGCGCCAAGTGATAATGCGTATAGTGTAAGAGAAGAAGAAGATGCAAAAATAATAAAAAGATGTTTGAAATAAATGTGTGGAAAACAAGCACAAAAGCACGCATGCCAGCTGCTCAAACCACATAGGATTCGCGGCAGGTTACGTATACGCCGTGGAGTCGCCTAAGTCGCTTGACTATATTGCGCGTATGAATGCGTGAGCGTGTGAGCATTAATGAGATAAACTTCCTTGCGTTTGTCACAGCAATAACAACAACTTTGACAGAAGCATGCGTTTGACAACGCGAACAATAACAACAACAAGCGAATATAATCTAACAGTCATAGCAACCATTAAAACGTTATTGATCGGCTTAGCGCCGAACGCTGCCACACAGCCGTCAATTTGGCCTTTTAATAGCCTATTGGCTTTCGCATTGCCTATTGATGAAATAGCAAACAGCTTTGACGCCGTGCACGAATGCCAACGCTACAAAAAAAAAATATATTAAACAATAACAGCAAAAAAATCAAGTCTTGCTAGCAAAAAAAAACACACAAACCAACACTCTGTGTATCAGCCAGAGCAAAATTGGCTTGATAAGCGTCAGCACCAGGTGGGCGATCCAATCTGATAGATGCGTAGAACGCGTGCACCGCTGCCAGCGTAATCGCAAGATGATGAGTTTTGCACGGGAAAAATTGCTTTATAAATACGTTTAAAAGTATGTGCGCTTGCTTGTTATGCTCCTGGTATTCTTGTCGTTTCTTCTTCATTGCTTTGAAGTTGTCAAAAAGTCAATGACAAGATGGAACAGCGTGCGAAGCAGAAAGCCGTTGAGGAATGAGTAAGTACAAGTATGAGTGAAGTAGCAAACAGCGTAAGTCTGCGTATATACACACACACACGCATACATCCTGCGACATGCACCACCTTCCTCATTTACTCACATGTAGTACTTACTTTCGTTGTTGTAAAACTTTGTCCTTTAGCTTGTAAGTTCGCTGTGGAAGCGGCCCAATGCGAAATTTACGAAGTATTTACAATAACAAAAAATTAGTGTCAGCAAAGAAAATGAGCTGTATAAGAATAAAGTGCATTTTTCGCTTTTCATAGTAGGGAAAAAAGCCATATTTGTTTTTTGTTGTTTCAAGGAAAACAAATTACATATAAGCTTTTGTATGTCTTTTATAACCTTCCAATACTTGTCCGATGTTTAAGTTCAGAAATTTCAAACTTTTTTCATTAAGGGATTACATGGGTTTTCTCGGGTAAAAAAACAGGTTTTCTCAACAATCTTTTTCTGATATAAAAATTTAAATATTTTTTATAATTTTTAATAACAAAAATTATATATTTTTATAATTTTTTATTGTTACAAAAATACACACAAATAACAAAGAAATTCCAAAATTTTTTGAAAAAAATATTTTCAAAAAAAAAAGATGCGCCTCGTTGGCAGGATAACACCTTACAGGATCACCTAAAGTAAAAAAAAAATACATAATTTAGTTAAAACCTTAACTTAAAACTTAGACGAAAGAAAAAAAACACAAAAAAATTAAATTTACGTGACTTTTTTTCAAGTAGTTGCAATTAAAAAAAATCCGTCCTTCAAGTCTTTAAGAATTGTATCGCATGGACCTGTGTAAAAGTTCACGAAATCTTGCCAACCGACTTCAAAAACACAGTTTCAAGAAAACCATAAAGTAAAGCTGGATCAGTGTATATTCTACAAATAGTTTTTTTTTTAATTCGATTACACGGAGAATTTGAGGTTTCAGAACGCCTATTGTGCATTTGCGATATAGAAATCAAGCTTCTGAATTTAGAATTAGAATCAGGCACGTTCCAGAAATGATTTAATGTGATTTCTTTATTAAAAACCGTACGATTTTTTTTAGTTCGAAGTCTTTTTGTTTCACGTCGGAACAGCTTTTTAAAGAAAATGACATTTTTGATAAAAAATAAACATATTCTTTTCCAAAATTTTAATTTTCTTGAGGGAGCATGTGTGATTTTGTGAGAGAACGGCAAAGTAATGACTTCACGTTACAAAGCATTAAAAGTGGGTTTTACAGGAACTCAACGTCGGCCATCAGACGAAGATTGTTCTAAAAGTGCATTGAATTGGAAATGAGTGGCAATGATATAACAAGAAGAAGAAAATTTTGGAATACCAGAATTTACTCTGTGCCCAAGAAATAAGGTGACATTGTATTTATTTTGAAAATTTTTTATTTATTCTTCCAAATCAATTTCATCCCCTTCAAAGTAATCCCCTCCCACTGCAATGCACTTATGCCAACGGATTTTCCAATCTTCGAAACACTGGTTGTAGTAACTTTCCGGGATGGCCTTCAGTTCCGTCTTCGCTGCGGGTTGAATCTCCTCTATCGTATAAAAACGGTGTCCCCGGAGCGGCCTTTTGAGCCTGGTGAACAGCCAGAAGTCGCACGGCGCCAGATCAGGTGAATGCGGTGGTTGCGGAACGATATGGGTTGTGTTTTTGGCGAAATGATCACGAATTACGAGGGCAGTATGGGATGGTGCTTTATCGTGGTGTAAAAACCAAGAATTGTCTTTCCACAATTCCGGCCTTTTTAGGCGGAAAGCGTTACGCAAACGACGCATAACGTTCAAATAATATTCCTTGTTGACTGTTTGACCGGTTGGATGGAATTCATAATGCACAACACCACGATAATCGAAGAAAACACTCAACATGACCTTAATTTTTGAGAGACTTTGGCGCGATTTTTTTGGTCTCGGCTCTCTTTTGGCACGATATTCGCTCGATTGATCGGTTGTTTCGGGGTCGTAAGCATAGATCCAAGTCTCATCGTCAGTTATAATGCATTTCATGACACCCTGATAGTCGAAAAGCATCGTTTCACACACTTCAACGCGACGCCTTTTTTCCAAAAAATTCAATGTTTTCGGTACCAGTTGAGATTTGACGCGCTTGAGGCTTTTCGATGTGCCAACATCATCAGCAAAGTCTCTAATTGTTAATCGATGGTTTTTCAACACCAAATCTTTGATTTGTTGAACGTGAGCTTCGTCGGTTGAGGTTGATGGTCGCCCTGAACGCTCTTCGTCTTCGACACGTTCACGGCCGGCTTGGAACTCACTATACCACTTGTAAACACTTATTTTAGACAAAGCCTCATCACTAAAGGCTTTCTGCACCATCGTCAACGTATCCGCAGCAGAAAATTGATTCCGTAAACACAATTTAAAGCAAATTTTTTGCTCAACAAATTTCGACATCGCAAAAAACGAAAAACTCACTCATAGCAGCTCACAAAACGACACGTATCTCAAACACTAATGAATATTTTGACATGAAATTTGACATAAATGTGACTGACAGTACTACCAACCTAAAAAAAAAATAGTTCCCCAAATCCTTCGACGGGCGTAGTTTAAATTCAAATGTCACCTTACAGGGCAAAGTGTATATTGATAGCAGGCTAATGAAGTTATAGTACTGCAGTGGCTATTGAGTACTATTGCAAGTCTCTTTCAAAAGTTTTCAATCCGTATGTTATTTCCTAACAAAATCTTTTAGTGAAATCTTAAGTAAAATTGTCTCCTGTTCAACCTTTTTGTGTGTGTCTCTAAGCAGTAGCAGTATTATGCACAATTATATGAGCAAATTTAAGAAGCTTTTATTATCAACTAAATTTCACATTTTACGCAAACAGGCTGATATTCGCCTTGAGCTGATAAAATTTTTTTGAGGCGGCTAATATCAATTCAAGTCCAGGCACAGTGAAGGTGTGACTACTGACGTACTTTAGCTGTAATTTTACATAAGTTTGACAATGGAAAATGTATCGGGTGAGATCCAATAAGATAGTGTTCAGTTAAGACGCTGCTTAGCATAATGTGATTAAATCAATAAACCTCTTATTTTCCACTTTTATCCAGAAAAATATAACTGTTACACAGGTGTTGATTGTAAACCAATACTAACTAAGCTCATACAATGTTCTTATTGCCAGCGCTAAAATCCAATAAGCCAGCGGAGTCCTTTGTTGCAAGCTTATCAGTTTCCGGCGATTCCAATATGTCGGATTTAATGTACACTCTCAATATAGCTGCATTGCGAGGGAGTACATCTATTGCTACTTTAAGAACAGCCACTTCTGCTGGAATAGTCCTACAATGGTTTGGTATCTTGAAGCTAAAGTTAATGGTCAGCTCTTGACCGCAAATTGTCCTTTCATCTTTCATCCGCCCATATATCTCTTGTTTGCACGTGGGCAGAGAAGAAAGCAAATATTATCAGATTTCAGTTATATTCACTAAATACGTAAATTCGGTTTCCAAAGAAGACAAAAAATTCACAAAAATTCTCATTTTCCTTATAAGAGTAGTTCTTTTAGCAACATGAGATTAATTAAGATCCATACGGTTTTGAAACAATATGCTATTAAGGGGAGAAGAAAGTACTAATTATGCATTTTAAATAGCTTTAATGCTGATTTTCACTGAAATTTAATTAGCAACTGTGATTTGTTCGAGTCATGATAAGTCAGTCAGTAACTCATTACGAATTATAAGATTCAACGTAAAATTTGCTCCACTTTCCAGATGCAGCTCAGTTACTAGCAGTAATCATCTTTAAGGATGCCTGCGCAAATTTTAGCAGACTTTGCGGCCTCAATATCAATACCTCCAGTCTACCATACCGTGAGGACCCCAGATACTTACAGCGTAGTTTTGACAATGCGCGACAAGTGCGCAAGTTGTGTTCCCTAGTACCCTGTTCAAAACATTTTCTGCAGTCTTCTCGATCTGTCAACCCCATCCTGCGAGTGTGTGTCGCCACCAGACAAAGACCAGTTAGTATTCATATCATATTCTTACAACTTCTTCTATCGCGTGCCAATAGCAATTCCGTGTACTTCCGATCTACCGTTTGGCATATGATTTTTGCAGTTTTTCACCTTTCCCAATAACACTCCATCAAGCTGATCCGCCAAGTTTCAATATTGTTGCTCATATACATATTTGATATGTAGAATATTTAACCGCAAATGCTTCAGTGAAACCAAAGTGCAGGCAATTCAAATTGCCACAAACTAGCTATCAAACGGCTGCTTCAATCAACCGCGAACGCGAGTGTCATACATACACACAAACGCATATTTCAGCGCTTGTCTGCACTTACAACGAGTGCAATGTTCAACATGACGTATGAGTAACATTTGCGCGCTCGATAAACTTTTTGCCTGCAACGCCGCTGAATTTATATTGCCGAATTCTAAACGATTAAATAGCATGCATATGTGAGTGTGAATACAGGCACACAAACACGAGCACACCCACATGACGGATGGCACTCATCCAACCGAGTTATATAACTCTTCATCTAACTCTAAGTCAAGCGCCATTAAAACCAAATAACATTTATGCGCAACTTTTTTATGACGCGAATTTCGGTTATTAAAGCGACAAAAAGGGTGGCATTTCCAACTTAAACGGCGCTGTCACACGGTTTTTCATTAACTTGCACTCCGCGCGCCGCTGGAAAGTGCTTACTGTTAGAAATGTTGGCGCTTGATTAGTGGGAGTGTGGCGCGGCATCAGCTGTCAGTTAGCGCTGGCAGTTAGTGATGCAGCTGCAACGAAATGGAAAAAATTAAAGTTCACAAGCATAGTTTTAACTGTCGCATAAAAAAGTGTTTTGAAATGTGAAGCATAAAAATGAAGAAAGTTTTAATAAATTTCTGTTTTTTGCTTATTTTTGTCTTTTGGCAAACTTTTACTAGTGGCAACTGCATACTTTGGCATAGAAGTATGTACGTGCTTTTAAAATCTATTGTTGACAGGCTAAAAAAGTTGGCTTGTACTTACATATATATACATATGTGTGAGTGTGGCTTCGTGTGCTTTTATATGTTATCTTGGTTAGCTTGTTTTATGGGTCATTATTTTTAGTACAGAAAATGCGTTAGAAGTATTCTGATGTTGCTCAAGGTTCCTATAAATTGCGTTGAGAGTTAAAAGAGTTCAAAATCATTAAAAGTGAAGGCACCTGAAATCTGCAAGAGTTATTGGATATACTGAGAAAATGTGTATGACTTTTAAATGTTAATTATTATTATTTATATTAAAAAGTTATCGAAGTATAATATAATACCTCTCTATTGACTCAATGTTTTGTGGTCAACTGAAAACTAAAATAATGATGGATTCTTAATTAGTACAAATGGCGCTATCTCAGGAGGCATTAGAATTGGTCAATTAAAACTTGAGATATTATGGCGACCGCATGAAAAAAGTAGTTGCGAGAAAGCTGCGTTTTAAGTTTCGTCCACAACCGTCAAACCGGTCCAGTTATCACAACACTAAAACTGCTATAATTTCAGAATTAATTTGAACTTTGAAAAATCTGTTTAGGGAAATATTTTTGAATATCTCAGTATCAAATTTTGAAAAAAAAAACAATTTTTCTACTTAAAAAATTTGCTAGATTAGAATACACCCTTAACGTGGAAGTTACAACGTTAATTTTTATTTTAAATAACATTTTGTTTAATAAATAATAGAAAAAAATATGCATGTTTGTAGAATTTAAGGTGCTTGAAAAATGACGATTCATCTTGAAAAAAATTTTTGATATCCTTCATCCCGTCATCGATCTCCAGTAGGAGCTCCAAACAGACATTTTTTTAATTTAAAATTCACTCAAGTCCGCAAACCAAAAAGACTAGTCAAACTCTTGACTTTTGACAAAATGGCGGCTTCCTAAAGAAAAAAACTGCAAGCAGAAAAAAATTGCAAAACTTTACACCTCAGAATTTCTTAGAAATCGAATTTTATTCCTTAAATTTATAGCTAACGAATACAAGGTGTGTTCTAAATAGCGGTAATTTTAAAATTAAAATTTCACGGGTTTGGAGATCCTAATTGTCCAAAAAATTGTCAACACCCGAGATACGATAAACTTTTCAGCTGGGATGGATTCTGGAAGTCTAAGCCTCTATACTAAGTTAAAAAATCTTTATAAATATGCTCGTAACTCAAAAAACCAATAAGTACATTCGATATATAAGGAAAAAAAATTAAATTAAAGGGTTACATACGTCCAGCAGCACCAAAAATGCACTAAAAGAAAAACTTTTTTCAGAAGGGATAACATTGGAAATAAATATAAAGAAATTTTATACAAAGTTTATTGGTACTTCAAATTTATAAAAAAATGTATTTTAATTTTTCTTTACAAAAATTAGTACATAAAATATCACATGACCCAAAGTAAAATGAAAAAAAGTTGCTTCACGGTCTGCATCATTTAACCTTGAAATGTTGATGGATTTGTGAAAATAAAAAAAATTCTTGTAAAATGAAGTTGTGGTTATAGTCTGTCGAGCCGAATTTTTTAATTTCGAAAAATGTTCCAATTTATGGAATTTAGAAAAAAGTTTGCGCTTTACGTCATAAATGTCACACTTTAATTATGTTTATAAAATTTTTTAATAAAAATATTGAATATCCGGCTAGACAGAATATAGAGAAAACATTTTCGAATATTTGAAAAAAAATTGTATCAAAAAGTGTTAAAAACTGTATGAGTTATCATTCATACAGTGCCGGAAAAGTAGTTTCGAGAAAAACGCGTTTAAACACCTGTGTGCATTAAATTCTCGTCGGGCGGTCTGATTTTCTACCATAATTTTGTATCTATGGGGAATTTTTACAATCGACTTTCACAGAAATACGCCTAAAACTATAAAGAATATTAACCTATAACAAAAATCGGGTTTTTGAAAATTCTGGACGTATATAACCCCTTAAGTAAAAAATAAACATCAAATTTTATATTTATTCTTAGGTTCAGGTAGCAACAATGTTCATGTATGTTACACAGCCCTCTTGGAAACTTAACGTAAGCTGCCTAAAGACTTCCAGACATTTTTGATACTGCTATTTCGAAAGGTTTTAATTCAAGGTACATACGCTTACCACAGCGCAGTACTGTTCGAAGTAAATATGCCGGTACTCGCAAAGAATAAACTCACCAGAGTACTTGGAAAATTGGTAAATATTTTAAATTATCAGAAATGGCTAGAAAACAAGGTGGACCACAACATCTCTGTTTCCTCTGATATGCTGCGGAAGCTATAAGCACACAGAGTGTCGATAAGCGGGACTAACATCTCTAAGGTTATAAGGAAGCTAAAATAGTAGAAATCCTAATGACAAAATACTTCCCAATCGTGTCACTAAGGAGCTGAAGCATGTTCTCTGGCGATTGCGCAACAAGTCCTTGAAGACGTTTCTGGCTGCTGCCAAACCAGGAGATCCAGTAAATAATCTTTGGAATGCGACTAAACAAAAAAATTAATCAATATATAGATGCACAACAATTTTAAATAGCCGAGATCATTGGTGCAGTACCACTGCAGAGAAAGCCGAGGTCTTTGCCACACACCTCCAAAAACTACCAATGGCTTATTATTTGCTGCTAAAGTCTTATCTGCAGTGATTTTGAGTAGGCTTTGAGACCTGTTCGTGCTGACAAGCCCCAAGGTAGTGGGGAGCACACCTGTGCCTTACATTCTTTTTACAGCAGACCTTCCAGCGATCAACTCTGACCCACAATAACGACAACCTATGCTGACGATACTGCTCTGCTAGCAACAAGCTGTAATCCTACTTCTGCTTCCAGAAAACTGCAGATGCAATTGAATGCTCTAGAACGGTGGCTCACCAAAAGGAACATTGGTATTAATACCGCAAAGTCCGTACAAGTTGTACATATATACCCCAAGCACAATAATTGCCATCAAATTGCTTTATAAAATTAGCCGTTACCAAAAAACACATGTGAAAAATATTTGGGGATTACACTTGATAACAGGTGCACTGAGCACGTAAAAAGAGCTCAACTAAGATTAAAGTTGGAGCAGTTGTGCTGGCTACTTAGGCCAAGATCCCAGCTCAGTCTGAAAAATTATTTGCTAATTTACATATAATTTAATACCTAAGCCGTTCGGGACATATGGCATTCATATCTGAGATAGTGAAGCGAATACATATTTAAGGGGGCATTTTGGTCTAGGATTTTTTTTGCTTAGTTTGAAAGTTTAGACTTTCAAAAATATGACCTTACAAGGATTTTTCAAAATTCGACTTATTTTCGGAGATACAACCAATTTTGTGACTTGACGTCCGTGTTCACTAGAGTTGTCTCCTGAATTTTAAACGCGTTTGTCTCGAAACTACTTTTTTTGAGGTGGTTGACATGATATCTCAAGTTCTACTAAACGGATTCCTTTGAAATTCGGTATATATCTTCTTTATACAATAATCAATCGTGTCTGCTTTGAATTTCCAAAAATTTTGATTTTAAGTATTTTTAAAAAATTCGAAAATGTCGAAAAAATCGGGTCAAAAAAATTTTTTTTTTTCAAGTCGACGCCAGTTTGTTATTTTTTTTTTTTATTTATTTATTTTTATTTTTTTTTTTTTTTGAAAACGGTCAAACCGATAACGATATCCTTACTAGTGAAGAATCCTCTTGTTTTTTGCGTTTTAGACAAGGATTGAAATCACGTCACCAGGACACATCGTTTTTTTTTTTTGGAAGCCCCCACTCGACGAATTTTGGTTTTTTTTTCTTGCAATTTTGTTTATATTATCAAAGTGTCAATAAAAACAAATATAGAAAAATGGATGGTAAAAATGTTTTTAATTTTTTTTTATCTTAGTTTAAAAAGTGCCTAAAATTCATGCGTTTAGACCAGAATACCCCCTTAAAAGTAACTCAAGCTTTGGTTTTGCGAATCATAGTGGGGGCTCCTTTCTATGTATAACAAACAGTGTCCTCCACCGAGATCAAAAGTGGTTTACTGTAAAGGAAACAATCGAAGAATTTAGCAGACATTACCTCTTCCGTTTGGAACATGATGAAAATATATTTGCGATTCCACTGCTGGAAAATAGTTAACGACATAGAAGATACCACTCGCTGGACCTCCCCTTTCGATTCAACAAATGTATACGATTTTATTATTTTTAATTTCATTTAATTTTATTTATTTATTTTTATTTTTATTTATTTTATTTAATTCCATCGTAATTTATCCTCATTGTATTTTCATGAAACTTGTTATTTTTTATAATTAAACGGATTCTAAATATATAGAAATTTACAAAAAAAATAAATTAAATTGGATTCACTCCATTTTCTGAATGAAATCGACCTTCACGCAGTCTCTCTACCACTTTTTTTGCCGCTATCTTTTTTAAGTTTCAGAAGTTAATTCAATAACTAAATAATAACCAATTTATTGTACGTTATAGATGGCAGTCGGTTCATACTTTCACTAACCCACATACTCGTATACCAGGTATAATGATCTCCATCTTTACAAGTTGAGTTTGTGCCATAAGTGTATATACGTATCACCAAATAAATAAGAAAAATTAATCATATTAAGTAAAATTACATTAAAACAAAATTAATAATTGTTAGATTAAAATCAAAAAGTTTTTTATTTAGAATTTTCTTAGTAGATAGATAGACTCCAATCAACTGACAAGCCTTTAAATGACTTCAAAATTCTACGAACGGAAACACATTTCCACGATAGAAATTATAATGACTAATGATGAGTATGAAAATCATAAAATAACCCATATTCGAAGCTACTCAGCTACAATTTTAATAGAAAATATTTTTTTTTTTGCCTTTTGAAATATTTTTGTCGAGAACAAACAGCTGCAAATAACATATGAAAAGAGAAGAAGAAATATATTTCTCTCCACATTATTATTTTTACCACCAGCTATGGCATATTTAAGCAAAACGCCTGAAATAACTACAGATTTTTTACGCCGAACAACACTGCGACAAACATGCATACACTCGCACATTGAACGGCATTTTTTCACGCCTGACAATGATGAATGTTTATGCGGAAAATGCAAATCAAATGACAACGAGCTGCGAATATTTCTTCGCACTCAAATGATAATGCGCAGACAACGTATTTATATCATTTTTTAATACCCAAACTTATACATATACATACACATACACATACATGCAAACATACAACTTATATATACAACTGATAAGCTCCATGCCAACACAAATATTGGTACATTTAAATATTCGTATAAATGCATGCGAGTAAATAAATTATGTCGATTGCTATTAAATTGGCTCAGGTGTCTGGGTAGTCAAACATATTTAAGAATGTACGTATGTGGCATATGCATATGTGTTTGCGCGTGTGCTAATTTATGCATTTATCTGTATGAGTTCATGCTCTTGGGCGCATCACTTCGCTGTGAAGTGCAAAGCTGTCTGTTGGGCGACCCACGAAGGCGTCGAGATAATTTGCAAATGTCAGCGAATAGCGTGTTAACATGATTTACTACTCCGCCGGTGTCGGCTAATATATATCTACATACATACATACATGTATATACTTACATATTTAAGCTAGGCAGTGTGAGAAACGCCCATTAAACTGCCTATCATCATATCGTTTGCATGAGCAAATGAGCGCTTTGTGCCTACTTGTGCACTCGGAGCTGACAAGTAAATTGAATAAATCGTGCTTTTTATGAACTGAATGATTTATTTTCGGCAACAATGTGATTTTCGCTCAGATATTCTAAAAGTATTTTAAGATATTCCAAGAAAAGAATGATGTAGAATATATTCTGCTAGACAGATAGAAAATAATGCATGAACAGCTTTTAATGATTATAGAAAATATGTGAGGTCGTTTTATTTTATAAATTCTTCTTATTTATTGGCATAGACAACGCTTACGCGATTATAGCCGAGTTAACAACAGCGTGCCAGTCGTTTCTTTTTCGCAACGTGACGCCAATTGGAAATTCCAAGCGAAGCCAGATCCTTCTTCACCTGGTCTTTCCAACGGAGTAGAAGTCTTCTTCTTTCTCTGCTTCAACGGCGGGTACTGCGTCGAATACGCTCAGAGCTGGATTGCTTTCATCCATTCGGACGACATGACCTAGCCAGGGTAGCAAGTGCGCCGACTGTTTGTTTGATGACAGGAGATATTTCGTCTTGCATTCGTTCACTACCAGACCCATTTGCTTCGCTTTCTTATCCGGTCTAGAGAAAGCAGAACTAACAACGCGGCTATTGAGTCCAATGATATCAATAGCATCCGCGTACGCCGATGTCTGAAACCTTGTTTGGTATCAAACAGCTCTGAGCTTTTGGTATTGTTCAACGTTCTTCTACGCAGCCGTATTAGTTTTGCGGGGATATCAAATTCAGACATCGCGGCATAAAGGCAGCTCCTTTTTGTGCTGTCAAAAGCAGCTTTGAAATCGACGAAAAGGTGGTGCGTGTCGACTCTCTTTTATCGGGTATTTGTCGCAAAGTGAATATCTGGTCAGTTCTTGATTTTCCAGGCCTAAGGCTACACCGATAAGGTCCAATCAGTTTGTGGACGGTGGGCGCTAATCTTTCACACAGTACGCTGGATAGAATCTTATATGCGATGTTTAAGAGGTTTATCCCACGGTGGTTAGCGCAGATTGTGTGGTGTTTAATAAGTTGGACAGAGCACAGTCAAATTCCGATCGGCAGGCTTGCGATCGAATATATTCTATAATGAAGCTTATACATGTTCTTTATCAGTTCTTCGCCGCCGTATTTGCGGCAATCCATCGGCACCCACTGCTTTGTATCTCTTCGAACTTCTTCATGGAACATCAATCGCAATCGATTGGGAAAGATCGTTTTAGAGTCAGTCAAATTCCCAAATTTTTTTTAGACCAAAATCTTGAATATGCTTGCCTGGAAATAACACTTAATGATTTTATTAATGTTAAATTTGATGATCCAACGGTCCCCAGTCTCCAGACAAATCCACAAATCAACGCTTCATTTAGCCTGAAGCCAGGTTCGTTCTTAAAATGTTACTGCATGCACCCTTGTCGCACATCAAGACCCCTCTAATCAGTAAATGTTAATTTCAATCAATTTACTGTCCTTAATACCCCTATTACTTGCCCATCTATTGCAGTCAATTACTTTGAACTCCATTAATGGCTTTAAAGAGTAATGACACATAAGAGCTGCTTTTGAAATCTTAAAGGCCTAAAATCCAAAGTCTTGCGCAGAGCCAGTCTGCAGCGCTGCGACTGTAAAAATATAGCACACCGACTTATTAAACAAAACTTGGCACCTAATTTTGGTTTGGCTATAAAGTCGAGTGAAGTAGAATGGAGTAGGAGTTGCTTAATGAAAGGTGTGTTCTAAAATCATAGAGAAAGGAAATAATTTAAAATTTGTATGTAAATTATCTATGAATTTCACTTATCATAGAAGGAGGTTATTATCTTGGAGTATGACTCACTTGTGAGATATGTGTTTAGTAGCTCGTATTCAGGATAGGTAAAAGTTCAGTCTGCTACAATTTCCTTAACGCTGGTTCATGTGAGTGACTCTGGTATTTAGCGTCTAATAGCAAATTGTGATTTCGAGAATTTGTATTACCTGTTATGATTGAAGGAGTTCTGAAGGATTTTTATAGATCAGATATAATTCGATGTCTATCTCAAAAAAAAAAATCCAATACAGTTTTAGACAAACGTGGAAAAATTACTAAAAAAGTTTAAATTGAATGGCCCAACCACCCAGCTTAGACTTAAAAAAAAAACTATGGGCTTTTAAACACTAGAAGAGGTGTCACCTAACTATCAAATCACAAAATCAACATTGAATATAGTATTTAGTCTTAGCACAGCTTGCGTGCTTAAACACCAATTCACTAGAATTGAGGACAACCCTTATGCGGGTACATACCAAGTTATTACCAAACTCGCAGTCCCTTTAGTGCTCCTAATGAATGTGCAGGCAAGGAATTGTTTATCCTGGCATCTCACACTACTCTCCTTGGCACGCGCTCATCAACGCTCACAGAGCAATCAGACTTCAGTGGCTACAAAGTCAAAGTTCGTGTACGTACAATTGGCAGTTGGCATTTGATGAACCCGCAGAGCCGGGCGAAAATTTCAATAGGCTTTGTGTTCAATCAACCTGTTCATGCTACAGAATTTAACCGAAGGCAAAGACAGCCAGCAAGTAAATGGCGGTCAACTACTGTATGCTAAGGAATGCTGAAAATTTTAAATACCCTATATGCTGTTAGGAGATAACTGAGAACATGTTTAAAAATATTTTTAAATATTTTATTCAAAAGCAACATTAATTAATTCTAAAATTAATAAATAATTATTAATATGTTCCACTAAGGTGACAATAAATCTCTCACTTACTACCATAAAGCTAATGTTTTTGCTTTTACTACTTATCGAGGGTATACTAAATTCATAAGAATGATTCACTCACCAAATTTCGAACACTTAAATAAGCTTGACAGACTAAAGAAATAAATATGTATGAAAAATGTACCCAAACCATTTGTTGGCATAAACGGTTGTAAATAATGACAAAGATTCATTAAAGAGTAACATAAACAAAAAATGAATATTCGAAAACAGGAGACGTTGAAGCCTATTACGTGCCGTAGACCAAATTTAATTGCTTTTTGACTACAAAGCGCTAACGCTTGTCGCGTGGCTTAGAGGCGCGTGGGGTGGAGAAATTGTTTCTTCCGAGCTTCTGTGTTTACACTGTTATACCGCAAAACGCTTCACTTAACGGAACTTTCTCTATCGATCTCAATGCTACGAGAGTGAATGGATAATTACGAAGGAGTTGAATCAAATTATATATTACTTTTGATATTCTATTTATCTGGACTGAAATGGATTTTCACCTTCCTCTCTATTTTCTAAAGGTCTACTTTTCTTTTCTATATTACTGCCGTGTTTCGTAACATATTTCTAACTTTACAGTTATAAAAATATTCATTAAAGTTTTCATAAACCCAAGCTCATTATTGAGGAACAAAAAATTGAAATGAATTTTTTCCATTTAATTCGTAATTAATCTCGAAAACGTGAACAAAGATGAGTTTCTATGCTTCCCTCAGAAAAATACTAACATGTATCCTGGAAAGTTTAGGGGTTCATGGGTTTACGCGCTTTAATTTTTTTTTATTAATTTACAAATTGATCAGAGTAATAATTTCGGAGATACAGTCTTGAGAACTTTTGCGCTCAATGCTAGCTAGGCTAAGTGCCCTGTCTTTAAACGCGTTTTTATCGAAACTGTGTTTTTGAAAGCGGTTGGCAAGATTTCTCCAGAACTACTCAACTGATCTTCATGAAATTAAGTAGGAAAAGCTCTCAAAGTTCCAAATGCGTAGCTCAATTTTCGCTAGTCCAAATAATAAAGGAGAGAATTACTCTCCAACTAAGAAGTACATTAAATCTGATTTAAACAATAGGTATTAATCTCTAGCAGATAAATATTAGACCTCTTCAGAGCTTTTGATTCAAAAATGTCTAAAGAGAGAGCCTGTAAGCTTTCGCTTTACGTTTTAAGTTTTTTTATATGAAATTCATGAAATATAGTTTTTGGAAACCATAGATTGTAAATATATAGATAATTTCAGTTTTTTCTCAATTATAGAAAAGCACCGCTAGAGAAGGCTCTTGAGCAAAAATTTACAATATCATATTTTCAGCAGATTTTCATCAAAGAAATCTTCAAGAGTTATTAAAATATGCGAAACGATCAAATAATTTACTACTTTTGCCAAACTACAAAGTTCATTATGTTTTGCATGATAAATAAGTATTTGAGGCCGTTAAAGCTTTTTTGGTCAAATTTATTCCATAAATTAAAATAAATATGATAGAGACTGCTGAATAATTTTTTTTTTAATAAATTTTATATATTTAATACTCACACATATTTTCGCTTAGGCGAATAATCTTAGGCTAACAACTCGTATTTAACAAACAACCCTCATACCAATTGTTAACCAATTTTCATTGTCATTTTCTTTAACGGTCAGCCTAGTGGCCTTTTCACCTGAGTTAAAAATCAATTGTCTAACTTTGTGGGTAAAGGAAGTTAAAAACAGAACTATTAAGATGCCCTCGCGGACCAATGAAGTGATTAATGCACGCAATGACACATAAAGTTGAGCAAACAAGAGCGATATCTTCAGTCAGATTTTGGATAAATATTCCTCTAAAGCTTATTTGCACTCGGTAAACACTGCCCGCTACCTACTTCGCTCAGCTCATTTAGCTGTGGTTTTCCTTGAGCTTTGTGCTATTTAAACCGCAAGCTTCATTAAAGTGCTCAACAGATTTCCGAAAATCTTCTGCGTGCTTAGTACGATTGTTCCTTTGTGGTCATGACTTACGCATACCTGCATGAGCTCACATATCCAATGTCGAGGCCACGCAATGACTTGCTCCTCTTCAATAAAGCGAGTCCAAAGACAATTACGACAAAGAAGCCGACAAGAAAGCCGACATTATGTCAAGTGGTGTTGCCGTATTGCAAAGGCTATTGCGACATCTCTTCCTTGCATGGCGTACGCTATCTGACCGACACAAAACTTAACTACTTCGAACGGTGAGTTGTGCAAAGCAAAGCGCTCAGTTTGCATTGCAAAGCCATATGTTTTTATGTGTATATGTGTCCTCTACATTATCACAGCGTCATCTGGTTGCTGCTGATGATCGCCACCACCTGCGGCTGCCTGTACGTTTACGATGATTTGGCCGATTTGTACTATTCGCAACGCATTCAAACGATTGTTGAGGACTCCGTTTCGCCCATCTTCACTAAGCCATTCCCGGCGATTGGCATATGTCCACGCAACCGCATCAATTGGCCAAAACTAATGGAGGCACATGAAGTATTTCTCCCACGAAATGCCAGCGACGAAACGGTGCAGACATTTCGTCGCTTCTTTGCCATATTGGGCGATTTTAGCTTTGGTGATTTTAACCACTTGCGGCGGCTGTATCGACTTGATTTCAATCTGACACTGCTGGACAATGTGGACATAATGGACGTAATGCGTTATGTTGGCTTCACATGCGATGAGCTGTTCGTGCAGCCCTGTCATTGGCGGCGCAACGCATACAATTGCTGCGAACTCTTTTCGATGGAACGTACGGAGTATGGATTTTGCTTTGTCTTCAATTCGATAGTCACAAAACGGGGGCGTGAGCGAATGGTGAATATTCCTATTGTTTGAAAGAAAATTGTAAACATTTTTTTTGTATTTTCTAGCTTAAGGACCGTTATTATCCGTATCACAACGCAAAGTCCACCGAGTTGTCTGGTTTGGATGTTGTCATAAATCTTGACGAGACCAAGCAACCGCCAAATTTTACTCGCACAAATGGAATCTATGTGAGTTAGAGATTTTAAGGAGGTATTCTAGTCTAGAAGCATGAATTTCAGGTAATTTTTTAAGTGTCATAAAAAAAGGCAATTAATATTATTACTAATTTTTTTATTAGTAATTTGTTAATTTTAGAAGAGTAGAGAAAAAAATTAGAAACTAAGAAAAGTAAAAAATTTCAAAAATTATGTACTGACGAAGTGGGGGGTCTCTAAAAATTTCCACGTGACCATACCGATGATTTCAACCCTCCTAGTTATCTGAAACCAAAAAGAAATAAAAATTATTAATCTAGAATAATGACGCAATGGCCGGAACTACGGAAAAGTGGGAAAAAAATTTTTTCACAAAATGGCGACTGCCTAAAAAAAACATATTTTTTGGATCACTTTTTCTGACTATTTCGTTTCGTTTTTTAAAAATAATAAAAATAAAAATTTGAGGATGGGGCTAGTTCCAACCATAGACAAGCCTATAGAGAATACTCTATAAAAATTTCAAGTAAATGGGTCCAGTAGAACTTGAGAAATCGTGGGTATCGTTCCGAAAAAGTCAGTTTTGAGAAAAACGCGTTTAAAGTTACGCGTTCGGGCCGAACCAGGTTGGATGCCGGGTCAAAAAAATGCCTATATCTCCGAAAATAATTTGAATTTTTAAAAATACTCTTGTACGCATATTCTTGAATAGTTAGACTTTGAAAATATAAAAAAAAATAAATTTCGATCTTTTTAAATTTCTAGACTAGAATACTCCCTTAAGTTTCATTCTGCTTTAATTATACCCTTATTAACTTTTTCAAGTCTTCAAAAATTTTAATTTAAATATGCTCTTATTTCTTTAACCACCTGCTTTGATTATTTTCTTATATCAATAAGTGATATTATGACCGCTTCATAACCTCTACGAATCACTTTCTCAAAATTGTTATCTTGTAAACAATAGGTTATGGTAAAACAGCCGGAACAATGGCACAGTGACACACGCTTTATCAACCCTAATACATATACAAAAATATCGGTAATACCACAATTCACCTTAACAGACGAAAGAACACGTGCGGTGAGTCCCGAAGAGCGACGCTGCTTCTTTCAAGTAAGTGCAGGAAATTTATAAAACCTTTACTACAAAAAGTATGTATATATGTATCTATGCCATCACATATTCAAAAATGCGTATATGCACAACTTCCCAGAACGAAAATGATCATCCTCTTTACAAGAAAATCCCAGGTTTGGAATATCGACGTGGCAACTGTTTCACACGCTGTCATCAGGAATATGTTTTCAAGCTATGCAAATGCAATTTGCGAGTGTTCTTTCCACAAGCTGAAAGTGGTGAGTGCTTACACATGCGATACACCTACATATGTGTATACATACCCTGTAGGAAAATCTAGTATTACAGGATATTTCTCTTACTAGATTTATTTCTTAATTTGTTAACACTAATCTTGGAATGATATGTCGGTTGTTGATTAAGATTTGTGTTATAAATATGACTTCATATCCACGAGTATAACTATTTCGTCAATTACACGACTCCACAAAAAAATTTTGTGTTGACCCGTGTTATATAAACTAAATAAAAACATCAAAATTTTGCTTACATTGTGGAATACTAAACCACTTAGCCGCTGGACAACTTATATTATCTAAAACTACCCAAAAGATCAAGAAAAATTTGTCTGAAGTTTTACCATTGAAGAACTTATGGACCTATAAATAAACTACTCCAAAGTTTAAAGTTTTCTAGATCTTAAGGAACCTTAAGATTCCCTCCAGCTGTACCTTTAAGACAATGTATACCTCCAAAACAGATATATAGTACATTAGGGGGATTCAAAAAATTTTTTTTTTTTCGATTGGTACTCGGAAAAATAAGTTCCTAGACACCTCTAAGAAAGCCTCTCCAAATATGAGTTTTTAATTGTAACGGGAAGGTTCTCCCACATACAGTTTTCTATTTTTTCTAATTATCAGATAGAAAAATTTATATCTCGCTTCCAACTACTTGAAAGAATTTCTTGTTAGATTTTGTAGGAAATTGAATGCCCTAAAAACAGGTCTCCTATGATTTTTTCGTAAACCCAACCGTTTAAAAGATATTAATAGTTAAAGTTTCATTATTTTTGGGAAAATTTTTTATTTCTTATGGATTTTATAACTCAATGAAAAAAATCATTATGAATGATGAAACTCATAGATTTTTGGAGAGGCTATCTTAGAGGTGTCTAGGAACCTATTTTTCCGAGTACCAATCGAAAAAAAAAATTTTTTTTTTTGAATCACCCTAATATACATATATACACTTTTTAAGCCCTTTACTCGCCTTCATGACAGAATGAATCAACTTATGATAGTAAAATATTGTACCATATGAACTTTATCCTTAGACAATTTCCTACAGGGTATGTGAGCTATGCTTTGCAAAGTGTGCAACTGTTCAATTGCAGATGCATGAGATTCTTCGTAGAATTTGCTAACTTTTCTATTTTTCCACACATTTTCCCGTTTTTCTTTCATTCCAATCATCGTATAGATAATATAACGGCATGTACTGCAAAGGATTTCAAGTGTCTCTATGAATACAGAGGTAGCTTTAGTGCGTTAATGTGTAGCACCACTCAATACAAATGCATACTTGTGTGCACCAACACAACAGCACACTTTAATGCGCTCGGATGCGAGCAAGCACCGTTGTGATTTGCACTTGTTTGACTTCCCGCAATTCGCATTTTTCCTAAGAACTTACTCGGTTTACTCGGTATTGACTTTTACTTTTGCAGAAGTTTTCAAAACCGACAATCTCGTGGCGGAAAGCCAGTATGTTGAGGCCGTGTCCAATCACACTATGATTTGTAACTGTTTGAATAACTGCAATCAGATGATATATGTCACCAATTACATAAGCATGCCGCTGGAAGAGTGAGTTTAACTTATATAATAGTGTTTTAAAGGTGTTATTAGGTTTATGTTTCATATTATTGTTTCCATTAGTCAATACATATAAA
Source organism: Bactrocera correcta (assembly GCA_027475135.1). Taxonomy (NCBI): domain Eukaryota; kingdom Metazoa; phylum Arthropoda; class Insecta; order Diptera; family Tephritidae; genus Bactrocera; species Bactrocera correcta. The sequence goes on along the minus strand of CM050327.1, from coordinate 68,918,561 downwards.
TATATATTATCAGGTGCGTTCAAAATTGACAAATAACGGTAAGGAAGAGATAAACTATTCCAGCAAAAAAAAAATATATATATTTTATATATCCCTGACTTCAATGAATGGAAATTTTACACAAAATACATTTTCAATATTCACGAATATAAATATTGGGGCTATAAGTTGTGGACTGATTTCTTATACTTTTGAAGAACAAATGCCTGAGAAATAATTTTCACAAAATTTTATTAAGTTAACTCCCACACGAGCTCAAAAACTGTGAGCTAAAAGTTAGTTAAGGAGTATCTGTCCTCACTAAAATTATAATCAATATATTATATATATAGCAAGACGAAGCAGGCGTACCGCGCTCATATGGGAATGTGAACGAGTCCTCCTATGCGACTGCGAGCTTCTTTTAATCTAGAGTAGAACTGAACTGCTGTCCCTTAACAAAGTTCATCTTGCAGCAATTGTAGAAGCTCGTACAGGTTGCTGTCGAATAGGCATTCATACTGTAAATCTAAAAATCCAATCGGACGCAAATTGTCAAAGTTGTATGGAAAAAGGTGAGGTGGAAACATCCAGGCACTTTCTCCTCCATTGTTCAGCCTTTGCAAGATTGAGGTTGGAACATTAAGGCAGTCCTGCTTTGGGATAGCCGCTTCCTCAAACCCTTCTTCAAAGTACTTTTTCGATAATATATTTTTATAGGAGTTCTAGGTACTAGTTATAATGACCTAGCATTATAAGCTGCCCAAGTGCGATCTCCTACTTCAGCATCGACCATTTTACCAAACCTAACCTAACTCTTGAGGTGGAGCCATGTGTAGAAGTTCACGCAAGTAAGGAAAGTTCTCTGAGCGCAGTTCACTTGAAGATGGCCAGAAATGCTTCTTTCTCATGTGGCACACGCGGCTCATGACTTTCGGTCTCCGACCAAGTATCTATGGGTAGCCAAAAGAAACATCCGTTTGAAGTCAAGTTAAAGTGAGACGGCAAAATATCCCCCGCCAAATAAAAAACACCCCCAAAGAAAAGAACAAAACAGCCTTGGATGAAAAACCTCCCTTTTATTGACGACCCCTGCAAACGTTTTAAGGATTACGATTCAAGGGCATGTACCTGGAATATCCGGTACTTTAATTAAGTTAATTAAAAATACATATGAGTAGTTTCTGAAAAGTGGGATTTCGTCTAAAGGTGGATGGTGCCACCACCATTTGCCAATTTGTCAACCGAATGTCTTGCAAATCAGTTGTATTACTCTTACGATTAATTGCTTGTGACTTTTTCTGTTTCCTTATTGTAAAACATATATTATTTTTAACAAGTAAGGAAGGGCTAAGTTCGGGTGTCACCGAACATTTTATACTCTCGCATGATAAAGTGATAATCGAGATTTCATTATCCGTCATTTACATATTTTTTTAGTTTGCTGTAAAATTAATTAGATTAGAGCAATTTGCGTACTTTGAGTATTGATATGTATGTATTATATAGAGAAGGCATCAGATGGAATTCAAAATATCGTTGTATTGGAAGAAGGCGTGCTTGTGAACCGATTTCACCTATATTTCGTACATGTCATCAAGGTGTTAAGAAAGTATTATATACCGAATTTCATTGAAATTGGTCGAGTAGTTCCTAAGATATGGTTTTTGGTTCATAAGTGGGCGACGCCACGCCCATTTTCAATTTTTAAGAAAAGCCTGGGTGCAGCTTCCTTTTGCCATTTCTTCCGTAAAATTTAGTGTTTCTGACGTTCTTTGAAAGTCGGTTAACGCACTTTTAGTGATGTTCAACATAACCTTTGTATGAGAGGTGGGCGTGGTTATTATCCGATTTCTTCCTGTATATGGAAATGCCTAAAGGAAACGACTCTATAGAGTTTGATTGACATAGCTATAGTAGTTTCCGAGATATGTACAAAAAACTTATTAGGGGGCGGGGCCACGCCCAATTTTACAAAAAAATTACGTCCAAATATGCCCCTTCCTAATGCGATCGTTTGTGCCAAATTTCATTTTAATATCGTTATTTATGGCTTAGTTATGACCCTTTATAGGTCTTCGGTTTTCGCCATTTTGTGGGCGTGGCAGTGGGCCGATTTTGCCCATCTTCGAACTTAATCTTCTTATGGAGCCAAGAAATACGTGCACCAAGTTTCATCATGATATCTCAATTTTTACTCAAGTTACAGCTTGCACGGACGGACGGACAGACAGACAGACATCCGGATTTCAACACTACTCGTTCCCCTGATCACTTTGGTATATATATCCCTATATCCGACTCTTTTAGTTTTAGGACTTACAAACAACCGTTATGTGAACAAAACTATAATACTCTCCTTAGCAACTTTGTTGCGAGAGTATAAAAATACCTTAATAAGCAAGTCTTCCAGATTTTTTAGAATCAAAATTCTATGTACATATATTAAAATCATTTAACAATTTCGTTCTATCTACATTTTATTAACTCCCAACACTCCTTCTACTCCATTTCACTCTAATCTCAGCGTCAATGTCACAGACGAGGTAAAAAAGGTACACCTGGATGTGCACTACGGCTCCAACTACATGATGAGCTACAGCACACGAATCCGTTACACTTTCGTCGAGCTACTAGGTGAGTGCGAACAGCCAAGTAGCAAAAAACTTCATAACAAAAAGTGCAATAACTTTTTCACTTTGTAAATACGTTAACCGCTTGGACTTAGACATGGTTTTGCGTTGTCACTTTTTTGTATTTATGATTTTCTGATTTCTCTTTTCAACTTTTCTCCCCAGTTTTAAGCACTTTTTTGTTTCGCTGCGATTTTGTTTGTTCTCTGACACTTCCAATTTGCCACTTTTATTGGTTTTTCCAACTTTTTTTGCGCAATTTATTCACACTTTCAATTTGGTTTCAATATTGTAGCCATTCAATTCGGAATTAAACGTGCAGTTTTAGCTTTTTTCCCAGCTAAGCTTTAGCAAAATCCTTGTCATTGTGTGTGTTTGCTGTTTTTCTTTTGTCAGCTAACTTTGGCGGCATCATTGGCCTCTTTTTGGGTGCCTCGCTGATGAGTGGCGTTGAGCTCTTCTACTACTTCACCATTGGCCTCTATACATATCTGCGTCAGCGCGGCTACGTTTCCAGCGGATTCAATTTCTGTTGGAACAGCAGCACAAAAGTTGCGAGTTTAAAACATAAAAAAATGTTGAAAAGACGCAAGCGATTTTTGGAGAATAACAATCATACATCAAAAGTTCATTTGAGACATTGAACTTTGTGGTTAAAATATGAAATTTTATCAAAAAAACTAAATATTTGAGTTGAAATTGTGAGGGGATTAATGTGCATTTTCTGTAATTCTTATATGTATAATAAAGATATAACATTTCAATTAGAATTAACTTTTATCATTTTTTTCAAAAACTTTTTCACTCGCTCTATGAAAATTTAGATCCTTAATGTTTTTTGAATCAGACAGACTGCACTAAATGTCATGTTAAGTGAATGCTCATGTTGCGCTAGGGTCAGTTTTATTTGCATAGAGGGATGTGTTTATATATTTATATACACTAGGGTGGGCGCAAAAGTTAGAATAATTTTTTTAAACGCAGCAAATATCCAAACAAAATAAAACAAGAAAAGTGTTAACGGCGACTGTACTTTTGCTATAATATATTAGGTATGAAAGAAATATATCTCGATGTTATGTGTAAAGGTTTTTAAAGACATCTCGCCAAATGAAAAGTTTTCCACATAAGCCCTTTATTCCGATCGTTTAGTTTATATGACAGCTATACGCTATAGTGGTCCGATATCTGCGGTAGCGTTGGCTAGATCATGTTGTTCGTATGGATGAGAACACTGCAGCTCTGAAAATATTCGCACAATACCCGCCGGGGGAAACAGAGGAAGAGGAAGACCTCTACTCCGTTGGAGAGCTCAGGTGGAGAGAGACCTGACTGCACTAGGTATCTTGAATAGGCGCCAATTTGTTAAAAAAAAAAGTTGTTGTTAAGCGGTGTTTACACTATTAATAAAGAAGAAGAAGCAAGTGTTTTTGATTGATACAAATTATTCAAAGAAGATCAAGAACGCGCAGACTTCAAACCACGTCCATGATGGCAATCAACATCAACTGATGATCAACACGTCAATAAAATAGAGAAATTGGGTTTGAGAATCGACGATTAATAATCAGAGATCTCACTGGCATAGTTGGAGTATCGAAAGGGTATATGAAAACTATTTTGAAATTTGGCTTAAGAAAGGAAAGCACGCCATGAATCGTAATGTTACTGGCGATAAGTCTTGGATGTATGACTACAACCCGGAAACAGACTATCAACTGGCTGAATATCGTAGCAACTGTGAGCCAAAACCGAAAAAATCATGTCCAATCCGGTCAAAAATCAAGGTTATGTTAATAGTTTTGTTCAATTATCGACTTGGGGTGCACCTCGAATTCCCTCCGACCGGCCAAACTGTCAACACGGATTACTATTGGGGTGTCATACATCGTCTGCGTGAAGCTATTCGTAAAAAGAGGCCGGAATTAAGGGCCGACAATTTTTGGTTTTCCAGCACGATAACGCAAATTTTCAATCAACATCGTGCCACAATCACCCATTTCGACTGATTTAGCGCTGTGTAACTTCTGACTATTCATAAAACACAAAAAAACGCTCCGGAAAACCGGTTTGAGTCAACTGAAGACATTAAACGTGAACGTATAAAGCTGATGAGTGGCGTTGAGCTCTTCTACTACTTCACCATTGGCCTCTATATATATCTGCGTCAGCGCGGCTACATTTCCAGCGGATTCAATTTCTGTTGGAACAGCAGCACAAAAGTTGCGAGTTTAAAACATAAAAAAATGTTGAAAAGACGCAAGCGATTTTTGGAGAATAACAATCATACATCAAAAGTTCATTTGAGACATTGAACTTTGTGGTTAAAATATGAAATTTTATCAAAAAAACTAAATATTTGAGTTGAAATTGTGAGGGGATTAATGTGCATTTTCTGTAATTCTTATATGTATAATAAAGATATAACATTTCAATTAGAATTAACTTTTATCATTTTTTTCAAAAACTTTTTCACTCGCTCTATGAAAATTTAGATCCTTAATGTTTTTTGAATCAGACAGACTGCACTAAATGTCATGTTAAGTGAATGCTCATGTTGCGCTAGGGTCAGTTTTATTTGCATAGAGGGATGTGTTTATATATTTATATACACTAGGGTGGGCTCAAAAGTTAGAATAATTTTTTTAAACGCAGCAAATATCCAAACAAAATAAAACAAGAAAAGTGTTAACGGCGACTGTACTTTTGCTATAATATATTAGGTATGAAAGAAATATATCTCGATGTTATGTGTAAAGGTTTTTAAAGACATCTCGCCAAATGAAAAGTTTACCACATAAGCCCTTTATTTCGATCGTTTAGTTTATATGACAGCTATACGCTATAGTGGTCCGATATCTGCGGTCGCGTTGGCTAGATTATGTTTTTCGTATGGATGAGAACACTTTAGCACTGAAACTATTCGCACAATACCCGCCGGGGAAGCAGAGGAAGAGGTCGGTTGGAGAGCTCAGGTGGAGAAAGACCTGACTGCACTTGGTATCTCGAATTGGCACCAATTTGCAAAAAGAAGTCTTTTTTAACTCGGTTTCAACCGCATAAGCGGTGTTTACACCATTAACAAAGAAGAAGAAGCAAGTGTTTTTGATTGATACAAATTACTCAAAGAGGATCAACAACGCGTACACTTCAAACCACGTGCATGATGGAAATCAACATCAACTGATGATCAACTGGTCAATAAAGTAGAGAAATTGGTGCTTGACAATCGACGATTAATAATCAGAGATCTCACTGGCATAGTTGGAGTATCGAAAGGATATATGAAAACTATTTTGAAATTTGGCTTAAGAAAGGAAAGAACGCCATGAACCGTAATATTACTGGCGTTGAGTCTTGGATCTATGACTACAACCCGGAAACAGACGATCAACCGGCCGAATATCGTGGCAAAGGTGAGCCAAAGCCGAAAAAACCATGTCCAATCGGGTCAAAATCAAGGTTATGTGATAGTTTTCTTCAATTATCGACTTGGGGTGCACTCCGAATTCCTTCCAACCGGCCAAACTGTCAACACGGAATACTATCAGAGTGTCATACGTCGTTTGCGCGAAGCTATTCCTAAAAAGAGGCCGGAATTAAGGGCCGACAATTCTTGGTTTTCCAACACGATAATGCAAATTTTCAATCAACATCGTGCCACAATCACCAATTTCGCCTGATTTAGCGCTGTGTGACTTCTGACTATTCATAAAACACAAAAAAACGCTCCGGTTTGAGTCAACTGAAGACATTAAACGTGAATCGCTATGCGCATTGAAGGCTATTGACTTTGACAACTGTTTCGAGCATCGGATAAAACGATTTGAGGGGGACCTCATAGCTCTTGAAGAATAAATTAACAATTTTACAATTATGTAAAAAGTCTTACTATTTTTGCTATGTACGACGTACCCATCTGGTTATTACAAACTTCGACACAAACTTACTAGACTCAGTTTTATTGATATAAAAAATCACAAAGCAGCAGCTGTTAATATTAATTTCAAGTGCTCAAGCTTTCTCAGACTTTTTTTTCATAATTTCAGACAATATTTTATTCGATATCGAAAAAAATTAAAAAAAATAAAATTAAATGAAAATTTTTTATGAAAAAAATTATATTTTTTCTTTGTTCATCCTAATATGTGTACACATACATACGTACAAACATACAGCTATAGCTACATATATGGTATTTAGTGCAAGTATTTATTCGCTTGAATTGCAGACAAACTTCCAAATCAAATCTGAATATTTTAATGCAACCTTGTAAATTGTAAAATCGTAGAAAATGCAATATTTATGCAGAAGTAAATGTAATCCACAAACAACATTTATTATTCAAGCTACTGAATCACTGACTGCGAGAGCAAGTCAAGTGCCAGTGGTAAAGCAAATATTGTATAAACAGATAAATATGATGAAATAAATGCACTGATATGTACTTACACACATATATACGAATATACATACATATATACTCACATTTATACATACACACTCACACAAACGCTTGCTAGTTTGTAGTATATACTTTGTGATTCTGTGTGAGAACCGATGCTTGACCATCGCTCATAGTGGCTATACTGGCTGCAGAAACTTTATGCAGCTCATGCAAATCGCTTACGCGTGTATACCACCACTATTAAGGGTATATAGACTACATAAATATATTTGAATATATGTAAGTATATGTGTGTGCATCCTTATTTCTTTGGGAATTGTTCGCAATCAAAATATTTTGCAACGGTTGACCACAAGCCACTACTATTCAAGCGTAAGGATCATTATTGTGAGTAAGTTGCAGCAAAAATAAAACACCAACAAAAACCAATAATAAGTACTGCAACGGACAGATAGCAAAACTAAACTGTTTGGCTTTATAATAAAAATCTTCGTTTGCTATGCTTTTGAATGACTTGCATGTAGTCAGAAAGCCCATCTATTTAAAATGGTAGACGAAATTAGAAGCTTTTGAAATTGAAAGTAAATTAAGCTCTAACAATTACTAGAATAAAAAAGTTAAAGAATGTTTTTGAAAGCTAAAAACTATACCATTAAATGATATAACATATAAACAAAGTGATGCGATCTGCATGATTCGAAGGCTATGCTGTTGTCTTGGATAATAACACATGCCAAATTTCATGGAGATATTTTGTCAAATAGAAAAGTTTTCGATACAAGAACTTTATTTTGATAATTATTATATGACAGCTATACGCTAAAGTGGTCCAACCTTAACGATCTCGACAAACGGGCTTCTCGGAAAGAAAGGAAGTACTATGTATGTAAAAAAAAAAATGTCAGACCGCATTTCTGGGGTTAAGGAGGTATTCTAGTCTAGAAATTTTAAAAAATCTATTTTTTTTCATATTTTTAAAGTTTATTTATTCAAGAATATGTGTGCAAGAGGATTTTTCAAAATTCAAATTATTGTCGGAGATATAGGCATTTTTCTGACCCGGCATCCAAACTGGTTTGGCCGGAACGCGAAGCTTTAAACGCGCTTTTCTTAAAACTGACTTTTTCGGAACGATACCCATGGTTTCTCAGGTTCTACTGGACCGATTTGCTTGAAAGTTGTATAGAGTCTTCTTTACAGGCTTGTCTATGGTTGGAACTAGGCCCATCCCCAAATTTTTATTTTTAATATTTTTAAAAAATTCGAAATAGTCAGAAAAAGTGTTCCAAAAGAACTTTTTTTAGACAGTCACCATTTTGTGGAAAAAAATTTTTCCCACTTTTCCGTAGTTCCGGCCATTGCTACATTATTCTAGATTAATAATCTTTGTTTCTTTTTGGTTTCAGATAACTAGGAGGGTTGAAATCATGGGCATGGTCACGTGGAAATTTTTAGAGACCCCCCACTTCGTCAGCTCATAATTTTTGAAATTTTTTACTTTTTTTAGTTTTTAATTTTTTTCTGTACTCTTCAAAAATTAATAAATAACTTACTAAAAAATGGTTTGGAAAAATATTAATTGCCTTTTTTTACGACACTTTAAAAATTACCTGAAATTCATGCTTCTAGACTAGAATACCCCCTTAATAAAGCGCATGTATCCAAATAGCTTTTTTCAGCTCAAAAATCGTAATAAATTGACGAAAAACCTCGTAAACCTTTCTTACCAGCCAACCTCAGATGTTCTCAATAAAATTTACAATAAAAGAACAAGTTGGTCATTCCAAAAGATCATTATTTTTTCGTTGTTGCCACGTTTTCGTTGACCTACGATCAAGGTTGAACTTCACCTAGGACCACTAGTAAAGCTTTTAAATGCTTTGTCTTCTTTTCCACAGTCATATTATATAAAATTTTATTTTTCTTGGTCTTACCTGATACCAGTCTTTATTCCTGTCATTTCAGGAAAAACTGAGACGTCTCTTTATGACGTGGTTTCCGCATGCCAAGTTGTTGAAACAGATACAGAAATTTGGTTCTCTCTTTTCACTCTTTTATTTCATAACTGTCGACAAAAGAGTAAGTTATCTGGCCATAATTTTCTTAGTTATTTTGGTTTTTGCACACCACTGTTACCGACCTTCTCAAATTCCGAGCAATGACGCGATTGGTCAAACTCTCACCATTCGAAGCGTCTATAGCTCCGTTCTTTTTATCGCTATTGTGCTTTTGTGCGACATTCTCCGATTGAAACAAAGTGTATAAAGTCTCCGACTGTTTTTAGTTTACAGAAATAATGGATCATATAAAATACATATTTCATTTTTTCAACAACTTCTTCATCAATCAAATTGGTGGGTTGAAGTTTTAACCCTAATTTTTTTTAGCCATTCCATTTAAAATAATTTAAAGTTGAACCCCTTTTTGATGAATTATTATTAAACATCTAACAGCGCTGATGGTCGATTAATATTTTATAGATATATTAGAGGATCCCATCCGCGCTTTGCTGTGGCTAAGGTATATATTAACATATATTTAACAACAATATTTATAGTTTTTTTTTAATTATAAACATTTTCAAATTCAGTTTAAAACTGCAAGAGACAAGTGGACCATTTCTTCATTAACCATTCCAGTCGGAATGGTTGCTATAATAGAACTTTCTGTAATCTTTTTGATTACCAAATGTGGCCGATTGCATAATTGAGGTGGGTTGAAATTACACTGAATAATAATAGTTGAACAATTCTCTACCAATAAGATGTAATTCGGGGATATGTCTAGATAATTTTCGTTTTCATTTTCATCGACAAGAGTATCGAATGATTTAAAATACAACCATTTGCTTGAGGACAACTGTTAATTATAAATTAATTTCCTCAACATCTACATTTTTAGCCATTATTAATATAGCCCGTTTATTGAGCCAGTTATGATCCAAGCAATTAATTTTCAATTTCAGGAATATGCCCTCACTTTAGGGAGGAGTCTGGTTTAGAGACTTCAAAAAATCGATTTTTTTAGGATTTTTGTGAAGAAAAAAATAAGAGATTAAAGCAAAACTTCTAGGGTTTATAGTTATATACTTAAATATCATTTATAATTTTTTTGGATACGAAATCTTTGATATTCCGCCTTTGGGAAGCAATTGCCCGATGCATCCCGCATGTGTATTTGTCAGACGGGAAGCAGGATGCAGGTCGCAATTTCTATCGGAAACAAAAAAATCGAAGATATTTATATTGTTTAATAATTTATCCTCAAGTTAAACTAAAAAAAATTCCAAAAAAAAGGTAAAATTTTAGAAATTTTTTAAAAATTTAAAAAAAGTGGTTTTTGACCAAAAAAACTTTACTTTATGTTGTTTAAAAACATGTATGTTCAAACTTGACTTTTCGTAGTTTTTTTAGCTTAACTAGAAGATAATTTAATGCCAAAGATGATAAACTTTGCCCCATTCCATACGACGTTTAGCTTTTTTTCTATCTTGCCCGCCAATTAAGCAAAATTGTAAAAATGAAAAATCGAGAAATCACCGGTCAAAGTTTTCGCTTTCTGCCCAAACGCTCATATACTCGTATCTGCTAGACGCTCGGTCACTATTTTCCTTCTAGCTTCGAAAATATTTCAAATTCTCATCTAAAACTTTAAGGACATATTCTTAGATTATTTTTAAAGAGACTTAAGCAAAAAAACAAAAAGGCTCCCCCTTTATTCAAGTTATTTTCGTGATGCACTGTGTATTTGGTTGCAGTTCTATTCTATCATTCCCAATATATAGAAATTATTAATAGCCATGTGCTGTTATTATTATTTTTTTTTTAGGAAAAAAATATTTAAATGATTTTTACAAACATGAATTTTCAACAAAGGCAATCATGATATAATTAATTATAATTTTTGTATTTCGACTTTTTACTTAAAATGATAAAAAGTTTCCTAAGCCCGTTTAATTTATCTCCCATCCAATTTTCAGCCAAACCTGTTCAGCCGTTTTCGAGTTATAAGTAATTAACACGACTTTCTTTTATATATGTACATACGTAGTGCCCAAAAAACAAGGTGACATTGTATTTATTTTGAAAATTCTTTATTTATTCTTCCAAATCATATTCCCCTTCAAAGTAATACCAACCTTATGCCAACAGATTTTCCAATCTTCGAAACACCGGTTGTAGTCACTTTCCGGGATGGCCTTCAGTTCCGTCTTCGCTGCGGCTTGAATCTCCTCTATCGTAAAAACACGGTGTCCCCGGAGCGGTCTTTTGAGTTTGGTGAATAGCCAGAAGTCGCACGGCGCCAGACCAGGTGAATACGGTGGTTTCGGAATGATATGGGATAAGTTTTTGGCGAAATGATCACGAATTACGAGGGCAGTATGGGATGGTGCTTTATCATGGTGTAAAAATCAAGAATTGTCTTTCCACAATTCCGGCCTTTTTAGGCGGATAGCGTTACGCAAACGAAGCGTAACGTTCAAATAATATTCCCTGTTGACTGTTTGACCAGTTGGAAGGAATTCATAATGCACAACACCACGATAATCGAAGAAAACAGTCAACATGACCTTGATTTTTGGCGCGATTTTTTTGGTCTCGGCTCTCTTTTGGCACGATATTCGCTCGATTGATCGGTTGTTTCGGGATCGTAAGCATAGATCCAAGTCTCATCGCCAGTTATAATGCATTTCATGACACCCTGGTAGTCGGAAAGCATCGTTTCACACACTTCAACGGGACGCCTTTTTTCAAAAAATTCAATGTTTTCGGTACCAGTCGAGATTTGACGCGCTTGAGGCCCAAAACATCCATCAAAATGGTATTGGCTGAGCCTTTCAATATGCCAACTTCGTCAGCAAGGTCTCTAATTGTTAATCGACGGTTTTTAAACACCAAATCTTTGATTTGTTGAACGTGAGCTTCGTCGGTTGAGGTTGATGGTCGCCCTGAACGCTCTTCGTCTTCGACACGTTCACGGCCGGCTTGGAACTCACTATACCCCTTGCAAACATTTTTTTTTAGACATAGCCTCATTAGCAAAGGCTTTCTGTACCATCCTCAACGTATCCGCAGCAGAAAATTGATTCCGTAAACAAAATTCTATGAAAATTCTTTGCTCAACAAATTTCGACATCGCCAAAAATGAAAAACTCACTTTAACAGCTCACAAAACGACACGTATCTCAAACACTAATGAATATTTTGACATGAAATTTGACATAAATGTGACTGACAGTACTACCAACCTAAAAAAAAATAATTCTTTAAATCCTTCGACGCGTGCAGTTTAAATTCAAATGTCACCTTATTTTTTGGGTATAATTTTGGGCATGTTCGATAGTAATGAAATAATAAACAAAAGAAACGGAAAACATATATATATGTATAAGTACTTTTTTTCAAAAATTGCATAGTTTTGTAGGATATAGCATTTTTCTGCGTAAAAATCGAGCACAATGAAACAAATTGCAAAGCCGAATTAAGATAACAACATATTCTACGCTGACGTCATTTTAGCAGTTATTTTTGTGAAGAGTTATCATCAGTGGTCACCTAAAACATTTTAGTCCGAAGTTATATGAAAATTCCTCAAACATGTACTCAATATTTTTAAGAAAGTATAAAAAAATATTAAAAATTTTTTTTTTTTAATTTTCTTTGTTTTAATCATTTTTTTCTAATTTATTTTTTAAAATGTTTGTGATTATTTTATTTCATTTTCTTTAAAAACTTTTTATAGTATTTTAAAAATATCGAGAAATTATTTTCGAAAGTTAAATTTTAGTGCATAAAAGATCAAGCAGTTACTTGATTACCCAAACTCAAGTGCCATCACTTTTCTCATTTATTATTTCTCAAGTCCTGAAGAAACCTTCTTTAAAAGTCTCTTCGATTATAAACAACCACAACACTCTACCGCGCTGCACAAAGCTTTTACATTCCAGACTAGCTGTCGCCGATACTCTTCTATGGTATTTTAGTGCAATAACGAATGAACGAGGCGCTTGAAATAACTATATAAACCGGTAATTCTCTGCTTCCAACAGCCAGAAGAACGCTTCAAGTACTCGATTAAGCTCATAGCCGAAATACCCAGAAATAGACCAGCGATGCCGCCATAGGAAACTGTAATTATATTGATACAAAAGTGAAATTTAAATTTTTTTACAAATCACTTTTGAATGCTAGTACTCACCAAGCAAATCCACCCAAGTGGCGACCAATACGGAGCGGTAGGAGAAGAAAGTTGCTTGCTGATAAAATATTTGAAACTCACTCAAGTTAGCGTTAATTCATCACTGCAAATTAAAAGAATTAGCTACAATTTTGTAAGCAACATTTTTAACGATATTTTACCCGCAAGGATCTAAGTAAAGCGCTGTGTTATATTTTATGTAGTCACAGTTGTGATAGCAGGAACAATTCAAGCCGCTTTTGTACAAAGCCTCCTCGTAGTGATTTCTGCTCGAATAATATTCAATGAAATCCTCTAAATTGTTTAAACAGCCGATATTTGCAAGATTACAAAATTGGGTTGTATTCTTGAGAGCCTCATTGGCGCTTTGACTACTGGGTTTTGTTGCCAAGGTACAATTACACTTGGCGCGGACATACTTTAAGCGGCATTTGCGCATGCAAGTACCTTCTGTAATGCCCTTCTTTTTCATTTCACTCTGCAATAAGAAGTAATTTTAAGACACAGCGTTATATTTTATAATCTAACATTTCGCTTTGCATAAAGAAGTAAACTTACGGTAAAATAACAGCGTCGGAACATTGGAAGTAGAGAGGCTATTTCCGGGTCAGATGTAAAGCGTACTGGATTGACCACGATTATTGTACGTTTGGCCTCAAGAAATATAGCTTCGATATCCGGATCCGTACTGGGCTCGTGAACAACTAGCTGTCAAAATTATTTTTTACAAATTCAGTATATTTATTAGCTATTTTATTCAAAATAACTTTTACTAGAAATATTGCATTTATTATTAATGGTTCAATAAACCATACTCTTAGAATCACAAGAGAGCAAAAAATTCCTCTATGGAGATTCTCTCTCCCTCTCTCATGCGCTGGTCCTACGCAGCTAATGTCAGATCAATTCTGTGCAGTAGTATATTGGACAGATGTACGGAAATCCACATACTGAAAGCTAATAGAAGGAGTTCAGAGTCTCACTGTCCGAGCATAACGGGAATTTTAAGAAGAACTCCAACGGCGGCTCTTGATTTGTACTAAATCTGCTACTTATAGACTTCTTCGATGAAAATTGCGCAGCAAAATCGACGGGACGACTACTTGGTGTAGGAGAATTGACATGTGGAAACTTCGGGCATAGTTCGGTGGGTAATGGCGGTTGGGCAAATACCGACTACATGACCCCACTTTTCAACTCGAAAAGAAGATGCAAAGTAAACATAGAAAAAGATGACTGGCGTAAAGGTATCTTAGCTACGCGCATCACTCTAAACATCTATACGAAGGGCTCGAAAATGGACCATGAAGATCGTGGTATTGCGAAAACCGCGGAGCTGGCTTCTAATGTACTTGCACTCAAATCCGGAGTCAACATCTACCACATTAGAAGAGACTGTAGGAACATAATGGGAATACTAACTGGTCACAGCCTGGTGGCGCCACGCGCCCTCAGGATAGGGCTGACAGATCGAGAATACTGCAGGAAATGTCTAGAGTAGGGCACCAGGAAAACAAAGGGCATCTCTTGTGCACTTGTCCCGCATTAGCAAGAGTACGCTGTAAGCATCTGGGATCTATACAGTATAATACACTATTGATATCATCGGCCTTAACACCCGCGCCGTTAGTTCTGCTTTCTCCAGACCGGATAAGGAAGCAAAGCAAATGGGTCTGGCAGTGAACGAGGGCAAGACGAAATATCTCCTGTCATCATCGCACTCACGACTTGAGTCTCACGTCACTGTTGACAGTCATAACTTTGAAGTCGCAAATAACTTCGTCTATCTTGGAACCAGTGTAAACACCACCAACAATATCAACCAGGAAATCCAATTCGGACTGAGTAGGCAATTGAGAAGTAAGGTCCGCTCTCGACGAACAAAAACCAAACTCTATAAGTCAATCATAATTCCCGTCCTGCTATATGGTACAGAGACATGGACGATGTCAACAACGGATGAGTCGACGTAGCGAGTTTTCGAGAGAAAAGTTCCGGGAAAGATTTATGATCCTATGCGCGTTGGCCACTGTGAATATCGCATTCGATGACATTGACATAGTTGAACGAATTAAAAGACAGCAGCTACGCTCGCTAGTTAATGCCGTCCGAGTGGACGAAAACACTCCAGCTCTGAAATTATTCGACGCCGAGGGAAGCAGAGGAAGAGGAAGACCTCTACTCTGTTGGAAGGACCAGGGGGAAAGACCTGACTTCACTTAGAATATCCAATTGGCGCCACGTAGCGAAAAAAACGACTGGCGCGCTGTTGTTAACTCGGCCATAATCGCGTAAGCGGTGTTTACGACAATAAAGAAGAGGAAGCTTGCTTTCCTATTTTTTCAAAAATACTGGAGTTTCGATTCTATTTCATAATTTTTTTTCTTTCGAAACAAAAAGTTTATGTAAGTGACAACTTCTATCAAAAATATCCATACCCTAAGTCTGTCTTAAGTTCTTAACTTTGAGATTAGTTAAAACTAACACTCACCGCAAATTTATCCTTTTCCATATTCCGAATATAGACCTTCAAACCATTGCCAGGTCCAACGCCAAAAGAAGTTCTGAGTGAGCTCTCATTCTTCTTGAAGACATAAATCAGCTGTAAAGCAACAGCAAATACTTAGAAAATATATGATTACCTTTTTGTCGAGCATATTAAATGAAAAGCAGTAGCCTCCAAAAATCGGTTTGAATTGAAAAATATCACAACACGGCAACTCTACGCTTTGCCAAACACATTTCTCGAACAACTTTTCACAATTATAGAAAAGCATTTTTTGTAAATCTCTCCAAGTGTAGTTGGAACTTTCAGACTTCCAGCCATATTCATCATCCTCAGATAATACTACGTTACCTTGAGGCTCACGCCCATTTATTAGGTCGCTATTAAGATTTTGAAAATCTCCCAGTTGTTGAGCATAAATGAGCTTACGAAGTTGCCAATCAAATTTCTCTTCAAATACCGCAGAATAATTATTACCCAATAACTTTATTTTCATTTCGGGTATTTTGGTCCAATTGATGCCGATTAGTGGGCAAATAGAAATAGCAGGGAACGGTATTTCGCCAATGTGCAGATCGGTGTGTTCAATAACAGTTTGCACCCAATTGTTAATGAAGCGCTTCGAGGCCTTCAAAGACACATAAATTGTGATCAGAACAACGACGAAGATGGTTACGAAACGGATTATTCTGCGGGAGTTTAGAAATATATTCATACCTTCCACGGAATCTAAAAAACACTTTGTTTTTACCTTGTAAAATATACGCACTTCATTTTTGATCCTGCGCTTTCATGATTGATAGCTACTCCTTCTGTTTTAATTTTACCTTCCTGCTCACTTGCTTTATAATAGGAATTTCTATGTTCCGTGTTACTTGCTTTATCCGCGGTTTTAACGTCGTTGTGCGCCATCATTGAACCCTCGTTAAAATATAACTGGCGTAATTATAGATTTGGAGAGACTACCGTGTGATTAGCTAACAAATTAGTTTTATCTTAAAAGCTCCTACTACAACAAAATTGCAATTGCAAATCTAATTATCGGGAAACAAAATCGCAATCAGTTACAATTAAGTGAATACAAACTGATAAAATATACAAAGTTATGTATTATGTGATTTAATTGATAAGTATCAGAGTTGCCACGTATATATACTTTTCTTTATTAGCAAAAATGTTTACCGGTTTAGGCCAAAGGTACGCTGACTTATCGTCAATAGGTTGCATTCCAGATAGACTACAACGTAGGGAACAAGCTTGTTGCATCTTAAAATCGATTAGTTTTTGTGAATTACGGATATGGGAGAGTTATTGGTCTTCAAAATCTTCCCGTCTATGAATTTAGTTGACCAAATTTCTGAATTAGTTTATCTAGTTAAGCCAACTCTATTACTTAATCGATTTTTCTAATATCGGATATCGTCAGTTAAATAGTAAGAAACAATAGGCGATTAAACCTTAGAGAGGTCCTTCCTGAACCTGACGGAGCTTTTGGTATTGCTCAACGACGTAAAGCATCTTTAAAATCGACAGAGCAATGGTGTATGTCTGTTCGTTTTTTAAGGGTATTTTCCAAGGTTTGGCGCTTGGTGAATATCTGGTGAGTTGTTATATCTGAAGCTATATTGATAAAGTCCAATCAATTTGTTGACGGTGAGTTTTTATCTTTCACACATTATGCTAGATAGCGATGTTGAGGAAGCTTATCCCACGATAGTTGACGCAGATTGTGGGGTCACCTTTTTTGTGAATTGGGGAGAGCACACTTGAATTCCAATCGTCGGGCCTGCTTTCGTCCGACCACATTCAACAAAGAAACTGATGCATGCTTCTTGCTTCTTATCAGTTCTTCTCCTCGGCGGCAATCCATCGGTCCCTGTCGCTTTGTTGTTCTCCAGACGGGTAATTTCTCGCCAAATTTCATCTTGGTCGGGCAATGGAACGTCTGCTCCATCATCATCGATTGGAAAATCGGCTTTCCCATATCCTGGTGTTATGTTTTCACTACTGTTCAGCAAGCTGGAGAAGTATTCTCTCCATAATTTCATTCTGTTCTGGTCTCTAGGACACCTCTGGGGTCTTACAAGAGTTTGGTCTAGTCTTGAAACCTTCTGGTAGTCGTCGCATCTTTTCATAGAATTTTCGAACATTACCACTGTCGACCAGCTTGTCTCACTTCCCTCTTCAACTCTCGGTATCTATCCCAGGTAGGCATTCTGGTCCTCAACGTACCCGCTGTCTTTC
>CM050327.1:68809068-68900093 GCA_027475135.1 Bactrocera correcta | reverse complement strand
ATCCATTTGGCATGGATCTCTGCAAGCTAATATTCCATTGAAAAAAACGCGTGATCCCAGCGTGGTAAATTTTTTAGAAAAATATACTGAAAACAACGTGCCATTAGAGACAACAATGCGTAGATACGTTCCAAAATTATACTACGAATGTATGGAAAATTTAAAAAAAAAGGTGGAAAATAAATATAAATGGGTGTATTTGGAGTTCTTGAAGAAGAAGAAGAAAAAGACAAGTGTTACCTTTTGAATGTAGCCGAGCTGGATTCGGCAAACGCAAGTAATCTGGCTGCATTCTTTAATGACAGCATGCAATTATTATGGCCAGAAGGCATACAATATTCGAAAGTCTTACTTGTCGTAACAGACGCAGCAGCCTATATGCTGTCGGCTATGTCCAGCTTAAAAGTTTTGTATCCAAAAATGATGCATGTAACATGTTTTGCGCATGCATTGCATAGACTTGCTGAGTTTGTCCGTTGTCAATTCAACAAAGTAAATACGCTTATTGCAAGCAACAAATCTGTTGTTCTAAAGGTAAGGTTTTACTGTATTTACAAGGCAAACATTTATTTAACAAAGTTTTTAGGCACCCTCGCGTAAAAAAAAAACTTTTGGAAATGTTCCCAGATTTACCATTGCCTCCGAGTCAAGTTATAACCAGATGGAGGACCTGGTTGAAAGCTGCGGAGTACTACTGCAAAAATTTTAATGAAATTGAAACTGTGCTTGATACCTTCGATCCCGAAGACTCAGAGGCCATTAAAGTTGCAAAAAACCTTTTTGAAGATCAGCAATTGAGCAGCGACTTAGCTTTTATTAAAATGAATTTTGTTTTTCTAAACGAAAGCATAAAACAGCTCGAAGAAAAAGGAATTCCCCTTGAAAAAGTATTAGCATACTTAACACAGTTTTTTGAGATTGAAAACGATCTCAAATGATAAATATTTAAATAAATTTAAAGCAATTATGCTGCGTAACCCAGATTACAAAGTACTTGTGGACATAAATAATGTTCTTTTCGAAAATAAACAAGTAACAAGTTTAATTGCTAAGTTCTCTCCAAATGAAATAACTAAATTTAAATATTGTCCAACCACATCTTGTTACGTGGAAAGATCTTTTTCAATTTATGGAAATATATTATCTGAATACAGACATAATTTTAAGTTGGAAAGCCAAAGGAAAATATACCTTTATTTTTTTCTTAATTAAAGTAGTAAAATTTGAATATTTATCAATATAATTCACAAAAAGAATTGTAATACAATAAATTTTTTTATCGTCATATTTTACTTTTTTAAGAGCATATTTTTAACTTTTTTGGAGCTTTTTTAAGCGCTTAAAATCGATTTTTAGAGCTTAAAATGGGTCACCCTGCTTATATATAACACTAATATGTATTATTAAAATCTTCAACATACATACATATGTGTAAGGTAACCCTATGCGAAATATTACTTCCTATTTGAGTGGCATCACCGGCACATTAAAAGCAACACTTGATTTTCAACCGCCAAAGTGAACGCAGCCTCCCTTGCTATATTATCTCTCATTTTAATAAACTTTGTGAACTACAATTTAATTATTCATTTTATATATAAATAAATCGACCATCCTGTGAACAATGAGAAAGTGTCCGATTATCATAAAATTTACCTTTTCAAATCAGAAGTAGGATCACTTCACGCGTACAAACGTCAAATGTGTACTAATACGTTTACCTGTACACAATTTTGAAAACGGTTTCGCGATGATTTAGTGATCAAATATGTGTGGAAATTAATAGACGGAAAATGTGCTAAACGTTAATCTGTACATTTTCAAACGACATTATTTCTACCATACTTGTATAACGAAAAGAACATACGGTTCTTAGTAAAACGCATTTACGTACATACATACGTGTGAAATACTGCAAAACGTTAACCTGCAGATTTCATAAACCTAAAGTGTATTATAAAAAAACGGAAATTTTTAAGATATAACTTAACCTACAATTTAAACGTGTAAAAAAGTGAGCATCATCTCGATCATTCGATATAACGGCTAACGGTGCATCATCTTGAACATTCGACTTAACGGCGCGTGTGTATATGCAAAAACGAAGTACATAATATACATATAACGAAGTACATAAATTTTTGAGTTTATAAAAATGAGAGTTATTGAATCATTGAGTGTAAAGCAACTAAAACGGCAGTCAGGTACGAAGGCAACACTCATAAGTCGTTTGAGTGAAACGATCGGGTCGGATGAAATCGAAGTCGAAGAGGACGAAAACGAACAAGTTACGGGTGATGATAGTGAACAGTGTGATGACGGAACACAAAAATCGTTACAAAGACAAATGGACGAAGTGCGCGGAATTCTAGAAAATGTGTTATCATATATGCAAAATAATTCCCAACCTCGAAGTATGCCAATTGAAAACACAAGCAACAACAGCAAAAAGAAACGTCAATAACATTTTCCCTTTTGCAAATTCGAATACAACTGTAACGCGAAACAATTATTCGGTGCGTGAAATCTCAGAAACAATACCAGACAACGAATGACAATTCGTTGTCATCAGAACAGTTCGTTAAACGAGTAAATAGTGTTATCCGTGCGTACGAATGGGACGAAAAGTGTCTATTGCTTGCCGTGTATAGTAAAATGAAAGGAGCAGCAACATTGTGGCTCGATGCGACAGAAAGACTACATTCAAATTGGTACGATTGATTGTGTATTGATTATCGACGTTTAAACAAATTAATTATTAAAGAAATATTTCCACTTCCAAATATTGAAGAGTGTCTTCAGGAAGCAGCACGTTATAAATACTTCAGAACGCTTGATTTGAATAGTGAGTACTATCAAATTGAAATCGAACCAGAAAGCCGTAAGTATACATCTTTTGTTACTACCGACGGTTCATACGAATTTAAAAGAATACCATTTGGACTGAAGAACGCTCCAATAGTATTTCAACGTTTAATGTCTAAAATCCAAGAAAAAGCAACGAAAGATAATATGATTCATTATATGGACGACATACTTATCTGCAGTAACACCTACGAAGAAATGTTTCGCAAACTTACGACAGTCTTAAAAGTTTTAAAAGAAGCTAATTTGACATTGAATATTTCAAAATGTGAGTTTTTGAAAACGACAATAAATTTCCTTGGACATCAAATATCACCGAATGGATTAACTCCAGGCCAAGCTAAAACGAACGCAGTACAGAATTATGAACGACCAACAAATGTTACAGAAGTTAGAAGATTTCTAGGGTTGAGTGAATATTTTCGAAAATTCATTCCAGGTTACGCAGTAATATCCGAACCTATTCGAAAACTGTTACGTAAAAATGAAATCTTTAATTGGAATTACGACCAAGACAAAGCCTTTAACGAATTAAAGCAGAAACTGACGTCAAAACCTCTACTAGTTGCATATCGAGTAGATGGAAACCACGAAATTCATACAGACGCTAGTTCAGCTGGTTTAGCGGGTGTATTGTTACAGAACGAATGCGATGGATTAAAACCAGTCGCGTATTATAGTAGATCGACGAGCGATACTGAAAGAAGTTTCCACAGTTACGAACTTGAAACTTTAGCTGTAGTTAAAACCCTAGAACGATTCCGATACTACATTGACGGTAAAACTGTAAAAATTGTAACCGATTGTAGCGCTGTTAAAACTGCTATGAGTAAGAGAGAGCTTATTCCACGAATTGCTCGATGGTGGTTAAGGATACAAGAATTTGATATCGATATTGTACATCGTCAGGGTAGACGCATGGAACATGTCGATGCATTAATTCGCTGTCCAAACGAAAGTGCTAAAGGAACAGATGTAGCAACTCTACGAGTAGATAAGGTATCGATTACATCAGACGATTGGTTGTTTAGTATGCAGTTACAAGACGATAATATAAAACAGATCGTCGAAAAGATTAAAAACAAAGATAAACAAGTTTTGAAAGAATTTTGTAAAAGATAGACTATTTAGAATTGAAAAAGAAAAGAAATTATGGGTTGTTCCGAAAGCGTTAAGACAAAATATTGGAATAATGTCACGATAAAAATGGTCACTTGGGTTTCGAAAAAACCATTGACAAAATGAAAACGTACATATGGTTTCCACGAATGCGCATATAACAAACGTCAAGGTGGTAAAATTGAAGGACGGTACCATTTCGATAACATCGTACCAATACCATTTAAAACCGTTCATATGGATCATTTAGGACCATTTATCAAGAGTTCGAAAAGAAACGAACACATATTAGTCATAGTTGACGCTTTTACGAAGTATACGATGATTAAAGCAGTAAAGAGTACAGCAACGAAGCACGTATTAGAAACGTTACGAGAAGTTACCAGTTATTTTGGAGTTCCTGAAAGAATCATCACTGATAGGGGTACAGCCTTTACCTCTAAAGATTTTAAAATCTACTGTGTTAACAACGATAAAAAACATATACTAAATGCAGTACGAACACCGAGGGCGAATGGTCATGCTGAACGAGTTAATCGTACACTTTTGTCAATGTTACTCCCAACGACAAACATAGACAAAAAGTGGGACGAGAATTTATTCAACATCCAGTAGTCAATGAACACGATGAAAAACAAAACTACGGGTAAAAGTCCACATGAACTTTTATTTAGTTTTTTACCAAGAGATATCCTCCAAAATAAAGTTTTTTTAGCATTACACGACAATAATCTAACAAGCGAAGAAGATATACAAAAAGTATGAGAAGCAACTTATGAAGCAGTAAACCAGAAACGACAACAAGCTAAGAAGCGATACGATGATCATCATTCAAAACCAATAGAATTCCACGTTAGTGACTTAGTGCTAGTCGAAAATGAACCTTCTAGTACTGGGACAAAGGCCCCTTTATAATTAAGCAAGAGCTTGGTAAAGATCGTTATTTACTTGAAGGCTTGCCAGGAGCAGGCCGAACGTCACGTCACTATACTTCAATCTACGCATCCGATAAGATGAAGTCATGTTGTCAACTTCCTCCCAATTTTGAAGACAACAGCGATTAAGCCGATGATGAAAGCGACGAGCATAGCGAGGGCGCTATACATTGCCAGGATAGCCGATTGTAAGGTAACCCTATGCGAAATATTACTTCCTATCTGAGTGGCATCACCGGCACATCAAAAGCAACACTTAATTTTCAACAAAAAATTAGAAATACTTAAAGCGTGTTTAAAAATTGCACAAAAAAAAAAAAAAAAACAACTGATTTAACATCAAACAACAAGTAATGTCCAATTAAAAAGAACAAATATTTCAATATCATCACTTAAATAACGTAAACACTTGCATTATTTAATATATTTTAAAGTGTTGATCATTAAAATGAAAATTTATATATAGCTCAAATGCTAACACAACACCCTGATTAGCATGAAAGTAGCAAAAAAAAAGTGTTACACAACACCCTAAGATTTCTTAGAGTTGAGTATATGCATGTAAACAAAGCAAAGGTTTGTCACTGTATATAATGAGATACAGATTGTTGCTCTTGAGCATAGAAGTTTTGTTTTTAGGACGACGAACCCGTCAAATATTTTTCATATCACAACAAAAAATTGCATTGCAATTTTCGTCTACAAGGCATTGCCGGCTACTGTGCATTGTGCTCAAATGCATTCGTGAAAAGCCAAACGCGACATCTAGCATAAAAAAATAATGGAATAAGTGCAACGTTGATAAAAAAGTCTATTATAATTTGATATACGTGCGATATTTAAACGGAAATGATGAAGTATATGCGTACAAATTCAAACCGATCCTTCCTCAAAAATAATATAATTGCCAAATATTGGGAATGGTTTAGTAGAACTACAACCAAGTACGCAGTGCAATAGATTATAACTTACTTAGTAATCAGTCGATGAATATTACACCACGTGCATGTCAAAAAACTGATACTTCATAATATGCAGTCCATTAGGCTGACTGTCGATTGGACTCCGGTGTGAAATGATGAAGCCATTATCAAACACCGACGCCAAAATTCGGTTTTATTACAATTAAAGAGCACTCAAACATTTCTCAAAATCAGCAATTCGTTGCTTTTGTTGAAATATGAACTTGCGCGGCACCCACTTTCTACAGAGCTTTCGCCTGTTTAGGGTGTCTACTGCCTTCATTGTCCTCGTTGGTCATTTCGGTCATTTCGCCTCTTTCCATCTTAGCAAATATCTTTTCAACGGTTGATTTCTCTGATGCAGAGCCCAAATTCAATTGTATTTTCAGCAGAATTTTTCCCTCAAAAAGCAATGCTTTATTTACACACGAAATGCTTTTTGGACAATTTTTTGAAAACTAACCCAAACTTCTACGTGTACGTATCTTTTAAAGGCAGACTAGATATCAAAGTGACTGCTTGAAAGGGAATCGCAGCTTGTTCGTCAAATAAGCGACGTTGCGCCTTCTCGTGTTGAGCTTGTGATAGTTTACTCGTAACTATTTGTATATATTCGTTGCAAAGGTATCCTGTCCTGTAGTGTACTCCTCTTTCGTCCTTAATTAACTTCGATGATTGTTGTACATGTTTTGTTGACGGACCACTTTTCCGTTTTTTTCCTCCACTTTGAAAATGTTTTTTTTTTCGGTTGTAGTACTATCTTCTGCTGTCATATCTCCATCGTCAGCGACCTTTGTTTCATGTCGCCATTTGGCTCTTCATCAGCGGAATCAGGCTCCAATCTCGCAGCTATGATTAGCCTCCCTAATTCTTCCGAAGTGAGGACTCTTCCGGGGAATAAAAGTGTTTTCTTTTCGAACCTGCTTGTTTAAAATCTTTGTCTAAAAAATCTGGTTTTTTTCCAACATGTTTGTATTTCCGTTAAATACCGAGTTGGTTACGTTACCTCCGCATTTTTGTCTGCTATTCTTGTATTTTCCGCCTTTTAAATTTTTCTTATTTGAGAGATTGGAGAGATCCAATATTATTTTAGTTCTTCTACTCTCTTAGCTTCTTCAAGCCTGCGTGGTTTTTGGTTGCATTTAGTTGTCGCTGAACTACCATTGGGTCGTACTCTTCCGTTGTGACATCATCTTCAACGCCTCCATCTGCAGCTCTTTTACCGTATATTTTTCATCCTCAATCACCAAAGGAGACATTTTAGTGTTCACACATTCAGCGACATCTCGGATTTTTCTTTAGTTTTTAAAATGATAAAATTATAGCTGAGTTAGCAACAGCTCGCCAGTCGTTTTTGTTTTTTTTTTTTTTGAACGGTGGCGCCAATTGGATTTGAATATTACACGAGGATTGCACCGCGACCTTACGACTCTCCAAAATCACAAAGACTCACATAGCCCCAACATATTGATAAAGTCCAATATTCTTCTGGGTGCTAGTGAAGCGTTGCGATCCGTATTCGGAAACATGGATCCAAGGGCCTTATCCTCCGTCTATGCACCGACTTATGGCAAAGATTTCTGCCTGAAAAATGCTCGGAAAATTTTTCATAGGTATGGAGAGCTTAGTGCGTGTACCTGCGATCCCTGCACCGATTCCCTACGACGATTTCGAGCCGTCAGTGCACCACTTGATCGTATTATTTCTCAGCAGCAGCTCGAGAGTAGGATCGTTCCATTCATCCTTGCTGCCAAGGGTAACCTTGAACTTCTTCGTGGAGTTAATCCTTTTGGTAATGCTGTCCCTTGGGTATAGTGCGACTTATCTTTCATCCTCTGGAACGAGATTACCTTACCTTTGCCACACCCCTCTGCCGTCATTTGCAGAAGTGTGCGTTGGCTACCCGACCGATCACTGAATGAAGCGTTGTGAGTTCAAGCATGCCGTTGCAGTTTGGATGGTTGGAGCCCTACCGAAGTCTGCGATGCTTTTGAGGCTTATGCCACCACCCCATACGTGATTATCGGTGTACACTATCCAAAAATCCTTGGCTTGCAGGCCCCAGATTTTCCCGCCAGCCGATTGCGCCATGGTGCTTTGTCGCCCTCTCCAAGGTCAGGTCAACATGCTGCTTCCACCGCAAAGTGAAATCCCGCGTCAGACCAAGACATTTGACTATGTTGGTTATCTCTATCTCTCTGCCTCCAAGTGTAAGGTTCCTGAGACCGGGTAGGGACCTATGTCTCGTGAACGGTACGATGGTTGTCTCGTGAACGGGACTGTGGTTAGAAGGGTTGATGCTCAATCCCACTACACCACCCTCTTGCTAGGTTTAAACCTCTTTGTAGTAGGTCGCAAAGAGTGTCCTCGAATTTACATAATTACAATGTCGTGGCGTACTCTTGGCAGCGGATCCCATCGTCAGTTAGCAATGCTAGAAGGTCGTCCACGATAAGAGGGGGTAGCACGCCCCCTGTGGGCAGCCCCTTCTTGTATCTCCTAGTATGGTTTCGGCAATTCAGGTGTGCAGTACAGCCTCTATCCATCTGCGCACCGGTGCAGTCACATATTTCTGCTCCGGCGCCTGGGCTACACTTCTGTGAGACGTGTTGTCAAATGCACCTTCGATGCCTAGAAAGGCGCAAGGCATCACTCTCTCTCCAGCGAACTCTCTATCTTCGAGGTTATCTGGTACAGAGCACTATTGGTCGATCTGCCCGCTCTGTATGCATGCTGAGTAGCAAGCAGAGGTGCAATTTTCACCGCCTTCAACTTCATTTCATGATGCACGATATTTTCCATACTTTTTAGTAAGAAGGAAGTTAGACTAATTGGCCTGAAAGATTTTGTCAGTGAGTAATCCGTCCTTCTTACTTGGAGTATAAAGACCATTTTCGCTGCCCTCCATATTTTAGGGATGTATGCCACTGCGAGGCTGTCCCTCATCAGCCGAACACGGTATGGCAGTAGATACTTTTCTCCCTGTTGTAAAGGCACTTCAAAGATGCCGTCCACTCCCGGAGACTTGAATTTCTCGGACAAAGCCATTGCTCTTTAGATCGAATCCGCAGTAAATAATTGTCTTGCGATTATCCAATTTGAGCGAGATGGCTTATGTTCGAGGTGGTGGTGGTGGACACTAGTCTTCCCAAATTGTTTCCGGGAAGTGCGCCCTCTCCGTACCTTTTTCCTGGAATCTGAGAGTTTTCTTGACCACCAGGGACAGTTGCCCTGTTGTGGTCGCATTTAGGGGCAGCTGCAGTGATACGCGTCTATTATGGACTCGTTTATCGCAGACAACCTGCTCTCCAGTCCTGGATCCGTATCACTATAATCAGTCTGCCTTCCTCGCTCAAATTTTTACTTAGAATATCCCGGAAGGTATTCCAGTTTCCGTTCCAAGAATTACGTCCGGAGGGAGTTGCTTGACCTCTACCTTTAGCGCGAACCTTATGCTTCTCAGATCCGACAAGGAGGGCTCCGTTGACATCCTCCATTGTGAGACCAATCTGTTCACAGGCTCGTTGGTCAAGGTGATGTCAAGTACCTCTATGCTTATGTGACGAAGGCGGGTTCATACCCTACATTCTCTGTAACTAAGTTGCTACTTATTATGTATTCTAAAAGAGACTCACCTCGTGTGCGCAGTCCGAACTGCCCCCATTCCGTGTGATGGGCGTTCGCATCACATCCACTGATTAGGGGCAGCCTGTGTCTCCTGCAGTACCTCACCAGCCTGTCCACAGTCTCTGAGGGTGCTGTAGATGCCTCTCCTTGGAAATAGTCTGATACCAGAACGAAGTCTGTGCCTTCATAGTCGCCGGCTTGCACCGCCACTAGATCCTATGTCAGGAATTTTGAAAAACGAAAGAAGTCAATGTTGTTCCTGACGACCACACAAGTTCTAGGTCTCTCGCTAGAGAGACCCCAGATTACCTTGTTAGAATCCGTCTTGAGGTTTCTAACCTCCTTTCTGTAGACCCAACGATCTTGGATCAGCAGGATGCCCTGTATATCCGAAGTGGTGCAGGATAATTCGGGCGACTACCAGGTTGACGACCACTATAGGATCGATTCGATGAGGGGCCGGTCCTCATCTCCGCTGTCATCCGCCCTGCCATCCATAGGGTCCTCTAGCTCCTCGAGGAGTTCCTGCGTGGAGGGCCGCTCGCCTCCTTGAGCGTAAGTCTTCTTGTCGGGGATTTTCGAAGTCGCAACAGTCACAGCCTGATCTGCTGTACTATCGCTGGGTTGAGTTCAACCTCATCCAGCAGTATCTGCTCCGCCTCCTTGCTCCCGGTGGCCGTTGTAGGCTTGTATGGCCTTAAGACTATCGTGCTGAACCTATAGTATGGGCGGAAGCTTGCTTCTCGGACCTGTAGTCCACCTATAACATGCCTCCTTTAAAATCGGCCCCAAGGAAGGACGCTGCCTATTCACTGACTCTGAATACCTCTCCCTTGACAAGGTCCTGCAGCACGGTAAGCTCCTCCGACTCTAACGTCTCCCCCGGGCAGTTAAGAGGAATAACAGCCATATGTATGCCCTTAACATCATCTCCGTATCTGCGCCGTCTCTCCTCCACCCGGGGGAGATCCGGTACGAAGGGTTGGCCTCCGGCTTCCCTCGCGCTGTTGCCCTTCAGCCTTTTAGATCTGGAAGGTTCCTGCGGTATGATGCATGATTTTCCCGCTTCACGGTTGCCTAGGTGGTCGAAGGCGCTGCATTTCCGCTACCTCCTGGCGGTCGGGGTTGCGTTAACGCATACACTGTTTCCCCTGACTTGGCTCCTGGCCAGAACCTCCGCCACCTCAGGATTCTTCCCCTCCCGGAGGTGCCGCAAGTACCAGGGGCAGGTGTTTGTTCGGATTTGTCGCACATCTTTTCTTAGTATCCTTGGTTCAACGTGGTAACTTCCCAATTCAGCCCGGTGTTGGGAAGGTTCCGTTCGAATACAGTTGAATTAACCTCAAGGCTGCAAATCATCCAATGGGCAGGCAGTTGCATGACATCCCGGATTAAGAGGTGGTAGCTCTTGGTCGCCGCACACATGCAACTTCTGCCAGCCTACAGGAGAGATGACGAGTAGCATCACTCATGAAGGTTGGAAGATGCCGAAAATGCATTGCAATTAACCCATTTCCGGCCGCACTTAGATCCACTGCTTTGATTTCAACGAAACTTTATATTTTGTTTAGTATAAAAAAAACTCAATCAGGGGTGTTGTGGAATCTGATAGTTGTCAGAATCAGAATTGAAACCGATCAAAAAAAGTAGTAGGTGTCATGAATTCAGATATTATTGGTTTGATGTTCGAAACAGAATTTGTATCGGTTTTGGGTGTCATCGAAACCAATTTTATCGGTTTTGCTATCAGAAATAAAACAAGAAGATAATCGCCAACAGATTTGAATATTCATTTTATATTTCTGTGTGTTGTTAGACGGTTGAGAAAATGTAAGTTAAAAAACTTATTTATTTTATTGTTAGGAAGTAATTAACTTTATTTTTGTAGGGGAAAACATAAAAATAGAACGCAAAATACGATCATAATTGAATTTATGGAAAAAAATCCAGACATCATAAGGGGATTTACAAAACGTAATAAGCCGACAATAGATTCGTTATGGCAGGAATTAACTGAATCCCTTAATGCTGCAGGTCCACCACAAAAAGATGTAAACGGGTGGAAAAAGGCAAGTAAATTTAAATGAAAATTAAGCTGCAATTAAAACAAACTTATTTCTATAGGTTATAACTGAGTGGAAGAGCGAAATAAAGAGAAAATTAGCTAACAACAAAATTGAGAGTCGAGCAACAGGAGGTGGCCCATTTTCAAAATATCAGCTCACTCCAAACGAAGAAGCTATTGTGCGTCTTTGTGGAATTTCTAAAAGTATAGAAGGAATACCAGGCGTTTCTCTTGGCACCCAACCCGTCAATGAGAATTTAAATGTAACAATTGCAGGGGTGAATATAGATTTGTGTTCCTCATCGCCAGAGCAAAATGCCGACGATATACCCTCCACGTCACAAGGGCAACCAGAAATAAATGCTAGTGTACCTAAAAGGAAAAAATTAGAGAGTACAGCAGATCGCTTTAAAAAGATTTTTAGATGAAGAAGATAAAAAAAAACGGAGATATATTGAAAAAATTTGATCAGATAATAGAACTGCAATCCAAAAATGCTAGCAGCTTGAGGCGTATATACCAAGCAATAGAAAATAATAATAAAACTGTGGGAAGAGCTATTACTGAATTGAAAGATCATTTTGTAAGTACAAGTACTCAGTTGCTTGAAGCAATTATAGAAAAAAATGAGATAAAAAAAGAACAACTAAATCTCGAAATTCTAAAGTTTGAACACCAAAGACAAAAAAAAGATTAAAAGATTCTGGCTGTGAAATATACTTAAAGTACCTGAATTTATAATTTAAGACTGATTTTATTTTAGTTATGAAAACTGTTATATTTAAAATAAAGAAATAAATCCATTGAGTTACAAAGTATTTGCTATTTCGTTTCTAATTCTCCGGCCTTCGTTCTGCATTGAACCATTATCGGATTGGAAAAAATTGTTGTCGTCAGTCTCATTTGCAGGAATTACTTCTTCATGATTATACTCAATGTTGTAACGTCTGCAGATGTTGTGTAAGGCACAACACACGTTTACAATTTTAACCACTTTTTCAGGGCGATAATGTAATGTGGACATTAAACAGCGGAAACGGCTCTTTAAAACTCCGATTGTCCTTTCCACAATATTCCGTGCAGCCGTATGTGCTATGTTAAACTTATACTCCTTTGAGTTAAACTGTGGATCTCTATAAGGAGTTAACAGAAATGGTTCAATTCCGTAGCCAGAATCACCCAGCAACCTCAATGAACGCTGCCCACTCTCATACTGTGTACGGAAATATTGTTTTGCGTGACTCATTCCCCAGATGAAAGCATCATGACTTGAACCGGGATACCGTGCATCAACGGCACGTATTTGCATATCGTTGTCACAAATCTCTTGAAAAAATAAATACACATACATATATAAGTAGGTTTATAAATACGTTTGAATATTAATTTATTGTTTATACTTACTATCATCGCATTTATGCTAAAATATCCCTTTCTGTTAAAATATAAATGCTCATTTTCACGTGGTTTTATTATTTTTACATGTGTCCCATCTATACAACCGACTATTCCGGGTAGTTTGTACTTTTCAAAAAAGTGATTTCTTGAAATCAATTTTTCGCTTTCATCCATATAAAGTTTTACCCACTGACCGCAAATGTATTTCTCTAGGAGGCACATCACTTTTGTTAAAATCTGCGAGACCGTGCTTCTTGCCAAACTAATACAAGAATCACGGCCTACGCCCCGTTGGTAAGCCCCTTCTGCTAAAAAACGTAGTGTTGCCGCCAATTGAATTATCGGTGGAATAGTCGAGGGCTGCATATGTGGTTCTATGATATTTAACACCATCATAAATGCGTCTTTATTCAGCCGATAATGTGATATGAATCTGTAAAGTAAGCGCGTAAATTAACACACAAATAAATACAAGATAAATTCTACTTACGATTGTCCTGGAGCATCAAGTGGATTACTATGATCCCTTAATATTTTACGTTTAATTTTCTCATTTCTTTCTTCCTCTAATAAAAGGAAAGCTAATATTGCCGAACTCATTTCAAATTTTATTCAAATTGCATTCACAATATCTGTCACATTAGTAAACAGCTGATTCGAATATTGGTTTTGCATATATTCGAAAAGACGGAAATCCAATCAGATTCTGTGACACCATTTAAAATCAGAATTGGTTTGCAATTCTGACAGTTAAGCAATTCTGTCTTGGATTTCACAACACCCCTGAATGGTTTAGATTTTTTGAGATTTTTACATTAAGCCGTTTAGCCACGGGAATGTGGTCGAAAAATCGACCATCGGCCGAAAACGATACTTACTAAAGTGAAACAGTGCTTTATCATTCAAAACGTTTATTTTGTTCATTTTTTCAATTTCACATTACTTTTTTTTTTAAATAAAAGAAAGATACACGTCATAAGTAAGTTCTGAAAAACTTTTCTTGAAAGTTCAATATCTTATCTTTATATTTCATGGAATTGATTGAAGCACAAAACATGTAGAGGTATATCGCATTTTGTGCATTTATATGACGAATGTTTGTGACAATTTTGACAACGACGAGGTTTCTCTAATTTGTTAATGCCATGCCCAACTTTGTCTTTACGAAAACTCTCCAGAGCGGCGTCTTTGGATTTTCGAACAGCTGTTGACTGTGGAATCAACGTCTCCGAAGACGACATCGACGGTATTGCCATTCGAAGCAAAGATTCTGCAACGTAAATACGGAACTGTAATTGATCCAATAATTCTATTTTCTGAACAATACATCTTTCGGTGGTACGTGACATACCCTTTTCATATTTGACGAGAGCACAATGAATTTTCCAAGCGTTCACCATTGCAGCATCAAATCCATTTGTTATCAGTGGCCAATACCACTTTTTTCCTCGAACGCGAATTCGATAATTGTTCATGGCATTATCGAAGAGATCAACACCACCCATTCGATTATTGTATGCTCGCACGATGTGTGGCATATCAACATAATATTTCTTGCCGCCTTTCCATCGCTTCACACGATGCAGTGGTTCAATTGTCTCATGATTTGATGCAATGGTCACAACAGAATTGTCGTTCCATCGGGCTATCAGCACATTATTGTTTCGATCAAATGTGTAATCTAACCAACCGCGTTCTTTCTTCTTAGACGACGAGACGTCAGTAAGTTTCGCTTTATTCGTACGATTGTCACGAATAGTTCCGGTAGCATAATATCCCAAAGAGGTGAGGTGACTTATCAATTTATGAGAAGTGAAGAAATTGTCAAACGCAACACTATGTTCACGTGGATTGTCAAGTTGTTACAAAAACTTTAGTACGACCATTTCACCTAAGCCGCAGTTTTTGTATTCGGGTTCTCGATTCTCATTTCCACCGCTGTACGGAATGAACGAATACAAATAGCCATCAGACGAACATAAATCCCAGTATTTGAAACCAAATCGAATGGGTTTTCCTTTTATAAACATTTTGCAAGAATGACGGCCGTAGTAAGCAATCATCTGCTCATCGATAGACAGATTGTGCGAGAATACGCCAAACTGCATAAACTTCTTATTCAAACGAATGTTCCACGGGGTCACTTTGGCGAACTTATCACTGGCATCGATTGTATGATTATCGCACACATGGAAATACTTCTTTATTAGTTTGAAACGATTACGAGCCATTGCGTCACTGATTATTTTGCACTCCAGTGTAGGTTGGGACGACCAATAATTATCGATGCGCGGTCGTGTATTGTAGCCAGTCACGAACAAAATTCCAATGAACCGGCGCATTTCCTCATCATCCATTACAAATTTCAAGTCGTTGTGATCGACTTTCGCGTAGTTCATCGTACATCGAACCAAATATTTGATTATTTCATCATCGATAAACAAGTTGAAAAGTTGAATTGGTGTGTACCCTCCTGCAACGCGATATAACTTACTAAATGAGCTACACGAAAATATAAATGCCCATGAAATTGCAATACATACCATATTTGCTGTAAAGTTTTTCCATTTTGTCAATTTCCTTGTTCACCGGAAGCTCGCGAGAGTATTTAATTTTTTTTGCTTTAGTCCATTTTGGTTCGAACAGATGGACTTGCTTTCTGCTACGTTTGGATGTCACACGCGAACTTGAACTAGATTCAAATTCAGTAGAATGTTCCTCGGTCTCGTTGCAATCGGCTGACGTATTCGGATTGTCTTCATTGTACGCGCAACATAGTTCAATATTCCCAGCTACTTCGAGAGGCAAAAACGCACTTCCATCGTTGAGTATTTGCTCCTCTTCATCGATATTTTCCGTGTCACTTACTGCATCTGTAGTTTCCGGAGGCAAGACCACTAAGTCGACCATATGTGCATGGAGGATGCGATTTCCGATTTCATGATCGGCGTGCCCCATAATCTCTTCGATCTCTCTTTGGCTCCGGTATCTTTTACGAAACATTTTCAAGAGACAACTCAAAATTTCACTGGAAGACCTGTTCAGGCTCGTGTGCAACAACCGACTAACTACCTGCCATGAAGGGCGCCTTTTTATATTTGTGATCTTGGAAGCTTCGGAAAATTCTATTCTACAAATATCTAGAAAGAAAGTTCTTTAATATTCCATGGAATGGAACAAGTATTTATTCGATTTTTTCATTTTCTGATATGTAATTACGAAAAATTTTATGAACTGTAAGACGGTGCTTTGTCCTGCATGTTTTTCATTATGATACTTCTTGCGTATACTTGTTTATGAAGGAACTCAGTAATCAACAATTTAACAAAGCAATTTTCTGTTAAATTAAAAGTATATAGTCATATACTAGTACTCCCACTACCAACAAAAACACATCTCTCTTCATTCTTTCTTTACCTGTCTTACTTATCCTCTCATATTTTCTTTTTCTCATTTAATAATTTCCATACTTCTAATTGATCTTTTCTTTAATCTTTCCTTACATTAAATAACAGAAACAACAATAAACATTTACACTCATTAGTTTTACGCTCGCATGCATTATGTTAACTTCCTAGATGTAAGGACACAAAAATAGTGAAGTGGAAATATTTTTCGTATCGTTTTCGGCCGGTGGTCGATTTATCAACCAGTTAATTTTGTGCATTCCTTATCATTCTATACTACAACTGATCTGCTAAAAAATATATTCTGCGTGAAGTGTGCGACAAACACTACAATATATAGAAACCTTATTTTTTTTTTTAATTTTCTCTATTTTTTCCGAATTTTTATAAAAAATGTCGAAAAAATGGGTCTTCCGAAAATCCGATAAAATTTAAAAACAATTACTAATTAATGAAAGAAAAATTTTGTCAAGATTATAAAGATGCAAGATGACATACAATTATTGCCTTCAAGACATATCTCGGATATTTTCGTCTCGGTGATTTTTCAAAGTTGCTGGTCGAAAAATCGACCATTGGCTGTAAATGGGTTAAGCTCCTGCACCACAACATGGTGCATACCATTCGCAGACGGAAGCCAAGTCATTCTCCACCTGATCTTTCCAAGGGAGTGAAGGTCTTCCTCTGATCAGATGCAGTTTTCGTTCATGCTTTTGCACCATATAGCAAAGCGCAAATCATGAGTGACCAACAGAGTTAAGTTTTTATTCGTCGACTTCTCAATTGTATCTTTAGTCCGAAGCAGCACCTGTTGGCAAGACTTATTGTGCGTTGGATTTCGAGGCTGACATTGTTGGTGTTGTTGGTTGGAACCATTATCAGATTAAATAGACAAAATTATCTACGGCTTCAAAGTTGTGACCGTCAACAGTGACGTGAGAGCCAATTCGCGAGTGCGACGACTGTTTGATTGATGACAGGAGATATTTCGTCTTACCCTCGTTCTCTACCAGACCCACCTGCTTCGCTTCCATATCCATTCTGGAAAGAGCAGAACTAACGGCGCGGTTGTTGATTCCAATAATGTGATATTGGCGTACCCCAGCAGCTGTACACTCTTATGGAAAATTGTACCTGATCTATTAAGCTCTGCTGCTTAAATCATTTCCTCCAAGAGTAGATTGAAGAAATCACAAAGTGAGTCAACGTCAGTTTACACAGCCTTATTAGTTTTAGAGGATACCAAATTCAAACATAAACGACATAAAGGCAGCTCCTTTTCGTGCTGTCAAAAGAAGTTTTGAAACCGACGAAGGGGTGGTTTGTGTCGGTTCTCTTTTTACGGGTCTTTTACAAAATTTGGCCCTGATAAAGTCCAATCAGTTTGTTGGGCTTTAATCTTTCACACAATAAGCTCGATATAATATTATATGCGATGTTGAGGAGGCTTATCCCACGGTAGTTGGCACAGATTATGGGGTCTCCCTTTTTGTGGATTAGGCAGAGCACACTTAAATTCGAACCACCAGGCATGCTTTCCTCCCACCATATTCAACAAAGTAGCTGGTGCAATATCCTTTTCAGTTCTTCGCCGCCATATTCGCCTTCTGCTATTATACTTTCACTGCCATTCAGCAGGCTGGAGAAGTGTTCCCTTCATAATTTTAGTATGCTCTGGGCATCGGTCACTGGATCACCTTGGGGGGTTTTACAAGAGTATGCTTTAGTCTTGAAACCTTCTCAAACTCTTTATTTTACGCATTTCGGCCTCTTTCCTTTTCTGTCTGCAAAAGCGTCCCGCTGCCCTCTTCAACTCTCGGTATCTATCCCATCCTGCACGTGATGTGGTCGATCGTAACGTTACGAGGTAGGCAGTCTGCTTTCTTTCCGCTGCAACACGGTACTCCTTGTTGTACCAGCTGTTCTTTTGCAGGAGAACAGGAGTGCAGGTCGAGTAGAAAACCGTTCAGCTGTCTGTTATGAATGCAGCTTCTTATCGTCGAACCGTTTTTGTATTTGTTGACGTGCGCTTCTTGCTGCAGAGAGAAGGTTGCGTTTCTTGTCGATGTTAGAACCTCAGAGTGCACACATATCTGAAACACTGGAGACGTGTCTTCCGTCTATCACAACATCATCGATCTGGTTGGTGGCTTTTCGATCCAGAGACAGCCAGGTAGCTTGATGAATTTTCCTATGCTGGAATCTAGTACTACAGGTAATCATATCTCGGGCTCCTGCGAAGGCGATCATTTAACCCTTTTGAAGATGTTTCCTCATGGAAGCTGAATTTACCGACCGTTGTGCTAAAGATACCTGCCTGGCCCTCCTGGCGTTAAAGTCCTAGCACTATTTTGATGTCGTGGCGAGGGCAGCTCTTATAGGTGCGTTCCAAGCGCTCATAGAAGGCATCTTTATGCACATCTTCATTTTCTTCCATAGGAGCGTGGGCGCAAATCAGCGATTTGTTGAAGAACTCGGCTTTGGTTCCACCGGGGTGAATGGCAGGACTCGGCGACGGAGTCTCTCTCCCACCACGAATTCTACACCTAATTTGCTCTCCTTTATTTGGCCACTACGGTCAACGCCACAAGGACCTACTCCTTTCAGTCCTTGTCCCGTCCATGGCACTTCGTGGGAGGCGGAATCTCAGCCTCTATTCTTACGGGGACATCAACTAGATGGGCAGCGGCACCTTCCCAAACTAAGGGACCGAATCTTTCAGGAGCTGCACTTAAATCGTTGTCATTAATGCGTTTGCCATGGTTATCATCAAAATAGGAGTTTATCTTTCTAGGCTGCTAATTGCTTTTTATTGGGGCTGTTTGTGTTTGTTCGCACAATCCTGCGCTGTTGTGGGTCGCCTTCTCACTTTAGCTCACCTTCAAAAGGATGTTCTTTGGTTACCCAGAGGAAACTTTGTCTAGGACCCGAAGTCGTGAGCTGCTTGAGCCATATTTAAAAAAATAGTTTCTGCTCACTACCAAATGAATGACGATGATAAACTTTCCTCGCTTGTGTGAACTTCTACACATGACTACATCCTTTTTTGCATTACCACATATTATTAAAGAAACAGATGTTCTCTGAATTTCGTTAAGATACCTCACATAATATCACCAAAATATATGGAGTAAAGTTAGTCAATTAGTTTGCACCCGAGCAATCACTCCCTCTCATTTTCATTAAATCAACTTACATATTGACGGATACATGTACATATGTGGTATAAAGACAACATTTAGTTGGAAAATTACTACTACTATAGAAAAAGGATTCTCTCTGAATTTATTTAATATATCTCACGGATTGATCGAGTTCGCAAGTGGAACTCTGATACACATATTCGCAGGCTTAAATATAATAGATACCAATTTGGATTGTAATACATAATTTCGACGAATAACAAAGCTTAAATTCTTTCGTACCTGAAGATATTTCCCCTGTTTTGATTCTTGCAAAATGCAAGGGCATAAACTGTTCAGTTACTCCCGAACTCCTTATTTGTTTAAAATTATAGTTATTGTAAAAGGCTTTTAGGTGTTTATTATTAGTTTACCCAAATATTAATTTAGCATCATTAATAATATAATATAAAATATTAAATCATAATGTCATGTCTTTTGTCTTGAAATCTCAGTTTTAAGGACTATTTCTCTTTTTTTTTTAGCTTTGAACATAACGAAGGCATATCCTTGCAGAAATATTCAAAACTCGGTTCAAGAAGAAAATCATATAAAAAATATGATAATGTGTGATCAACTTCTACTTGTGGGGTGGTATCATTCCCATCCGAAATTTCAAGCGGAACCTTCATTGCGAGATTGCGATGCTCAGTTAGACTTCCAAATTCGAATGCGCGGATCTTCAGATACTACGTATACACCGTGTGTGTCAACAATAGTTTGTAAGGATTTCTAAATAGTTATCAAAATTAAATCTCACAATTATTTATTTTAATAGCTCCATATTATGATGAAAATTCAAGCTTAGAATCAGTAATTAAATCAATATGGGTTATGCCGCCGAATGAGACCAAACAAGTTTTGGAATATGGACGTCCGATGTTAATGCAATATTCAGTCATATTGGACAAGGAAGCACCAGCATATGTGCATTCTGAACTGCAAGCATGTGCGACTTATTATGCAAAGTCGCGAAATGAATTAATTAAATTTAACAACATTTTTATTGAAGACGTTACATTCTTAGAAAAGTTAAAACACACTTTATATTTAAAACTTCCTGCGGAACAGGATAATACATTCTTTTGGAATTGGATTTGTGAAATTTTAGGTTGTGAGAACGAAGACAAATTTATTCCTCCTAAAACAATGACACATATTGGCAATAAGGACAAACAAACGTTTTCTGTAGAATATAGTGTTGATTTACCTCAACATGAAATTAAACAAGTTATATATGATAAAAAATTTGTGGAAATAGAAAAACATGACCCTGATAGAAAGGGTAGCGAAATAAAAGTCCTGTCGCTGCAGGAGCAACTTTGTTTACCATCTGGATTAAACATGAATCCAGTTCGTACATTTGCATCTTTGACGTCGTCTAATCAATCCAATAATATACCATCATTAACGACTAAAAGTACTAATGTTTCATCTCACCAAACATCTACTAGTTCGATCGTTACAACTTTAAGTTCAGAAATACTATCGCCATTGCCAACTATCGGATCGGCTTTACCAACTGTTTCTTTTGCAGAATTACATTTACATGACAGTCCAATAACGGTACCTTCATGCTCCGCAAGTCCAGTTAAATCAGAAATACCTGTATTAAGCTCCCCTTCACCTACCAAATCAGAAACACCATCTTATTCTCAGAATACTAACAGTGCAACATTACTTAATTCTAGAAATCAAAATATATTAACCATGACATCGAATTACGAGATACCAAATGACTCTCAAACACAATCAACAGAATTCCATTCTACAACGAATGATTTGGTCGCCGCAAGTTTAGCCCATTTAGCTGATCAGCTAGCCCCTAATTTTATACAAACTGATCTGACTAACATTTTTCAACAGCATAGTGCTGATAAAAATAATCGAAGCTCTACTAATGATCAAATCATTTCTGAAAAGAGTGGAGAACAAAAAGATAATTCATGTGAAAAAGTTGTAAGTGGTTACACAAAAAACTTCAATGCATCACGATCGTTGGGAACACAGAATCAAGAAACTGCTGGAAGTACTAAAAACAAAGCGGAGCCGTCGAAACTTTCCTCACCTGTACTCTTCTCATCTAATAACACAAGCTTATATAAAACAAAACTTATGAAAGAATTGGATAATATAAAAAATAATCCCTTGAAAATGAATGAACTAATGCGCTCTCCGGAATATGCTGCTCTCCTTTTACATCAGGCGGAAGCGCTCGGTGCAACTACACTCGGCACACTTGGTTTAGGATCTGATTTAAATTTTTTAACAGGCGCTACCCTTGGATCTAAGACCAATCAAACACAGCCTCCTGACTACAATAATTTAGCTCAAGTTTCGAAATTTCTCGGGTATGAAACTTGTATGCAATTGGCAAAAACAGATGATTTCAACGCTTTTATACAACAACAAATGGGCGCTGTGGCAGCCGCTGCATTGGTAAATGTGTCCCTTTCATCGAAAAAGCAAAAACAGTCAGAATCTCAAGTTCAAATGGACTATGGTTCCCTTTTACAAACATATTCAAAACTTTTTGAAAATGAAAATAATTTTCGTTGCGGATCGGTTGCAGAAAAGTCCTTGAATAACCCGCATAATGAATTATCTGCTTTGCTTTCAGTTGGAGCCGCTACTGACCTGTCTTCATTTGATGCCAAACTGAAGACCAAAGACGTTTCTTCACAAATCCAACAAAAGCAAATTGAAAATCAAAATCAGACTGACAATTCATTTTTTTACCACCAAAATAAGGCTGTTTCTCATTTGAGTTCACTATTTGCACCTTCAACACCGACAGCTAACTTATCATCTGATAAATTGTGCAATAGTACGAATTCAACGAATATAGCTGATATTGCAGATTCCCCTAGTTTCTTTAATGCTTTTTCTCAAGAAAAGGCTCAAGAATATGCCTTTTTTCAGCAGCAACATATTAAACAAGACGAAAATTTTTTTCTTTCGCCTGCTACTATGTTAAAATTACAAAAAGATTCGCTATCTGCAATGATGATGAAGCCACCTAAATCAACCTCATCAACTCTTTCGACAATATCTCGTTCACGTGAAGCTTCGATGTCTACAGTGCTAAGTCCAATAAAAGTCGGCTCTGCAAATAGTATGAAGTATAATTATAGTGCAATAGACTTGGCAGTTTCTAGTATTCAGTCCAACACATCTGCTCCGATTTCGGTTGAAGCTAGTAACAATTTGACGTCGAAACGAAGGCCTTCAAATACACCACCTGTTGATCTCAGCCGTCTTTATAGCGAAGGTCAATCTTCATCCGTAATTGGTTCCCTAAAAAAGCGTATGGAATTTTCATCCATAGCAGAGCTAGCTGCACCTCCGCCGACAAAAATTTCAAAAGAACTAAATTAAATTAATACAGCCTCTGAATTGCACTGAAAGAAATATTCACAATAATGTATTTAAACGTGGAATAGCATTCGATGTTAATTGTTTTGATAAAATTTGGGAAACCATCATTAATAAACTTATTGTATTTTGTTTTAGACATACTCCGGCTTTGTGTGTTTTGTATGTTTCATTTGAAAGCAGGAGTAAATAAATACAAACATTTATGAACGAATAAACATACCAAAAGTCATAAGTTTTCGAAAAATAAGAATAAATTTATTGCAATGAATTTGCAAACTATAACTATTGTTTCTTTTTATATGAAAATATTAAATATCCGGAAATAATACTAGAAATTGAGTGGAGAGCATACATCGATGTTTTTGATATAAATTATGCCGATTTTAA
This sequence comes from Bactrocera correcta, assembly GCA_027475135.1. Taxonomy (NCBI): domain Eukaryota; kingdom Metazoa; phylum Arthropoda; class Insecta; order Diptera; family Tephritidae; genus Bactrocera; species Bactrocera correcta. Next base: position 68,876,768 of record CM050327.1, on the reverse strand, counting down.
GCTTAAGCATTAATTTTTTTATATGTGTAAAAAAAAATTTGATATGCTAAATTTAATGTTAAATATACATCTTTTGAAATGGATAGAAAAAAATTATAAAATTTATTCACTTTATAACAAATAAACGTGTCGTAATTTAATAGAACTAGGTGTTTGTAAACTGTATTGGTCCACTGTATATGTATATTTTTTTGAGAGCTAAACTCCTTTATTGAATTTCAGCGATTTGGTCTTAAGTGTAGGTGTTATACACATTATTTGTTATCATGTGATAATAAAGCCTGATAAGATACTTTTTAAATTGATTGCGATTATTTGATGAATTGCTCTTCCGTAGACTTTATTTCAAAAAATAAGGTCTTCGCTATTACTAGAGACTTTCTTCAAAAAATAGTTGTTGCTGGTGAAAGTTTTAGAATTACTGGTAATAGTTTACTTAGTGTTCTCTCTTCGTTTTAAACTGTTTTTCCTTTTTTTTAATACTGGCTGGCTAAATGAGCTTCATCACACACTAGACACATCATACACAACACATCGTCATCATGTACACCGCATCATCATACACACCAGAGAGCTGCAAAGAGTATGATAAAATTAGAACAAACAGCCGTGCCAAAAGCACAATCAAAGCGATGCAGTTCAGCATAGACAACATTGTTAATCAATTCGAGTAGCCGCCAGCATCAACTGATCTGATGCAACATGAACAATCTGTTCTTCGGCAATCACTAATCATGACAGTTCATAGGGTTGCGAGGATTGTTTGAATTGATGTGAAACTTTGGGTAAACTATAAGTAAATCTACGAGTAAATCTTTGGGTAAGTCTATAAGTACAGCAAACAAAAACAATTTTCCGCTTGACTGATTTGAATCATGTGTGGCAAAAAATGTATCAGCCTTGAAAATTTGCGAAGATAACGACCGCACAGATGACAGGTATAGACTATTCGCTCCAGGATTTTACCGCTCAAAAACCAGTTTAAACCAATACTAATTTTTTTTTTCACTCATGTTGCATTTTATTTCGTGCTTCATTCATGCCACTGTAAATTTCCGAAAATGTTGTTATGTTATTTTGCATTTCAGGTGACGATTTGTACCAACAACAGTGGCAGTAATGAGAGTGGAATTGACAGCAAATAAAGGGACAGAAAAAGCAGCTCAGCTGCAGATCTCTTATTTGAATTCGTTAAACTTTACAAACAAAGAATTTCGATCATGATCGCACGAGTTGGATTAAGGAGAGCGAATTCGAGTTTACACTTCTCAGCAACGAGAGAATTTAGAAACACATTTCTTCTTCTTCTTTACTGGCGTAAAACCGTTTACTTGGTTATATCTGAGTTAACAACATAGCGCCAGTCGTTTCTTCTTTTCGCAAGGTGGCGTCAATTGGAGACTCCAACCGAAGCGAGGTCCTTCCACCTCGTCTCTCCAACGGAGTGAACGTCTTGCTCCTCCTCTGTTTCCTCCGACGTGTACTGCGACGAATACTTTAAGAGTTGGAGTGTTTTCGTTCAGCCACTGTCTCTTGACTATGTCAATGTCGTCGTATATCTCATACAGCTCGTCGAGAGAGGACTTTACTTTTCAATTGCCTACTCAGTCCAGTGGTTCCTAAATGGACGAAGTTATCTACAACTTCAAAGTTATGACTGTCAACAGTGACGTGAGAGCCAATTCGCGTGTGCGACGACTGTTTGTTTGATGACAGGAGATATTTCGTCTTGCCCTCGTTCACTGCCAGATTCATTTGCTTTGCTTCCTTGTCCAGTCTGGAGAAAGCAGAACTAACGGCGCAGATGTTAATTCCAATGATATGATATTGGCGTACCCCAGCAGCTGTACACTCTTATGGAAAATTGTACCTGATCTATTAAGCTCTGCTGCTTGAATCATTTCCTCCAAGAGTAGATTGAAGAAATCACTCGAAAGTGAGTCAACGTCAGTTTACACAGCCTTATTAGTCTTGCGAGGATACCAAATTCAAACATAGCATATAAAGGCAGCTCCTTTTCGTGCTGTCAAAAGAAGTTTTGAAACCGACGAAGGGGTGGTTTGTGTCGGTTCTCTTTTTACGGGTCTTTTACAAAATTTGACGAATGATAAATATCTGGTCGGTTGTTGATTTTCCAGGCTTTAAGTCACACTGATAAAGTCCAATCAGTTTGTTGATGTTGGGCTTTAATCTTTCACACAATAAGCTCGATATAATATTATATGCGATGTTGAGGAGGCCTATCCCACGGTAGTTGGCACAGATTATGGGGTCTCCCTTTTTGTGGATTAGGCAGAGCACACTTAAATTCGAACCACCAGGCATGCTTTCCTCCCACCATATTCAACAAAGTAGCTGGTGCAATATCCTTTTCAGTTCTTCGCCGCCATATTCGCCTTCTGCTATTATACTTTCACTGCCATTCAGCAGGCTGGAGAAGTGTTCCCTTCATAATTTTAGTATGCTCTGGGCATCGGTCACTTCATCACCTTGGGGGGTTTTACAAGAGTATGCTTTAGTCTTGAAACCTTCTCAAACTCTTTATTTTACGCATTTCGGCCTCTTTCCTTTTCTGTCTGCAAAAGCGTCCCGCTGCCCTCTTCAACTCTCGGTATCTATCCCATCCTGCACGTGATGTGGTCGATCGTAACGTTACGAGGTAGGCAGTCTGCTTTCTTTCCGCTGCAACACGGTACTCCTTGTTGTACCAGCTGTTCTTTTGCAGGAGAACAGGAGTGCAGGTCGAGTAGAAAACCGTTCAGCTGTCTGTTATGAATGCAGCTTCTTATCGTCGAACCGTTTTTGTATTTGTTGACGTGCGCTTCTTGCTGCAGAGAGAAGGTTGCGTTTCTTGTCGATGTTAGAACCTCAGAGTGCACACATATCTGAAACACTGGAGACGTGTCTTCCGTCTATCACAACATCATCGATCTGGTTGGTGGCTTTTCGATCCAGAGACAGCCAGGTAGCTTGATGAATTTTCCTATGCTGGAATCTAGTACTACAGGTAATCATATCTCGGGCTCCTGCGAAGGCGATCATTTAACCCTTTTGAAGATGTTTCCTCATGGAAGCTGAATTTACCGACCGTTGTGCTAAAGATACCTGCCTGGCCCTCCTGGCGTTAAAGTCCTAGCACTATTTTGATGTCGTGGCGAGGGCAGCTCTTATAGGTGCGTTCCAAGCGCTCATAGAAGGCATCTTTATGCACATCTTCATTTTCTTCCATAGGAGCGTGGGCGCAAATCAGCGATTTGTTGAAGAACTCGGCTTTGGTTCCACCGGGGTGAATGGCAGGACTCGGCGACGGAGTCTCTCTCCCACCACGAATTCTACACCTAATTTGCTCTCCTTTATTTGGCCACTACGGTCAACGCCACAAGGACCTACTCCTTTCAGTCCTTGTCCCGTCCATGGCACTTCGTGGGAGGCGGTGATCTCAGCCTCTATTCTTACGGGGACATCAACTAGATGGGCAGCGGCACCTTCCCAAATTAAGGGACCGAACCTTCCAGGAGCTGCACTTAAATCGTTGTCGTTAATGCGTTTGCCATGGTTATCATCAAAATAGGAGTTTATCTTCCTAGGCTGCTAATTGTTTTTTATTGGGGCTGTTTGTGTTTGTTCGCACAATCCTGCGCTTTGGTTCACCTTCTCACTTTAGCTCACCTTCAAAAGGATGTTCTTTGGTTACCCAGAGGAAACTTTGTCTAGCACCCGAAGTCGTGAGCTGCTTGAGCCATATGTAAAAAAATCGTTTCTGGTCACTACCAAATGAATGGCGGTGATAAACTTTCCTCGCTTGTGTGAACTTCTACACATGACTACATCCTTTTTTGCATTACCACATATTATTAAAGAAACAGATGTTCTCTGAATTTCGTTAAGATACCTCACATAATATCACCAAAATATATGGAGTAAAGTTAGTCAATTAGTTTGCACCCGAGCAATCACTCCCTCTCATTTTCATTAAATCAACTCACATATTGACGGATATATGTACATATGTGGTATAAAGTCAACCTTTAGTTGGAAAATTACTACTACTATAGAAAAAGAATTCTCTCTGAATTTATTTAATATATCTCACGGATTGATCGAGTTCGCAAGTGGAACTCTGATACACATATTCGCAGGCTTAAATATAATAGATACCAATTTGGATTGTAATACATAATTTCGACGAATAACAAAGCTTAAATTCTTTCGTACCTGAAGATATTTCCCCGGCTTTGATTCTTCCAATATGCAAGCGCATAAACTGATCAATTACACCTGAACTCCTTATTTGTTTAAAATTATAGTTATTGTATAGGGTGATTTTTTAAGAGCTTGATAACTTTTTTAAAAAAAAAAACGCATAAAATTTGCAAAATCTCATCGGTTCTTTATTTGAAACGTTAGATTGGTTCATGACATTTACTTTTTGAAGATAATTTCATTTAAATGTTGACCGCGGCTGCGTCTTAGGTGGTCCATTCGGAAAGTCCAATTTTGGGCAACTTTTTCGAGCATTTCGGCCGGAATAGCCCGAATTTCTTCGGAAATGTTGTCTTCCAAAGCTGGAATAGTTGCTGGCTTATTTCTGTAGACTTTAGACTTGACGTAGCCCCACAAAAAATAGTCTAAAGGCGTTAAATCGCATGATCTTGGTGGCCAACTTACGGGTCCATTTCTTGAGATGAATTGTTGTCCGAAGTTTTCCCTCAAAATGGCCATAGAATCGCGAGCTGTGTGGCATGTAGCGCCATCTTGTTGAAACCACATGTCAACCAAGTTCAGTTCTTCCATTTTTGGCAACAAAAAGTTTGTTAGCATCGAACGATAGCGATCGCCATTCACCGTAACGTTGCGTCCAACAGCATCTTTGAAAAAATACGGTCCAATGATTCCACCAGCGTACAAACCACACCAAACAGTGCATTTTTCCTGATGCATGGGCAGTTCTTGAACGGCTTCTGGTTGCTCTTCACCCCAAATGCGGCAATTTTGCTTATTTACGTAGCCATTCAACCAGAAATGAGCCTCATCGCTCATCGGACACGGACGCGAAACACATTTCGAACCGAACACTGATTTTGGTAATAAAATTCAATGATTTGCAAGCGTTGCTCGTTAGTAAGTCTATTCATGATGAAATGTCAAAGCATACTGAGCATCTTTCTCTTTGACACCATGTCTGACATCCCACGTGATCTGTCAAATACTACTGCATGAAAATCCTAACCTCAAAAAAATCACCCGTTAAAAGGCTTTTAGGTGTTTATTATTAGTTTACCCAAATATTAATTTAGCATCTCTAATAATAATATATAAAATATTAAATCATAATGTCATGTCTTTTGTCTTGAAATCTCAGTTTTAAGGACTATTTCTCTTTTTTTTTTAGTTTTGAACATAACGAAGGCATATCCTTGCAGAAATATTCAAAATTCGGTTCAAGAAGAAAATCATATAAAAAATATGATAATGTGTGATCAACTTCTACTTGTGGGGTGCTATTATTCCCATCCGAAATTTCAAACGGAACCCTCATTGCGAGATTGCGATGCCCAGTTAGACTTCCAAATTCGAATGCGCGGATCTTCAGATACTACGTGTACACCGTGTGTGTCAACAATAGTATGTGAGGATTTCTAAATAGTTATCAAAATTAAATCTCACAATTATTTATTTTAATAGCTCCATATTATGATGAAAATCCAAGCTTAGAATCAGTAATTAAATCAATATGGGTTATGCCGCCGAATGAGACCAAACAAGTTTTGGAATATGGACGTCCCATGTTAATGCAATATTCAGTTATATTGGACAAGGAAGCACCAGCATATGTGCATTCTGAACTGCAAGCATGTGCCACTTATTATGCAAAGTCGCAAAATGAATTAATTAAATTTAACAACATTTTTATTGAAGACGTTACATTCTTAGAAAAGTTAAAACACACTTTATATTTAAAACTTCCTGCGGAACAGGATAATATAATCTTTTGGAACTGGATTTGTGAAATTTTAGGTTGTGAGAACGAAGACAAATTTATTCCTCCTAAAACAATGACACATATTGGCAATAAGGACAAACAAACGTTTTCTGTTGAATATAGTGTTGATTTACCTCAACATGAAATTAAACAAGTTATATATGATTAAAAAATTTGTGGAAATAGAAAAACATGACCTTGATAGAAAGGGTAGCGAAAAAAAAGTCCTGTCGCTGCAGGAGCAACTTTGTTTACCATCTGGATTAAACATGAATCCAGTTCGTACATTTGCATCTTTGACGTCGCCTAATCAATCCAATAATATATCATCATTAACGACTAAAAGTACTAATGTTTCATCTCACCAAACATCTACTAGTTCGTTACAACTTTAAGTTCAGAAATACTATCGCCATTGCCAACTATCGGATCGGCTTTACCAACTGTTTCTTTTGCAGAATTACATTTACATGACAGTCCAATAACGGTACCTTCATGCTCCGCAAGTCCAGTTAAATCAGAATTACCTGTATTAAGCTCCCCTTCACCTACCAAATCAGAAACACCATCTTATTCTCAGAATACTAACAGTGCAACATTACTTAATTCTAGAAATCAAAATATATTAACCATGACATCGAATTACGAGATACCAAATGACTCTCAAACACAATCAACAGAATTCCATTCTACAACGAATGATTTGGTCGCCGCAAGTTTAGCCCATTTAGCTGATCAGCTAGCCCCTAATTTTATACAAACTGATCTGACTAACATTTTTCAACAGCATAGTGCTGATAAAAATAATCGAAGCTCTACTAATGATCAAATCATTTCTGAAAAGAGTGGAGAACAAAAAGATAATTCATGTGAAAAAGTTGTAAGTGGTTACACAAAAAACTTCAATGCATCACGATCGTTGGGAACACAGAATCAAGAAACTGCTGGAAGTACTAAAAACAAAGCGGAGCCGTCGAAACTTTCCTCACCTGTACTCTTCTCATCTAATAACACAAGCTTATATAAAACAAAACTTATGAAAGAATTGGATAATATAAAAAATAATCCCTTGAAAATGAATGAACTAATGCGCTCTCCGGAATATGCTGCTCTCCTTTTACATCAGGCGGAAGCGCTCGGTGCAACTACACTCGGCACACTTGGTTTAGGATCTGATTTAAATTTTTTAACAGGCGCTACCCTTGGATCTAAGACCAATCAAACACAGCCTCCTGACTACAATAATTTAGCTCAAGTTTCGAAATTTCTCGGGTATGAAACTTGTATGCAATTGGCAAAAACAGATGATTTCAACGCTTTTATACAACAACAAATGGGCGCTGTGGCAGCCGCTGCATTGGTAAATGTGTCCCTTTCATCGAAAAAGCAAAAACAGTCAGAATCTCAAATTCAAATGGACTATGGTTCCCTTTTACAAACATATTCAAAACTTTTTGAAAATGAAAATAATTTTCGTTGCGGATCGGTTGCAGAAAAGTCCTTGAATAACCCGCATAATGAATTATCTGCTTTGCTTTCAGTTGGAGCCGCTACTGACCTGTCTTCATTTGATGCCAAACTGAAGACCAAAGACGTTTCTTCACAAATCCAACAAAAGCAAATTGAAAATCAAAATCAGACTGACAATTCATTTTTTTACCACCAAAATAAGGCTGTTTCTCATTTGAGTTCACTATTTGCACCTTCAACACCGACAGCTAACTTATCATCTGATAAATTGTGCAATAGTACGAATTCAACGAATATAGCTGATATTGCAGATTCCCCTAGTTTCTTTAATGCTTTTTCTCAAGAAAAGGCTCAAGAATATGCCTTTTTTCAGCAGCAACATATTAAACCAGACGAAAATTTTTTTCTTTCGCCTGCTACTATGTTAAAATTACAAAAAGATTCGCTATCTGCAATGATGATGAAGCCACCTAAATCAACCTCATCAACTCTTTCGACAATATCTCGTTCACGTGAAGCTTCGATGTCTACAGTGCTAAGTCCAATAAAAGTCCGCTCTGCCAATAGTATGAAGTATAATTATAGTGCAATATACTTGGCAGTTTCTAGTATTCAGTCCAACACATCTGCTCCGATTTCAGTTGAAGCTAGTAACAATTTGACGTCGAAACGAAGGCCTTCAAATGCACCACCTGTTGATCTCAGCCGTCTTTATAGCGAAGGTCAATCTTCATCCGTAATTGGTCCCCTAAAAAAGCGTATGGAATTTTCATCCATAGCAGAACTAGATGCACCTCCGCCGACAAAAATTTCAAAAGAACTAAATTAAATTAATACAGCCTCTGAATTATACTAAAATAAATATTCACAATAATATATTTTAAACGTGGAATAGCATTCGATGTTAATTTTTTGTTTTGATAAAGTTTGGAAAACCATCATTTATGTATTAGGTAAAAAATAATAAACTTATTAAGGGTATTCGTTTAAACGTATAATGTTACCCATCGCATAAATTTATGCAAATACGCAGTGTGTTACATGAACGCACTTCAAATTCCTTGCTGTTTGGGTGTCAAAATATTAAAATGCTGAAAGTTAGCGAAAAAGCAAAATTTATTCACCTTTCGGAAAAAGCACTAGTATTTGATTTGTTAATGTTGGAGATGTTTGGAAAACATGACGGTAATTGCTTTGCGTCAATGCTAAATTTTTTAAAGGCGCAAATATACATAAATATGTAAATGATTTCAGAAATTCAACGCAAAAAGGAAGATGAAATTATGGAAGATTTTAGCTTTGCATTGGCAGTTGCCGCATATTTTAGATAGGGATCTACATTTGTTCATCATTCTGTCCCAAAATCACCCAACTTTTTAATAGATGTATTACCGCATTTGGATGAAAACAGGTTCCGAGAAATTGTGCGAGTCAGCAAAACCACATTTGATTTTATCATTGATCTGATAAAGGATGACGAAGTGTTCAATGGTCCACGTTCATGTAAACAGTTCCCTATCCAAATTCAATTGGCTGTAGTAATGTACCGACTGGGTTCATGTGGAGAAGGAGCAACAAATACTAAAATTGCTAGTTTGTTTGGTATTAGCGATGGTGGAGTAATACAGGTGAGCTATTTACATATTTATCGGTTACAATTTGTGTTTCAGCTGTATTTTAAATTTCTCAATAGATCATGACCAACAGAGTATTCGATGCAATTATTAAAAGGAAAACTCAGTTTCTGTTTTGGCCGGACCCTGTAGAGCGTAGAGCTTTAGTTGTTCAAACACTCAGTGAGCTACCACATTGTGTTGGCTACGTAGATGGAACGGAGATGAAATTGGCGGAAAAACCCACTGTAGATTGTGAAGCATATTTTTCTCGCAAGCATATATATTCACTTAAGGCTCAATGTGGGTGTGACCACAAACACAATTGCGTGCTGTCCACAAACGCCACTGAAATGCTAACAGGATCAGAGTGGTTAGCTGCAGACAGTGCATATAAATTAACTTCGAGCCTTACGAGTATTACTCCTTTTAGAATAAACGCAACGGAAGGCACCTTGAATCAACGAATTCTGTTCAACAGAACGTTCAGCCAGTACCGAATAAGAATTGAGCATTGCTTTGGTTTATTGAAATCGTTTGGTTGGTTTTGGTTTATTCAAAATTCAAATAAAGAGTGATAATTCGGTAAAGTTTGCATGCCGGTGGATATTAGTTTGTGCGATATTGCACAATATTATATTAAAAGAAAACGACGGTAGTTTTGATGTTGACGAAGAAAGCATTAGTGAAAACAGTGAAGCCTACGAGTCTGGGGATCAAAACTTACCAACAGTTGAAGGTGCATCTAAGCGCCTTTCATTGTTATCACTAATGGAAACTTAAAAATAAAGTATTGAAACTCATGTTTACATATCTTTAAAATCCATTAATATATGCTTTTATTTACAAGAAAAAAAAAGTGTCTGTGCCTATTAACATTTAGTTACATTCAAATATATGTATTTTGCTATGAGATCTTTTAAATTTGCGGAAAAAGTACCATGTGCAATCTCTTGAAAGTTTCACATTTATTTTGATTTTAACTTTAACTCTATTTCAAGCATTTTAATGCGTTCTTCACTAGCAAGTTTCAGTTTTTCAATTTCCAGTTTGGTTTCTTTTTCTGATTCAGTTTCATTTCTTTTCATTTTTAATTGATTATTCAGTTCAATTCTTCTCAACTCGACCTCATTCTTTTCTTTTTCTTTCTTTTTCTAATTCTATTTTATTAACTTCTAATTCCAACCTTTTCTCCTGAATAAAAATCAATTTATTGAAAGGGGCTTCACCCTTTCTTTTTGGTTTTTTGTTGAACTTCTAAATTCCAACGAACTTTGTGGTGTAGAAGCTTCCGCGGCGGCGGCACTGCAATCGCTACTTATAGGTAATATTGGATCAACTAAATCCTCACAATCGAGCGCACACAAGTCGTAGGAATCGATGGTATCGTTTAACGAACTATCAGCACAAGGGGAATCAGTCAGTACTTCAATGCTGTCAGTGCTTTCAAAATATTGACTCGTCACCATTAGCGAGTAGTCCAGACCCAGTTTTGTTTTTCCAGGCTGCCGCGGCAACGTACGACGCTTTGAGATACCTCATTTTGCTTTTCATAGCTACGCAAAGGACATATTGAAGTGCCAGTGTATTTCGCTGCAATTTTTCGTAAAACCTTTTGGACTATCTTTAATTGCGTCGGCTACTGCTTGCAATAGCTGCAGGGACTGCGACTCTGTCCAGCGAAGGGACGGTTTCAGCCGTAGGCGCTTTTGCTTAAACTTTTTATCCTGAAATATAAAACAATTGCAGCAATTAAATAAAATTTATGTTCCGAGTTTCATTCTTATCCTTTCCATTTTAATTTTCACAATAATATTCATCAGCTGGTCGTTTGGAAGGGTTGCTTTTGCAATATCGTAAATTTACAAGCGTTCTTTACACACTGACATTGGTGCGTAATGTGTTTAAATGAATTTCCATATAAGTTGCTGCCAGATTTTTACGCGTTCGTAAATATACACGGTTTAAGAGGTTTACGGGGCTTTTACACTTTTAAACGAATACCCTTATTGTATTTTGTTTTAGACATACTCCGGCTTTGTGTGTTTTGTATGTTTCATTTGAAAGCAGGAGTAAATAAATACAAACATTTATGAACGAATAAACATACCAAAAGGCATAAGTTTTCGAAAAGTAAGAATAAATTTATTGCAATGAATTTGCAAACTATAACTATTGTTTCTTTTTATATGAAAATATTAAATATCCGGAAATAATACTAGAAATTGAGTGGGGAGCATACATCGATGTTTTTGATATAAATTATGCCCATATTAAGCTTCAGCATTAATTTTTTTATATGTGTAAAAATAAATTTGATATGCCAAATTTAATGTTAAATACACATCTTTTGAAATGGATAGAATAAAATTTATTCACTTTATAACAAATAAACGTGTCGTAATTTAATAGAACTAGGTGTTAGTAAACTGTATTGGTCCACTGTATATGTATATTTTTTTTTACTCCTTTATTGAATTTCAGCGATTTGGTCTTAAGTGTAGGTGTTATATCACATTACTTTTTATCATGTGATAATAAAGCCTGATAAGATACTTTTTAAATTGATTGCGATTATCTTCGCTATTACTAGAGAAAAATAGTTGTTGCTGGTGAAAGTTTTAGAATTACTGGTAATAGTTTACTTAGTGTTCTCTCTTCGTTTTAAAATGTTTTTCCTTTATTTAAATACTGGCTGGCTAAATGAGCTTCATCACACACTAGACACTTCATACACAACACATCGTCATCATGTACACCGCATCATCATACACACCAGAGAGCTGCAACGAGTATGATAAAATCAGAACAAACAGCCGTGCCAAAAGCACAATCAAATCGATGCAGTTCAACATAGACAACATTGTTAATCAATTCGAGTAGCCGCCAGCGTCAACTGATCTGATGCAACATGAACAATCTGTTCTTCGGTAATCACTAATCATGACAGTTCATAGGGTTGCGAGGATTGTTTGAATTGATGTGAAACTTTGGGTAAACTATAAGTAAATCTACGAGTAAATCCTTGGGTAAGTCTATAAGTACGCAAACAACAACAATTTTCCGCTTGACTGATTTGAATCATGTGTGGCACAAAATGTATCAGCCTTGAAAATTTGCGAAGAAACGACCGCACAGATGACAGGTATAGACTATTCGCTCCAGGATTTTGCCGCTCATAAACCAGTTTCAACCAATACTAATTGTTTTTTTTTCACTCATGTTCCATTTTATTTCGTGTTTCATTCATGCCACTGTAAATTTCCGAAAATGTTGTTACGTTATTTTGCATTTCAGGTGACGATTTGTACCACCAACAGTGGCAGTAGTGAGAGTGGAATTGACAGCAAATAAAGGGACAGAAAAAGCAGCTCAGCTGCAGATCTTTTATTTGAATTCGTTAAACTTTACAAACAAAGAATTTCGATCATGATCGTATGAGTTGGATTAAGGAGAGCGAATTCGAGTTTTCACTTCTCAGCCGCTGTCTCTTGACTCGCTGAACTATGTCAATGTCGTCGTATATCTCATACAGCTCATCGTTCCATCGAATGCGATATTTGCCGTGGCCAATGCGCAAAGGACCATAAATCTTTCGCAGAACCTTTCTCTCGAAAATTCTTAAGGTCGACTCATCGGTTGTTGTCATCGTGCAAGCCGCGGCACCGTATAGCAGGACGGGAATTGAGAGCAACTTATAGAGTTTGGTTTTTGTTCGTCGAGAGAGGACTTTACTTTTCAATTGCCTACTCAGTCCAAAGTAGCACCTGTTGGCAAGAGTAATCCTGCGTTGGATTTCCAGGCTGACATTTTTGGTGGTGTTAATAGTGGTTCCTAAATAGACGAAATTATCTACAACTTCAAAATTATGACTGTCAACAGTGACGTGAGAGCCAATTCGCGAGTGCGACGACTGTTTGCTTGATGACAGGAGATATTTTGTCTGGCCCTCGTTCACTGCCAGACCCATTTGCTTTGCTTCCTTGTCCAGTCTGGAGAAAGCAGAACTAACGGCGCGGATGTTGATTCCAATGATATGATATTGGCGTACCCCAGCGGCTGTACACTCTTCTAAAAGAGTGTACCTTCCTTATTTAGTTCTGCAGTTCGAATTATTTTCTCCAGAAACAGGTTGAAAAGTCGTACGATAGGGAATCGCCTTGTCTGAAACCTCGTTTGGTATCGAACGGCTCGGAGGGGTCTTTCCCGATCCTGATGGAGCTTTGGGTGTTGCTCAACGTCAGTTTACACAGCCGTATTAGTTTTGCAAGGATACCAAATTCAAACAACGCGTCATATAGGCAACTCTTTTTCGTTCTGCCAAAAGCAGTTTTGAAATCGACGAAGAGGTGGTGCGTGTCGATTCTCTTCTCACGGGTCTTTTCCAGGGCTTTACGCATGGTTGATATTTGGTCAGTGGTTGATTTTCCAGGTCTAAAGCCACTATTATAATATCCAATCAGTTTGTTGACGGTGACGCGATGTTAAGGAGGCGTGAGAGATCTCCCTTTTTGTGGATTGGGCAGATCACACTTAAATTCCAATCGTTGGTCAAGCTTTCGTCCGACCATATTCTATAAAGAAGCTAATGCATGCTACTTATAAGTTCTTCGCCGCCATGTTTGAATAGCTCGGCCGGCAATCCATCGGCCCTCGCCGCTTTGTTGTTCATCAGACTGGTAATTGCGATCTTATTCATGGCCTGGGAATGGATCATCTGCTACATCGTCATCGATTGGGAAATCGAGTTCCCTTTCTCCTGGCGTTATACTTTCCCTGCCATTATTTTATTTTTCCTCCACAATTTAAGTATGCTCAGGCATCAGTCACTAGATCACCTTTGAAGGTTGTCAAGCTCTTCGTACTCACGCAATTCGGCCTCTAATAATAAGTGCTTCGCATCTTCACCAGCAAAACCTTCCTTAAATACCTACATCAATTTTCTCGAGCCAATAAAGACCACGCCTGGCAGCTCAAATGGAAATTAAGCAAAGGATGCTATCAGCAGAAGCAGCAGTAAACAGCAATCGAGCAACAACGAATGCGCTAACAGCAGCCAGTTTGTAGGAGTCAGCAATCACCCAGTCAGCAAAGGAAAGGAAAACGGAAGAATTACTACTCTTACCAAATGAAGACCTATAGTAATAGTATAAAGTCTTCGGTAGACTCTAACGATGTAAAAGAAGCACTGGTAGAAGGTGGTTTTAGTATAAAATCATTTGTTAATATTTTTACCAGAAATAAGGTCCTGCCAGCAATGTTCAAAATAGAGTTGATGATAAATTCTAACCTACTAAAGAAAAATGAAACGCACCCGATTTACTATTTAAAATATCTGCTCCATTGCAGAATCCCCATATAAGAGAAATGGTCCGGTACAATGCACAAACTGCCAAGAGTATGAACACACGAAAGCATGTTGCACCATAAGCCGTGGTGATTTACTTCCTACTTCAAAATGTACTTAAAAAAAGAGTTTTATTAAAAAATGTAGTAATTGTGGGGGAAATCACCCTGCACACTATAGGGGTTGTCCTGTATAGAAAGACTAAAAAACGAATTTGTCTGTCGGAATTCAAGCTCTTAATCAAATGTTAAATATAAACGAAATTATTAAAATCCCTTTCCATATTCCAAAACCAGTAAATTTTAAAGAGAATGCTACACAAGGAGCTACGCAAACATGGTGAAATCCAACACTGCACAAATGCAATTGCCCCAATAACACCAACCAAATGGAACAGTTTAAAGTATGATTTTCAACCTTACCCAATGTATGACACAATTAATGAATATCTACAATGCAAAATATCGTTCAAGAGATAATCAAAGTACAAAATCAAATGTTGCAAACTGTTTTAAGTAAAAAATTAGCGTATTGAACATTTGTACATATATGGAGGGCTAACGGTGTTAACCAACATAAATTGGAACATTAGATTTCTTTATGACAATAATATAGATATAATGTTCTTGTCAGAAGCTTATCTAACGATGTAATCACATATGTAATTATGTGAGCAAAACGAACCATACGCACAATGTTTGTGGATTTGTCCACACACAACTATGTATGTAAATATGTACACATATTTTTTCATGAGAAATCTCATATGTAGAAAGACTGGCGCGACGACAAAGTGTCACAACATTGTGTTGTTGGTAGAAAATCCGAGCTGTGCCTAAAAACACAAAGGAATGAACGCCAATTGTCATTGCTTCTCTTGTCGCTGTAACAGACTCTCCTACAAACCTGCGTAAATATGTACATACATATGTTTATGCGTGAGCTTGCGTACATATCGACGCAGATTTTTGCAAATCGTATAAAAATATTTTTTACATTCCTTGACAAATACAGTCAATCCCGGTTATGTGCCACAATCAAAGGTACAGATTTTTGTGGTTTGTTAAAAATAAAAATATAAAATGGCACATAAGCGAGTGCGGATACTTAAGCGAGTGGATCTTAAAACAATAATTTCTATGTATTTCAAAAAACAAACCGTGAGAAGCTGCAAGAAATAGGCAGTTAGATGATTTTCATTTAAGCGGAGTACTACTTAACCGGGAACCACTGCACGCATAAATCAGAGGAATATTGAATACTTTCTTTGATACATTTCTTGACTTGAAAATCAACAAATAAACTATGATGTCAATTTTATTCTAATATATTTGAATACTTATATTTGCGGGGTTGTCAGTTTTTCCTCCTCATACAAATATGTATCAGAAATTGTTCAATTTATGATTTTTAGCTTTTGCCATCGTCGCGGTATGTGATGGTGTCTGCTTATGTTAATAAAGCGATTTTGCCTATTGAAAGTGCGCCTGCGTTCATGAATGAAAACGTTGTCGTTGTATGTTTTTCTACAAATTTGGGCACCGACTATTTGGCAGCCATGCCTATTGACTTGTGACGCCGGTGATGCTATTTGAAACCATTGTTGTGTATGTATGCATGCTCCCTGCCAACCATAGCTACCCGCATGTGTCAAATATTTCAATACAACTACACATTTTTTCTCTATGCACTAACACCAACGCACATTTTCGGGTTATTTTTTATTTACCTAAATTCGATGAAAAAAGTTTCTTTCATTTCTTGATTTATTTGAATGAGTGTGAATCAGAAAATATAATTGTCAATAGTGCCAAAAGGGGTAATAAAAAAACGATTGAAAGACGCATGTCATTCGTGATCATACCATTGTAAAGGAGGCTCGTACAACAAGAAGGTAAGTAAGTGAATTTTATGTGATTTTTTTTTAATTTGCAAATAATTACTTCATTTGCTTTTATAGCATTGAAAATCAGAATGAATTGGAAATAGCAGCAGCAGCAATATCATCAGAAGCAGCAAATATCAGTTGTTAAGTAAGTATGTGAACAAGATTGTCTGTTGTTTGAAATTGGATTGCGCAGTCCAATAGAAGGGGGTATTCTAGTCTAGAAATTTGAAAAAAATCGATTTTTTTCTTATTTCGATAGTTTTGATATTCAAAAATATCTCCCTAAAAGGATTTTTCAAAACCCAAATTATTTTCAAAATTATAGCCATTTTAGTGACGTGGCCAGTAGACCGGTTGAGCGAATATCGTTTTTTAACGTAAAACTTTAATCGCGTTTTTCTCGAAACTACTATTTTCAACACTTCTGCCATGATTTCTCAAGTTATAATGAACCGTTTAACTTGAAATTTGATGTGGACCTTCTTTAGGATTATTAGAAAAGTTTGATTTTTTACTATTTTTAAAAAATTTTGATCTCTGCCAAAAAACGGGCGAAAAATTCAAACAGCCGCCATTTACTGAAATTTTTTTTTATTTATCCTAGTTCAGACGATAGCGGCATTTGTATGCACCATTTTTGTTTTTTTTCAGATCACGCAAAGTATTGGAATCGTGTCAGGAAGGGCCCACTCTTATTTTCAACCCCCGCCACGCCACCATGAAACAGTTAATCAAATTATCACAATTTTTTTTAATTAAAATATTAATAGATATCTGATAAAAAATTGGATAGTAAAAATGTTATTAGTTTTTTTCTTGGACTTTAAAAAATGCCGTTAAATGCCATTTCTACATAAGTATGTATTTTATGCTACTGAATTTCTTTGAATCTTTGAAAAATTTACTCTAACATCAAGGTATTCTGAACTCTCTTATAGTTTTAAGTGATTTGTAGTACTCGTACCACTTATCTGACATAATCTTCACAAAAAAAAATTTGAAAAGCTTAAAATGCTACGAAAAGTTGCGGCGACTAACAGAAGGTTTTAAGACCGGAGCATAGTCATGTTGAACACCCAGAGGTAATTCAGTGACTGATGCCCAGAGCATACTAAAATTATGGAGTGAACCCTTCTCCAGCCTGATGAACGGCAGTGAAAGCATAACACCAGGATGCGGTGGCAAAGAACAAATATGGAGCATTTTCTACTTTCTCCGGGTCCTTAAACAAACATTCGTCACACTCGCGATTAGGCTCCCACGTTACTGTTGACAGTCATAATTTCGAAGCCCTCGATAATTTCGTCTATCGTAGAACCAGTATTAACACCAACAAAAATGTCAGCCCAGATTTTTAACGCAGAATAATTCTTGCCAACAGGTGCTACTTCGGACTGAGTAGTAAAGTGAGAAGTAAAGTCCTCTCTCGACGAACAAAAACCAAACTCTATAAATCACTCATTATTCCTGTTCTGCTATATGATGCAGCGGTATGGACAATGACGACATCTGATGAGCCGACGGTACGAGATTTCGAGAGAAAGGTTCTGCGGAATATTTAAGGTTCTTTGCGCATTGGCAACAGGGAAAATCCCATTCGTTGGAACGGTGAGCTGTATGAGATATATGACGACATTAACATAATTCAGCGAATAAAAAGACAGCGGCCACTCCGTTAGAAAAACCATGTGAAGAAGGACCGGTATTTATGTATATATACAAACTTGGAATTTCCCTGTTTCGCGCAGGGGCAATTATACATCGCGTGTTCACGAGTCGGAAAACTTAGTTTACTTACGCACCACATATCAAAACAAAAACAAATTTTATGGGAAAGCTTCAAATTTATGAACAAACTGTATTGAATGAATGATGATGAGGAAGGCACTGCGACCTTTGGTCTATTGTGTCCTTTCCTTACTCACATTGACTCGCCTAGACCCAGCCCATTAATGAAGTCTAGTAGACTACTTGACGCTAGCAAGGCAATGCGATCCCTATCCGGAAACATTCTAAGAGTCTTAGATCCGCGTCTACAGACTGCTGTGCAGTTAATCAACAGATGCTCCGGGGTTTTAAGCTCCCTGTCGCAGAAAGCTGATAGGCCCATGCTGTGCAGATGCCTATTTAGCCTGCAGTGATCAGTGTACCATGCGACTAGCAGCCTGAGGAGGTTTATTACAATTTTGAACCTTTTCAAGTTGTATCCTCCCATTAGCAGCTTGGCGTGCCTCATACCATGAGTTTGTAGCCAGTGCTCCTCCCTGCCTACTCTTTCCTCTTTATGGAGCAGTTCCTTCATAGTATGGGGACCCGCACCCGTAAAGGGTTCAGGTCCTACCATCTTGGTGGAGGCTGCGGAGCGGGCGAGCTCGTCCACCAGTTCGTTGCCGGGTATACCTTTGTGACCAGGCACCCAGATCACCACCGGCTTATGGCATAAACTTCTGCCTGAAAAATATTCGGGAACTGACCCATGGGTATGGATGTATTATAACAGTGTGTGTCTGTTGATATCAAATTTAAACCTTATAAATAGCCAGTATTTCAGCAAAACTATGTTTTGTAAGTAAGAAACATGATGTGTCGAAAAAAATAATAAAACAACATGATTCATTTATAAAATGCTTTTTTACTAAATACGGATTCGTTTTGTTTGTTTTAAAATAATTTTCTACAAAAGGTTAGGTCTTTTATAGATTATTTAATCGATAATTTAGGAAGTACGAAATCTTTCGGATCAGCTGGTTTAAAAAAAAAAAAAATTTCGATTAGAATCCCAATGCTTCTTTAATACTTTTGATTTTGAACCACATATATTCTTTCAGAGCCACACAGGCTCGCAGTTTCTGTTAATGGCTTGCAATGAAGCCTGCTTTGCTGTGAATCTCTGTCACCCTTTTTAATACACATATCCACCTCAAGTGGTCCATGAAAGTTTCGAAAAATCTCCGATTTTGAAAATTAGCAGTTCATTAGAAAGGGGACCAGATGCATATCCCGTGAAATAAACATTTCGTCAAAATTCTGTTTTTTATTAAAGATATTGAAGGTTGAAATTTTAAGCACGATAACGAATTGTAAAATTATTTTCTCACAAACTACTGGAGATAAATCGATGAAGTTTTGTGAAGTCAAAGAAAAATGTTCGTGCTGCATTATAGATATTTCTCACGATACAGTTGTTTAAACAATAATATTTTACACAATTTTTTCTTAAAAATTTTCAATTTTTAAGTGTTCTTCACCCTAAAAAAAATTAAAAGTATGTGACACAACGCGGAAAATATTCACCTTTAATAATCTGCAAAAACGTGTTTCCCAATGAACTTGCGTACGGCTGGACGGACGGACAGACAGACAGTCACCAGGCTATCAACATTTTAGCCACCATACCAATAGCCACCATACCAATATACTGATTGAAAAATGGTGTATCTGTCTTCTTCACCCTGCATGTAAGTTTGGTTTCCATAAAAGCTTCCTGTCTAAAATTAGTCCCAAGTAGTTTGCATATCCCCTATTTATCCCTTATTGTAAGCATGTTACTATTTAATAACGTTAGCCTAACTTCTATAGTCCTATGCTTCCCAAAGAACAATACTAAATCCCGGCCATCGATTTATGCAAACAATATTAGCATAAAGTTTACGAAGATATTTGGGAATATACCTCTAACTACCACTTCCAAAAATAGATAACACTCCTCCTTGAGATGTACCTCTTTTTCCAGATCTACACAGTGCCCACCGTTGGAATTACTGAGCTATCCGCTTTTAGTATAAATAGTACTATGACTTCCCTCTACAACGTGTGAATATAGTCTAATTGCAGCGTCCAGAATGATTACCAACCAGGTTTCTATGTAGTTCTGTGACTACGGTATTGAGCCGGGATTAAACTTCGAAGCCCCGGCTTGAAACTGATAAATCTTTCATATATATTGCTTTCTGACACTGTATGTGTAGGAATAGAATCACTACTCCGCTTTCTGTAGTATATAGTACATACTTAACCGTATAGTTTTCAAAGCAGCCTGGGAAGATAGTATTAGTTTACCGTTACTGGTTTAGCTTTGGGGTACACCTTCAGTTTTTTTGGCTAAACGACTTTTTTCAGTTCGTCCAATCTCTTTTCGCCACAAGCAATGGCTTTGATTAGGCCCTGTTACCAGCCGGCAACCGTGCATGACGGTAACGGTTCCGAATTGCTTCGTAGAACCTCCAGCATCACGTTCCACTCTAAAAATTTTTCCTTCGGCATCTCCCTTATTCAGAACTCCAGTGATAAAGCAGTTCCGGGCCATATAAGCAAATGATTTTAGCCTTCAGTATTTTGCTGACAGCTTAGTCTTTTGAACTGACCTCTGCCTCTTTGCTTTGACTGATAGTAGTTCAACCTTAAAGTTGGGTAGAAAAGGTTTCGTGCCATCAATTGAGTTTCTTTGTTATCTCCTCATTGGTTGGCAGCTGCACCTAAATCCTTCTGAGTAGGTGGGCAAACTGACGCTCCCCCACGGACCTGGCATTCGCGGAGTCATTAAATTAAAAAAGGCCATTCTTTGGCAGATGCACGTCAGCTCCACTTTTTTGTATTCTTCTCTTCCCTTGATACTGGTTTGGTTTCGGCTGCCCCTGGTCTTTTTATCTTCCTGGAGCTAGGCTTAGCATTAGCTTAAGGATAGTTCCAGCACTTCTACTTAGATCAAGCTTAGCACCTGTCTTTTTTACAGCTATTTTCGAGCTGGTAACGAATGCTTATTCTTTGGTAGGCCCTGCTATACAAGCAAAGCAGTCATATTACTGACTGCACCAGGTATCCGTAAGCTCCGTTCGAGACTGAGTTTTTTGAGGACTGAAGAAGGCTACTTCTCGGCACGGGTCACATGACACCTCGATCCAGCTTGATCCAGCTGTGTTTTGGACCCAAAGTTAGGCTTCTTAGTTGAATGCTGCGCTATAGAGGAATAGCGAACATCCAACTAAAAAATTAGACCTTAGCTAGATGCCTCCCAACCCCAAGGGAGAAGAACTGCTCCACAGTGGTCGGTTTTGTATGGAATCAGCGGCCAAAAATACTTCCACTGGCTATAAAAAGTGAAACTTTTACCAGAGCTTTTTAAAATCTCCCTCTCCCGTTTCTCCCTCCGCCACCACCCGATGGTAACCAATTTGAATTAACTATATTAAATTAAAAAAATTTTTTGATTACAATTCAACTAAATCAAAAACTAATTTTAATAAAATTTTGCATGATAGTTTTTTTGACTGGTGATGAAAGGATCTAAGTCCAAAAGCAATCGGTTTAGCAAATCCTGATTTGTAACGATCCGTTAGTCTTTTCGTGTCTGATGGAGTCGATACTTTTTAACGTCCTTATAGCTTGACTCAGCAGATTCCTATGATGTCTCTCTAATTGAAACTAGTGCATATTGAATAACATCATGCAGATGTTATTATTATCTTAATTTAATTTATCTTTTCTTTCAGATGTTATTATCATTTTATACAATTAATCTTTCTGTTTCTTTTAGATATTACAAATTCAATGTAATTATTATTTATTTTCAGGTATCAATAATGTTTCTATTTAATAAATCTGTTTTCAGGTATTAACTAAATATATTTTTATTTATATAAATTATAATAAATTTTATGTGAATATGTGAAAAAAAAAATAAAAAAATGTAAAAATTTAAAAGTTTTGTTTGAAATTTTAAAAGTAGGATTAAAAAATACAACCCTGCATCAACTGTTTAAAATGTAACCCTACATCAGTCGTCGATTGGGAATATTAGAGCAGGACAGATATACTTTTTTATATGACACTGCTGAATGAGCGTAACAGAGATGTATGATATCATGTATACGTAAGTGTATATTTTAAATGATCAAATAATATTTATCTTTTCTTTCAGATGTTATCATTATTTTTATTTAATTACTCTTTCTTTTCAGATTTTATCACTATTTTTATTTAATTTATTTACAAGTGTACGCTTATTTTTATGTTGGTTTGTGTATACATTATTTGTTCGGCAATGTCGTACACATATACATATTTATGTATGTATATATAGAGCAGTGCGCTCACACATTTTACTGATAAATGATAATATTACGATTTGAATTTGAATTGTACTTACATATGTATGTAACTATGTGCTAATATGTAGACGCGTATGAAAATTTAAATGAAGAAATGTAATTTACATACAATATTATTGTCATATATTAAGCTTTTTAGAATATTATGACAGTATCTCATATACACATATCTCATATATACAAACATATTCATATGTGAAATTCTATTATATCATCAATTATAAGAAATATTTAAAAAATTAAAAATTTAAAAATTGTGGTGAAACACGCTCATCGCATTTTGTTAGCTTTTGACAGTTCACACTCTTGTCCGTTGTTGGACCTTCTTTATAATTTACGTCCTCTGGTGCTGGTAGTAAGAGTCTTTTCGAGAATCGTCGTTGCGCGAAGTGTTTATCTGGATTCTCAAAGCCAATACTTTCATTATTAATATTTTTTTGTCGAATTTTTTAATTATGACTTACAACTTGGTCATCAGTTGGGAAAATTCTTAAAGCTTTCTCAATCGTTAATTCTTCAGTAGTATCCGCTGACACTTCTCCCTCAAAAACTTCAAGATGCGGAATTGTCGCCACAGATGTGTAGTCGAACAGGTGGTAACTGCATTAGATAACCCAAAAGTAAGACATTTATGATAGAAAAGCAAGCGTCCGGTTTCTTGAGTTGGCGCAAATGAGAGTCGATGATGCAAAGCACCTCATAACGTACTACAAAAATTTCGTCTCTACTCTATGTCTCAAATAATTTCCTTCAAACGATTCTCTCGATGTAAAAAGGCCTATTTTGCATTATTCAGTTTCCATGCCCCTTTTTACGGGGACTATTTGAGCGACACTGTAGGAAGGCGATAACAAGTTTATACTATGTTCGAACCGACATTGAAAATATACTATTTTGGTATCCATGTAAAATCTGTCAAACGAAAACACATTGAAATCAGTTTTCACTGAAAACTACTTGAAAACTAACATTCTACTCATTATAATCGCTGTCTGAGCTGATCTAGCTTAGTCGATATTATTGCAAGACATATTTGGCCATCCCTAAATTGTCATTTGATATTTGTTTACAAAACAATGGAAAGGCAAAAATATATGTATATTAATACTATGTATGTTCGGACCGACATTGAAGACATTTTGAAAACACATTTGTATGTTGTGGAATGTCGCTCGGACCGACAATGTGTGTTTTCGATGTGTTTTCACTGACAACTATCAATACAGAGATTCTCTTGCTCTTGCCAGATGACACAAAATGCAAAAATCCTACACCGAAATATGCAAGGCCAAGAGAGCACCCACTACAGAATCTAGTGATATATGACAGCACGAAAGAAAACATGGGTCTTGGTCTGACATACTTGTATTTACAGCCATTGCAAATAAATTTTTTCGTGTGTTTGTTGTGCCGTTGCACCAAGAAGAAAATTCTGCAATTGATGCACCGTGCAAGAGTTTTGCAATAACAAGAGAACCCCCTTAACAGTGAGCAGCTGTATTTGTCTATGGAATGTAAACAAATATCAAGTGACAATTAAGGGCTGGCAAAATATAATAAAAAATCGATTAAACTAGAGCAGGAACCGATTATAATGAGTGGAATGTAAGTTTGCAAGTAGTTTTCAGCGAAAACTGTGTTTTCGTTTTACAGATTTTACATGAACGAAAGCACAAGTTTTCGTGCGAAAACCAGTTTTTCCCGAGAAAACATGTTTTCAATGTCGGTCTGAACATAGTATAAGATTCTAGACTTTACTTAGCATCAACTAATGCCATTAAGACGGTGGAATACCACCCTTTGCAATTGCAATAATGAACAGCTTCGTCAGATGATGGGTAAACCTCAATATGGCATTCGCCTGTAAACAATTATGAGACCATTGGCGCAAATTTTGATCTTAAGCAATATGGGAATCCAAGTATCTCGAAATCAGTCACTAATTCTGTTAAGCTTTCTCTATTTAGCAGCATTTTGAGACAGTATGGTTGTAGCAGTCTCTCAAAATGAGCCGGGGGATATCACATAATTTCTTTAATAAACTTCAGTTCATGAGAAAGTTTTCTTAAAAAAAGGCATTCAATTCGGTGCCAATTGTGTTTCCAAAACTGATTATTATACGCTCACCAAAAATTGTAAGTGATTAGATTACATTTAATCCATTCACTAATCTAGCCCGTTCTCACTGCACTATTATATAGTATTGCGTAACAAAAGACGTATTTTTTTAAATATTTTCCATACAACGGAAATAATTGACGCATTTTTTCATTTGGGAAGTCGATTTTCACGTGAATTTGGAATCATTGCGTTTAAAAAAGGTTTTGTTTGCTTGCTTTTCTTCTCTTTCTTTTTCTCTATCATTCTAGTTCTCTTTGTAGTGTTTAAATCAGCTGTGCTAATGTAAAGATTTCCAATGCTGACAAGTAGATGGTGCTAAATCAGAGACGCACAGAGAGTTCCGCTCCGCTATCTTGTTTGCAAGGGCAAGGTGCTGGCAGAGAACGTAAAATAATAGAGAAGGTTCACGATTAGGGATATTTCACGTTTGGGATATTTATTGTTTTGTATGAGCGTGTTTCACCACATTCAACATGCGGGGACAGGAAAATAGCAGAATTGAGCATTTTCAGTTTTAAATGAGAAAAATTATACTATTTCCGATGTTAAGGAATGTACGCTTACAGATACGCATATTTACAATGCGCAAACGACTCTGCATATAATTTGTGTACATACATATACATATTTCTATATATTTTATATCAAAGCACACAAGCATGCATATACAAATTGAACTATTTCATTATGAATTCCTTAAATCTTTGGAAATATATAATAGTCATGTTTATACTGTTATCTAAATATTTAATTAATGTAGGTTTGATAAGATATAAGTTAACACAGCACTTTAGACAATTCTCACCATCGGTCAGCAACTCAGTACGAAACTCGAAACCCAGCAATAGCTGACGTCGCATCAGCAATATTAGCGGCTTCACATGCGCATCCGATTAACTGCTGGCTATAGGGAACGTGACCCGGTACAAGCGTAGGTTTAATGTAGACTTAAGGTAAAAATTGTATTCAGTCTTAAGACAACATTTTTATAATAAAGACGCGGACGCGAGTCCGCTATCCCTTTTTTAAAAATCAAAACCTCAAACTAATGGTTTAATTTATATAAATATTTATATAAGTACATATGTATTTATTTGCAGGCCTCTAAAAGTTTTGGATTGAGTTTGGATGATTTTCATTTAAGCGGAGTACTACTTAACCGGGAACCACTGCACGCATAAATCAGAGGAATATTGAATACTTTCTTTGATACATTTCTTGACTTGAAAATCGACAAATAAACTATGATGTCAATTTTATTCTAATATATTTGAATACTTATATTCGCGGGGTTGTAATTTTTTCCTTCTCATACAAATATGTATCAGAAATTGTTCAATTTATGATTTTTAGCTTTTGCTATCGTCTGCTTTTATTAATGAAGGGAGTTTGCCTGTTGAAAGTGCGCCTGCGTTCATGAATGAAAACGTTGTCGTTGTATGTTTTTCTACAAATTTGAGCACCGACTATTTGGCGGCCATGCCTATTGACTTGTGACGCCGGTAGTGCTATTTGAAACCATTGTTGTGTATGTAAGTTAATACAACACCTATCAACAATTAGACAACATAGCTTGCGCAACTACTACATAACTTGCTGACTTAAGCAAATCGCCGCAGCAGTTTCAGTAACAACGACTTGACTTCCGGCACGCGCACCCGAAATGCTTATGCACCTTCACGAGCCAATTCCTGGAAGTGCATCACACCACCACACTGCAGGCTAGACGGAATTATGTTAAGCACCAATTTTAGACACATTTTATGTCAATCAATAAAGTAACGCGATCGCGCTGCCATCCATGCAGCACCGTTGTTAAACGCGAAAACAATTTTGTTTTTTTTTAGCTTTCTCAACGAGAGAAAGCTTAACTGGCGCCCGAGCGAATTGCAAGCGAGCGTAAAGCTGTTTGTACTAAAAGTTGCGTAAAATGCAAAAAAAAAAAACTAAGATACAAAGGAGCGTAAAGCCACCTGTATCACGCGCCGCGTAAAAATATACCAAAAGTCACGTAAAGTGCAAGGACAACTTAGATGCAAAGGAGCGTAAAGCCGCCTGTATCACGTGCCGTGTAAAAGTGTAAAAACTTAGCTAAAAAGTTACGCGTAAAGCTACTTTGCTAAAAACAAAAAGCGTCGATCGGTCAGTTCCTTAGTAGCTTAGGCAAAAAGGAGACATTAAGTGTCGGCCTAAGATCGCGGATATAAAAAAAAAAATTTTAACTAGAATAATAACGAAAAATACTGTAATAAAGTGTTGGAGAATAGAGAAGAAAAATCTATATAAACAATATCCTTAAACGATCAAGGATAAAATAAGAAGTGAATGTGCAAAAAAAACTGTGAGAAAAATCTATCCTTAAACGAACAAAGGATAGTAAAAATATTTGACTTTCAATAAGTGAACTATTAAGCAAGTTCTGTGAGCAGCGTGAAATTCTGCATTAAAATAGTGCTGCTACCAAATCCTATTAAGCATTATAATCACACTATCAACTCCATCAACAGAAGTTACAACAGCATCAACAGCTTTAACTACAGAATCCGTAACGAAAGAAGAAAATACAGGCACAAAACCAGCGCTACAAGCAGTGAGTCGGTGCTATATTTTTTATTATTTCTAAATATATTTATAATTATATACATAGTATTTTGTAAAAATGGCAAGTCCCAATAACCTAGTTCGTCCACCAATTCTTTCCTCATCCCAAACTTCTGTCGCCCCCCCACAATCTGCTCAGTTATGAGTAGATGATTTGACTAAGCTAATATCGACAATTGCCACAAACATACTTCGACAACAAGGACCACAGGTAGTACAGTCAGTACTTAACCCCCCTCCGTCGCAAGTAGTAGACCAACAAATCGAGGATAGACATAGGAACAATTTAGGGGAATTAGATAAAATTCCTGCCATAGTTAAATCCCTTAAGGATTTTTCGGGACAGCCAGGAGAATACAACTCCTGGAAGAAAGGTGTTGATCGAATTTTGGCCATATACGAGCCATTGAAAGGACAACCAAAGTATTTTGGCATATTAAGTGTGATAAGAAATAAAATAGTCGACATCGCCTTAGAATCTTACAACACGCCGCTTGATTGGCAGGCCATATCAAAATGTCTAACGATGCATTATGGTGACAAGAGAGACTTGTCCACTCTCGAGTACCAAATGACGACATTGATACAAGGGAGCAGACCCGTCCCTTAATTCTACCAGCAGGTATATACACTCCTTTCGCTGATTTTAAACAAGTTAGGATGCCTCGAAATGGGTAAGGAATCCTTGTTCCTACTGACACAGGCATACAGGGACAAAGCATTAGACACATTTATAAGAACACTAAATGGGGACTTACCCAGACTCTTAGGAATACGGGAACCAGCGGACTTGCCACAGGCTCTTCGTCTGTGTATGAAACTAGAGAACCAAACTTTTCGCACAAACCATGCGACTAACGCAAGGAAAGGACAACCCCCTCAGCTGCCACCAAGGAGAAACTTTGTGCAGCAGCAAACACAACAATTTTATCCCCAACTGGCTCATTTTCCCAAGCCAAATAAACCTGCTTGGCAACCACGGCCACAACTTCTTGGTCAAATAGGGCAGCATAACGGCAATTACCCCCCTAGACCACCCAAACCCCAACAGCGGCCAGAACCGATGGATGTAGACCCAAGCATCCACTCCCGTAGGATAAATTATATGAATAGACCCACCCAAAACCAGGCTTATGGCAAAAGACCTCAGCCGACTGCTCATCATCAACCAAATAAATATCAAAGAACTTTTCATCTACAATAGGCAGAAGATGAGAATATCGTCGAACAAACGAGCATTAATTTTTAAGCATGATGGGCTCTTCGCTACCCTATTTTGAAGTAAAGGCGGAGAGCGGAAAAATCCTTAAATTTTTAATAGATACGGGTTCAAGCAAGAATTACGTAAAACCCGAACTTGCAAGGAAGCGTATACCAAACGAGGTGCCCTTCTATGCAAAATCCGTTTTAGGTTGCGAGCATATTTTTATGCAAAGTTGTTTGATATGAATGAGGAGATAAAATTCTACCTCATGCCTTCTTTAGTAACTTTTGATGGTATACTAGGTAACGACACTCTAAAGGAGTTAGAGGCCGTAATTTACACAAACAAAAACTAGATGAAAATAAGAAATGGTAAGGCAATAAGATTAAAGCAGCTGCCTTCTAAAGCAGTCAATGCAGTAAATATAAAAGAGGAAACGTTGGCTCCTCAAACGAAAACAAAAATGAATCACATTGTCAACTCCTACAGAAATCTTTTCTCAGAATTCGATGAGAAACTTACATATTCAACCAAAGTTGTTGCCCAAATTAGGACAACGGGTGATTCACCATTTTACACGAAATTCTAACCATACCCCACAGCTCTAAAAGGCGAGGTAGAAAACCAAGTAAAAAAGCTTCTAAATGATGGTATAATAAGGCCGTCAAGGTCGCCGTACAACTCCCCAGTTTGGATTGTACCCAAAAAGGCGGATTCAGCGGGAAACAAACAGTACCGCATGGTCATCGACTACAAAAAGCTCAATGCAGTCACGACTGCGGATAGGTACCCTATCCCCGAGATAACAGAAGTTATCTCCCAGCTGAGCAACAGCAATTTTTTTTCTGTACTTGATCTAAAAAGTGGTTTTCACCAGATTCCACTAAGAAAATCTGACATTGAAAAACCGCATTTTTCATAAACAATGGAAAATACGAATTCACGCGTTTACCTTTTGGCCTGAAAAATGCGCCATCAATATTCCAACGCACATTAGACGATATATTGCGAGAATATATCGGGAAATGTTGTTATGTCTATATTGATGACATAATAATCTTTAGTAAAACCGTGGAGGAACATCTCGGACACATTAAAACAATTTTTAGGACCCTAGATGAAGCCAACATGAAGGTGCAGTTGGATAAATGCCATTTTTTTTAAAAGGGAAACGGAATTTTTAGGTTACATCATTACACCAAATGGCATAAAAACCAATCCGGCATAAGTGGAGGCAATTTCCAATTTTCCACAGCCCAAAAATTTAAAAGTACTCCGTAGCTTTCTAGGTATGTCAGGATATTACAGGCGATTTGTTAGAGATTACGCAAAAATCGCCAAACCCTTGACATCCCTTTTAAGAGGGGAAGATCGGCCAACATTAAGATTGACCTCGATAAAAATGCAATCGAGTCTTTTATCAAAATTAAAAATTCCCTAACGTCCAAGGACATTATCCTTGCTTTCCCAGATGATGCCTCAAACTTCGCCATAGGCGCAGTTTTGTCGCAAAACGATAAGCCGATAGCTTTTATATCGCGAACGTTGAGTAGAGCCGAAGAGCACTACGCAACAAACGAAAAGGAGATGCTTGCAATAATATGGGCATTAAACTCCTTGAGAAATTACCTATACGGTTCACGCAAGGTAAAAATCACGACCGACCACCAACCTAAGAATAGCAATAGTAAAATGAAGCGGTGGAAGGCGATCCTTGAAGAATATAACTATGAGTTATACAACAGGCCTGGCAAGGGTAACGTCGTAGCTGACGCCTTGTCTAGAATACCTCATGATACACCATTGAATTCGCTCTCTACAGCGACTCATTCGGATGGAAGTTCATCCCACAATTTAATATATAGCGTTGAAGCACCTATTAACGCATTCAAAAATCAAATATTCTTAAATAAAGACTTAATCTCGAGTTACCAATTCAAAATTATATTTCCAACGTATCCTCGCCATCTAATCACCGAACCCGAATATACTGATGAAAATTTGATAGATATTTTAAAAAGATACCTCAATCCGTCCGTCATGAATTGCATAAAAACAGATGAGCATATTATGGGAAAAATTCAGTTATTATATCCCTTACACTTTAACAAATATAAAGTTAGGTTTACCCAAATAATGGTAAAGGACATAACGAATGAACAAGAGCAAGAAGAAATAATAGTTAGCACCCATAATAGAGCACATAGGAATTGCAGGGAAAATAGAATGCAGATCCTAGAAAAATATTATTTTCCTGCAATGGCAAATAAAATTAAAAAAATTATGAAAAAATGCGAAACATGCAAAGTTAACAAGTACGAACGGCATCCGCCAAAGCCACAGGCCACTCTAAAGCTGCAGAGGATATTAGGCAACCTCAGAGAGATATACTACTTTCCCTCATACCGGAAACGGTAGTATTTGACAATGAAAGATCATTTAAATCTGAGTCAATAAATTTTATGATAGAGAATGAGTTCGGCATACAAATATTTCGAACAGCCCCTTACACCAGCTCTTCAAATGGACAGGTTGAACGGTTTCATTCAACTCTGTAGGAGATCATGCGTTACTTGCTAAGCGAAAAAACGCATAGTTCTTTTAACGAATTACTGGAGAAATCGGTAAAAGAATACAATTATTCAATTCATTCCACTACCGCAAAGAAACCCGTAGAAGTTTTCTTTGGCAGAAGAGTTTCTAGTGACCCAAAATTACTAGATAAGGATAGAGAGGAAACTGCTAGGAAATTATTAACTAAACAGAATATCGACCTTTTGTACCATAATAAAGATGGAACCCCGCTAAAATAATACGTCAGAGGAGACGAGATTTTCGTAAAAATAGACAATTTGTAGAGCAGAACTACAATTCCACAAATAAAACTAAGTCAGGTAAAATCGTTCACAAAAAAATATTAAACAATGTTAAAATTATTTTTCCAGTTAGTCATAATGACCCGCTACTATACCTTTCTGATTCAACTTACGATGACATTGACAGTGATCACACAACAAATCGACATACAGGATCTTACCAATTAGCAATTTTGAAAGTTACAGCCACATTAGAATAGCTGTACTATTCCAGGAAAATACAATAATCCTATCCCTCCTCATACCTCAATATTCCCAGAATACATTATCCAAAATAAAGTTTGAACCCACCCCAAACATTAATAATAAATCAGTAATACTAAGCCATTTAGAAATCCTTGTAGACGAGGACAATGAAATGTACCAATTAGAAATTAAGGATAATTTAGAAAAGAATATTATAAGAATTGAAGACACATGTATAGGCAATATATTAATGTTTAAAGAAGCGAGCTGTAAGCTTGAAAATATTAATAAACCTGATGTAATAGAAGTGCTACCAGGCACCCTTGTATTTAAGAATTTTAATTCAAATATAACCCAAAATTGTAAGAAACAAAAGATAAGCCAAAAAGACACATTTTTATTAAGGTTCGAAAATTGTGAGATAAAGATTTCTAATAGGACATATTTCAATGTAAACTTGAGGATATTTGAAACATTTGTATTACCAAATGTAATAACAAAAATAAATGATACAAACGAAATTAATAAAGAAATAAAGATGGAAGCATTGTACATAAAACAGCTTCAGCATGAAAATAATTTTAAATTACTAAAGAATGGAAACAGTGTATCCTCAATAATTAGCTTAAGTTCTGATATTTCAATTGTTTTAATTATAGTAGTCACTACTGCAATTTTATTTTTTATTATCAAAGAAAAACAGAAAATGTACATTTCGCCTAGCCCAGAAGCAGAATTTATTGCAAACGTGCAGAAAGGCCCGTTCCTGCAAATTACGACTTCGCAGCCCAAAAATAACACCGATCGCGGACGATCGAACTAAGAGGGGAAGAGTTAATACAACACCTATCAACAATACGAAAACATAGCTTGCGCAACTACTACATAACTTGCTGACTTAAGCAAATCGCCGTAGCAGTTTCAGTAACAACGACTTGACTTCCGGCACGCGCTCGCGAAATGCTTATGCACCTTCACAAGCCAATTCCTGGAAGTGCATCACGCCACCACACTGCAGGCTAGACGGAATTATGTTAAGCACTAATTTTAGACACATTTTATGTCAATCAATAAAGTAACGCGGTCGCGCTGCCATCTATGCAGCACCGTTGTTAAACGCGAAAACAATTTTGTTTTTGTTTTTTAGCTTTCTCAACGAGAGAAAGCTTAACTTGTATGTATGTTCCCTGCCAACCATAGCTACCCACATGTGTCAAATATTTCAAAACAACTACACATTTTTTCTCTATGCACTAACACCAACGCACATTTTCGGGTTATTTTTTGTTTACCTAAATTCGATGAAAAAAAAGTTTCTTTCATTTCTTGATTTATTTGAATGAGTGTGAACATATTTGTCAATAGTGCCAAAAGGGGTAATAAAAAAACGATTGAAAGACGCATGTCATTCGTGATCGTACCATTGTAAAGGAATCTCGTACAACAAGAAGGTAAGTAAGTGAATTTTATGTGATTTTTTTTTTTTTAATTTGCAAATAATTACTTCATTTGCTTTTATAGCATTGGAAATCAGACTGAATTGGAAATAGCAGCAGCAGCAATATCATCAGAAGCAGCAAATATCAGTTGTTAAGTAAGTATGTGAAAAAGAGTGTCTGTTGTTTGAAATTGGATTGCGCAGTCCAATAAAATATGCTAAAATAATTACATATGTACATAAGTACTATGTATTTTATGCGTTTAAGGCGGCCTGCACAATCCAATATAATATGTGAAAACAAATGTATGTTTTGTATTTTAAATGATCAAATAATATTTATCTTTTCTTTCAAATGTTATTATTATTCTTATTTAATTATTCTTTCTTTTCAGATTTTATCACTATTTTTATTTAATTAATCTTTTCTTTCAGATATTATTATCATTTTATACAATTAATCTTTCTTTTTCTTTTAGATATTACAAATTCAATGTGGCTAAATGAGCACCTGACCCCCCTCTTAATATAATAAAACTACACCCCACACGTACACACCATACTCAGCGCATCATCTTTCATCCCACACTACGAACCACACTCAACACATCATCTTTTCATCCCACACTACATACAACAACTCAACGCATTATTATCTACACCACACCTTTCATCCCGTGGGAGAGACATGAGGTGGGAGTAGGTTAGGTTTAGCGGATTAAAGTATCGCACTCCGGCTTTCGATGCTTCCTCCTACTATAAAAAACGAAAAAAAAAAACAAAAAACCACACCTTTCGCATCACACATGAGGACACCCCAAACAATCAACAAAAGGAACTGGCGGACGGCACCAGCTCTCTTTCTTATTCGATCCGTGCGCTTATACGTACATACGAGTACCATCGACCAGTATCCCGCTTTCGTTTCGTTTTGCCAGCAAATTAGTTGCCAACACCAAGGGTAAGTGCCGCGAGGTTTTTTCTAACGAAAAAAAAGACTTCTACTTAAATATGGTCCTTCGAAGCCATACCGGACGGCAGTTGTGGTAACAAGAACAAAAATAATAAAAAAAAAAAATAAATATCTATATAAATAAAAATGAATTGTTGTTCGTTAGTCTGATTAAAACTCGAGAACGGCTGGGCCGATTGAGCTGATTTTGGTTTTAAAATGTTCATCGTAGTCCAGGGTAGGTCCAAAAGGCGAGAAATAATCGAATAATTGCCGGGAAAACTCTTGAAATAGCCCTTTTCTATTTCCCAGATAAAAGTGACGTGATGTCACATCACATTGCATAAATACCCATCATATACAGGGTGGCGCAAAAGTCTGTTTTGACAATTGTGTAGTAAACACATGCGAAATACACGTAAATAAACAATGGTACGCTACACTGTTTCAGAACTCGGGTTATTGGTTACTATTTATTTGACCAATAATCGGTCGGTGACTTTGGCACAACGTGAATTTAGTCGCAGATTTCCTGGCAGTCCGACGCCTACTGGTGAAACACTGCGACGTTGAGCCGCTCATATTGCTGCTGTTGCCGAGGATGTCATGGAAGCGCCGTCGACATCGACCAGACGACGTGCCACGCAAATGGGTATCAGTCGACTATGTTTACTCCGAATTTTGGTACAAGATTTGAAGATTTTTCCGTACAAAGTCCAGACGGTGCATCAGCTGTTAACTGCTGACCGCCAATCGCGTCCAACAAACGCTCAAGCCATCTTTAATCACCACCAAGAAGAAGATGATTTTTCATCAAGGCCCATTTCCATCGTAACGGTTACATTAATAGGCAAAATTTACGCTTCTGGGGTACTGAAAATCCGCGTGTGTGCTGTTTTCGCTGGAGGACTCATAGGACCTTTTTTCTTCAAAGACGTCATAGGCCAAACGGTTACTGTGCGTGGTAAGCTCTACAGAGCAATGGTAAACGAGTTCTTTTTGCCGCAACTTGATGAATTGGATGTGACGGCACACACTGCACGTGTCATAACCGATATGCTGAAGGAATTGCACTGGCCCGCAAGATCGCCTGATTTGACCGCTCAAGACTTCAATTTGTGGGGCTTTTTGAAGTAGCGGGTTTATCTCAACAAGCCTCATACTCTTGCAACTCTTAAAGACAATATTCGTCAAGAATGGGACGACCTATCGCCGGAAGTTTTGGCCAAAGTGATGGAAAATTCAATAAAAATGGTTCAAATGACAATCAACTGTGGTGGCGGCTATTTACATGATATCATATTCTCGACTTGATGTAAAAAAATTTAAAAGACCAACTAAAAATAATCCACAAGCAGAATCAAAGTTTTTAATTCTTTGAAAAAATTAGATTGAAATTTGTTCCGATGCCACGTGCAGATCACGCTAATATTGGCAGCCCAAAGCACATGCACGAGTACTCGCAGAATGCGATTATATACCTGTACGAGCGGAATTATGGAGGGTGGATTACATTCACTTGCAATGCACAATGACCATAGATTTCGGAATTATTGAATCGTAATCAATCAGCAAGATCGTCACGATGTCACAGCACAACTTTTCAAACAACAGCTATGATGTTTGATGGACTTTATTTTGAAGCAGCGTATGTATATATGTTGCTGTTTGATGTAAGGTTTATTCTTTTGAGGGGCAAAAAAGATGTTCTTGAGATGGTGGATGGTGGTTACACCAGATCAAATTGATGAAATCATTTCTGTGGAAATTCCTGATCCAGAGAAAGATCCAGAATTATACGAAGTGGTGAAAACCAATCTGGTTTATGGATGATGGTGATGTCCACAACAATCGCATTTCGGTGTGTATGTCTGACAATAAATGCACGAAACACTAGCCACGTCCTTTTCTTTCGGAAACGCAAACTGGAAATGATAGATATCCATTGTATCGGTCAGCATTCAGTTAAGGGCTGTGAATAACGAAGTTGACAACAAATGGAGTGTACCATATTCGCCATTATTGTCTAATTCACATTCAAAGCTCATATCAATATTACAGTTTGCGAAATCGATGAAGTAAGTTTGCAAGTACGTCACCAAAAGACGTAGAGGCCAATAACCGCTATGGCCGTGAACGAGATGAGATCAGCAACTAGCAAATAAGTAGATGCGTGAAGTACAATGAAGCATTTTATGATGTATTTACCTTTGCGATTCATGAACGTTTTCCGACTGTTCTGCATCTCACAGTTCATTTGGAGAATGGCCAAAGAGCGTATTTTAACCCTTAGAATACATTACAGCCAATGGAAACACCGCCAGCAACAAAATTAACATTGATGAGTTTTTTCTCAACTTTCGTCAGTGATCCATTTGCGAGAACATTGCTCTATTCGGAAATTACGTGATATTATACATGGAATGCATCGAAGAAGAAATAGCTACGCAGAAAGCAAGACCAACCAGTAGATTGACATCCAGGTGTATTTTCAACTAATACTTTAGGACGAATTTAGACAATCCATCTGAAAAACGCCGATTGCTTCTACCTTCGGTTGCTATTGATAAATGTACGCGGTTCAATTTCAATTGAGTCATTGCGTATTGTGAATGGTGTTTACAAGTTTTTGAGAAGCATGCCATCAGTTACAATTGCTGTTCTTTTCGATAAGAATTGGAAATAGGAAAATTCCGACTGATACTTCCAGGCGTTTGATACCAATTCTACGTGCCTTTTTTCAATTTTAGCAGTCAAAAATACCGATGCTAATGACTTAAACTGGAAGATTTTATGTCGAGAGCTTTGCGCTCATTAAAAATGATCGTCTTGACAATGAATACAAAACCGTTAATTATCCAGTAAAATTTCTAACTTCTTTGGGGAGGCTTGGTATGCCACCGCATCATTTGCGTCTCAAAGTTGGATCTATCTTTATCATGTCATCCAATCTTCATGTGCCGAAACTGTGTAATGGAACCCGATTGATTGTAACGCAGCTATCGAATACAAGGGGCAGACCACTTGATTCTACGAATTTCTTTGAGTTCCAACGATTTGCCATTTCAGTTCAAACCTATTCAGTTTCCAGGGAAAATAGAATTTGAAATGACAATTAACAGGACACAATGATAGTGCTTAGATGTTTTTCACACGGCCAGCTATATGTGGCGCGTTCTCAAGTTTGAAAACCATCCTCTCTGTACATTTACACACCGAAACAAACTACGCTAGATTGAAAAAAATGTGGATAAATCGCAAATAAATGATTTTTAACACAGTATAAATTAAATTTTCTTTTCATTTTAAAACACATAATTTCACGCAGGACAACGCCTGCCGGGTCAGCTAGTATATAATAAAAAACGGTCACGGTAACGCGGTAACTGAAACAATAAAGTGGAAAAAAAACGCGGAGTTGAAACAAGAAAGAAATAAAAAACCCCGGAGTTTACAACAGTTTAAACAAAAAAGCGAAGAAGTGAAGAACCAGTTGAAAAAAAAACAGAGTGCAAAAATTTGACAACGGTAGTGAGGTGAAGCTTTTTAAAAACGGTTACGGAATAAACCGTTGGTGGATATATATGTATGTACATATAAAAAGGTGAAAAAAAAAAAAAAAAAAAAACGGTGGTGACGTGACACAGTTAGGATAACCTTTGTTAGATACATAAAAACAAAAAAACAAAACAAAAAAAAAATTGTTAAAATTGTGGAAAATGGCGGTGGTGACATGGTTAAATAAAAGCCAACATACGAAAACAAAAAAAAAAAATTGTTTTCATATCCACATATGTATGTATGCATGTGCACACAACGAGAAAAAAGAAAAAACCAAAAAGAATAAACCACATTACGTGTGCAAACGAGTTGAAACGGCCCACAAGTGCATTCCATACAAAGTGTATTTGAAAATGTTTGTATATGGAAAGAAATGCCTAACACTGCCAGCAAAAAAAAAAAAAAATTAATCAGCCGTAATTTTCAGCAGCTTTACAATTACACTTAATGGCACTTAAATTGATTAAGATATAAAACTGTATAGCAACCAACATTTTTGTTTAAATCCTTACAACAAAGTTTTAAATTTAGATGAAATTTTGCTGAGTTTTTCTTTTTTTGCTCAAAGTTTAAGATTAAAATTTTATGTGGTTTGTTGGATAAAGAGCGATATTTAAAAAAAATAATATACCCTTAACAAACAAAGGAAAAATAGCCAAATCTTATCAATAAGTCGCGAGTCTATTTTATTGGCTACTAGTGTATTTATCAATACATATTATTATTAATTATATTTTGTGTTGCTTTTAACAAATTCGAGTTTTTTAAAAATGTGCTTAAGGCTTCATTACAGGCAAATGTTAAATTACAAGTTATAATTAGTTCATTTTTTATTAAGTCTATATGAGATCTATTTCTTTCACCCCTCCATTTTATGTTAGCAATTGAAAATATTCTTTCAAAAAATGGGAAGGATGCTGGAATGGAATTAAAAGCGAAACAATGTTGTTTAAATTTGAAAAAATCTCTTCTGAAACTGAATTTAAAATTTGTTGCCATTTCTCAACTGTGTAAAGATTTTTTAATTTTTCACAGTTTTTGATTTTTGAATAAATTTCATTACGTTTGGTTTTTAAAAATAGAATATCGATAATTTTTTCTACATCTTCAAATTTGAGCTGTTTTTCAAAATTCAATTTTTTTATGTGACACAACCAATTTTCGTCGGTAAAATCAAACCACTTTTTAAGATATGCGAGGCATTGCTCTAAAAGTAACACAAAAGAAGAGGATTTTCGTTCTCTAATATATTTTAATAATTTATTGGTTTCATAACCAAAAAATTTATCTTGCTTCCTTTGATTAAGCTCAAACTTCAATTTTTCCATTGCTCCATACAAATCAAGCACTGTTGTGTCATTTCTTTCCAGTGTTTTAATTGTTTTGTCGAAAACATTCAAAACGTGGCTGACCATACTTAAAAAAACTTTAACTTGTATATTTAAAATATCTTCTTCAAGCTTTAAAAGTTGACGAATTTGTGTTGGGCATTTATCATCCAGTTTGCGAAAGTAATTCGTTATGGGAGTCCAATTCATCAATATATAATCGACTGCAGGCAGCAAAGAAAGTCATCTTGTTCCTATGTGACGCTTAATCTCATGCCATTGCCCAATCACTTCTGCCAAGAATTTTTTAAGCTCCTCTCTTCTAGAGGCAGAAACAGAGGAGTGGCTATATATTTTAAGGATGATGTTTTCGACATCGCAATTTAAAAAGTTCATTCCGTATTTGACATTGTTGTGAACAATGTGTGCATGGCAATTGCCTTTTATTAAATGTGGCACTATTTTCTCAATGTTTGTGAAAAGCGAATGTTTTTTTTTCCAAAATTAGCATTTACATTGTCGGCACCAAGCGCAATTATTTTATCAAGCGATAGATTATTACGCGTTAACGAATCTTTTACTGCTGTGAACATTCCATCTGCTGATTCATCTGGATTTTCATAAAAGTCTAAAAGCTTTTGCTGGATTCCTGCTTTTGTATCGAAATACTGAATAACAAGAGGGAATAGTTTTACAGTTTTTCGGTTTGACGCGTCTATTTGCAATGCAAAAAATTCACTTTTATCTTTTATATGTATGTGTCAGAGCTTGTTTCAATGCATATAGGCCCAGAACATTTTCGACAATTGCTGCTTGTTTCGTTCGACCCAATTGAATAGTTTTAGCATTTTTAAATTCGGCATAAAGTAATATATTAAGTTTGGCACTGCAATCTGCATTGTTATATGAAAGGTTGTGCTTTACTGTATGGTAAACTAATAGCGGGATTCTGTAACCAGTCTCTAGTCTCTATTTGAGACATTTTGAGACAAAGTATCAATTTGATACTATATTCACTAAACAGTCTCTAGCGTTAGTCTCAAAATATTGAGACCTGGTAGTTAGCTGGTCACAAAACTAAAAAGAACTCTTGCTGCCATTTTCAATGTACTGAATAGAGATCATCATAGATATTAATCGATTGTCGTTTCTTTATATTTTGTTAGCAACTCAAACACGAAAAGGTTAAAAATAAATAAATTTTACATAAATTTCGTAAATATTATGAAACAAAGTCAAAATATATTTTTATTTTTGTTGATAATTACGTTTTTTGACTATGTTATAGAAAAGTTAATATTTGTTATCGACATATTTATTATCATTCAAGTGTAAAAACATCTCTGAATAATGAAATGTAATAGATTTTGAGACTGACACTTACAGAATAGCAAAATCGTCTCAAGTCTCAAAATTTGTCTCTAACTCAAAATCTCAAATTTAGAGACTAGATACTCCGTGCGATTCTGTAACGTGAGACAGTATCAAGTCTCTAAATTTGAGATTTTGAGTTAGAGACAATTTTTGAGACTTGAGACGATTTTGCTATTCTGTAAGTGACAGTCTCAAAATCTATTACATTTCATTATTCAATATTAACTTTTCTATAACATAGTCAAACAACATAATTATCAATAAAAATGAAAATATATATTGACTTTGCTTAATAATATTTATGAAATTTATGTAAAATTCATTTATTTTTAACCTTTTCGTGTTTGAATTGCTTACAAAATGTAAAAAAAACGACCATCGATTAATATCTATGATGATCTCTATTCAGTACATTGAAAATGGCACCAAGAGTTCTTTTTAGTTTTGTGACCAGCTAACTACCAGGTCTCAATATTTTGAGACTAACGCTAGAGACTGTTTAGTGAATAGTAACTAGTATCAAATTGATACTTTGTCTCAAAATGTCTCAAATAGAGACTAGAGACTGGTTACAGAATCCCGCAAACTGTCTCACGTTACAGAATCGCACGGTAAGGCTAACTCAGCAGCCGTTGTTTGTTTAGATTAGTTTGATTCAGACCTGTGTAATACTGAGTAGTAATGGTACTAGTACGTACTTAAATACTTTAATTTTTATCTTGAAGTACTTAGTATGTACTAAGTACTTTCAGAATTTTCAAGTACAAGTATAAGTACAAGTACCAATAATTGAAAAATACTTGCAATATTAACAAATATTTGAAAGTATTTTAAAAGAATTGAAAATACTTGAAAAGAATTAAAAAATAGATTCAAGTACATTTTTCAATTCTTTTCAAGTACTTTCAATTCTTTTCAAATACTTTCAAGTATTTGTTAAAATTTCAAGTATTTTTCAATTACTTGTACTTGTACTTGTACTTGTACTTGACAAGTTTGGGAATGCCAGTACCAGTACCAGTACAATTCCTTTAAAATGTACTTGTTACAAGTCGTACTGGTACTTGATATTACCCAGGTCTGGTTTGATTCAGCAGTACCCAATCGTAGAAAATTATTTAAAATTTAAGATTGTTGCGTAATTTTTAACTTACTTGCGTGCGTGTTAGATTCACTATGCTGTTTTATCTAAAATAATGATTACTTTAAACTAAAAACCTCGTATTAAACAATTTTGAATCTTACTTGACCTATGCCCACTTTTATCAATTGAAAAAGTTATTGCACAGATAGAACATTTTGCTTTAAACTGATCTTCATCTTTTTCAAGCCATGGAAATTTACTTTTCCATTCGTTTTTAAACTTTTTCAGTCTTTTTACTTTAACTTTTCTCTGTTTTTTAGGTGTTTCATACAATATGCTGCAATCACTTGAGGACATTCTTAAAATTTACCTTAAATTTTAACAGCTGATTGAGTTAGTGCCTAAAATGCTTTATCGATTTATCGATATGTTAGATATTCGCAAATTCAAACAACCTCTTATGCACACCTTTATCAGCCGATTTTCGCAGTTGCGAAAAAAATAAAAAATTATGCATGAATAGGGATTCAATTTTTTAGAAAAGTGTGAATTAAATTGCTTAGAGTATAAATATAGTATTTTAGCGCACTATATTTATTGTGAACAGTATATAGTATTCAAGCAATAAAATATAGTACAATACTATAAATATAGTACGTCTGGCAACCCTGATACATACGTAAACTCACAATATCCCCAAAAGCCCCTGGCGGAAAGCAAAGTGAGTTGTATCGTTTCATTTGAATTTTTATATTATATGTATACATATATGTATGATTTAATATCAGAAACTTAAATCTGCGGTCTGACCAAAATTCAGGTCGGAAAAGTATTTGAAAACCGTTTCCAAACTGTTTTTGGTATTCGGTTTATTTTACGGTAAAAACCGAAAAAGCGCTAACAAAGCAGTTTGGTACTATATACAGCGGATTAGTGATTGCCGGTAAATGCTTACCGTTGTGTTATAACACAAAAATCATCCCAATACCAATAAAAACAAAAAAAAAGCTTTCAAGTATTTACTTGTAGTAATTTCCAACAATACCCCTTATACTTAAGCAAGTATAAGCAGGATTGGTTAAAAATAAGCTACGGCAATCACAAGAAGAAAAAAAATCAGTCAAAAAGCATATGCGCAAATAAAATTGTATATCATACATACATACATATATGTCGCATATACCGCTATAACATACAAAGAGCATAACTTGCTCTTTTTCTAAGTTAAACAATATTCAAATTAACATATTTCAAATATACATATACATATCTACATTCATATCTAATCTTAAAAGATTATTAAATTCTTTTCGCGGCTTCTTATCTCCGCGATCATATGTATATACATACACTTGTATAAGTTAACACAACAGCTCATAAAAGCTATGCCTATTGACAAAAACAAATTGGCTAAAATAGTTACCCAACTTTGCACGCGCATCCGCATAAACTGCTGACACCAAATAAATTTGGAGCGCTTCGATCAACGAACCTTACTACTGCAATTCGGCAATTCTTGGGAAAGCTGAGATCGCTGGGAACAATAAATAATAAACGCAGTAATTCGGCAAATCAACAAATATTGCACATGCAAGTGCAACGTGACTTGTGTGCAGAAATAGGTTTCATTAAAGTTTAGAATATTATTGTAATTTAGATTTTATTCGTTTGTAAAAGAAGACGGTCAATAAAGAATAAAGACAGTGGACGCGAGTCCACTTGTTTTTTAAAAATAAAAATTACAAAAATATAATTTAACTGGCGCCCGAGCAGGGACCAGCTTAGATTCGCGCCGTAAAGTGTCAAAGTGTTGTTTCACCGTGTCCTTAAAAATTTAAAATTGAACATTGTGATACCGCGTCGTCACTTAAATATAGACAATCGCCTATACAACAGCCGCGTCAAAAAAAGTGTCGTAGTGTTTGGCCAGACGCCTGCAAAGCAGCTGCAGTGCCAGTATTTACATATGTTTCAGTGCCACAAGTGAACACACTAAGACAGTACGCCCATATAACAGCCCGTAAAGAAAAAACGGCCAAGTGAAAACGGAAGCGAACTAACTGGTCCCGAAGCAAAACACAGCGAAACACAGCGTTGGAATCCTGTAGGAAGGGAACGCACCCTCGATACGTGCGCACCGTGGGAACCAGTAAGCAGAAGGCCAAAAAGGAACACCTCCCCGTCGCCACGAGGATACTTGTAAGAATAAGTAATTAATATTTTAGGAATAATTAAAATTATATTAGATAGCCATATAATGAGTATAACTTTTAAGGATAATTAAAAACTAACAAAATCTACTAACCCATTTAAAATCAGGCTCGTACAGCCAATAACCTAAAACAATCTAGGCTGCGATTCACCATCTTCGGGGGAACCCTCCAGTCTTATAACATAAAATTTCCTTTGCGATTCACCACCTTCGGGGGACCCTCCAGAGGAATATAAAAAACATAACATAGGCTTGTACAGCCAATAAAAGGACAAATAAACACGAACCGCGATTCACCACTTAACGGGGGACACTCCGGTTCAATATAACATTACATCCTACTCTGCGATTCACCACCAAAGGGACCCTCCAGAGAAAAAGAATAATTAACAAACAAAAACACTATTAACAATAAAGTTAGTTAGCTATAAAATTCAAATATTCCAAAACTTAAAGGAATTTCTAAAATGATTAGGCCCAGTATACGAAATAAGCCTGCAGTCCCTCCTCCTGCTCCTAATCAAGGATCAGTGAACGCAAACCCAAACCCAACTCCCGACAATAATTCTCAACCGAATGCTGAACTGACAACACTAATTACCTCAATTGTAGGTCAGGTACTCAGGAATGAGGGCCGACAACATTTACAACATGTTCTCAACCCTAATTTTGA
Organism: Bactrocera correcta; assembly: GCA_027475135.1. Taxonomy (NCBI): domain Eukaryota; kingdom Metazoa; phylum Arthropoda; class Insecta; order Diptera; family Tephritidae; genus Bactrocera; species Bactrocera correcta. Next base: position 68,832,750 of record CM050327.1, on the reverse strand, counting down.
CTTACTTAATGCGACAGACGAAACTATCAACCCAGAACATAGAGGACAGTTATCAGGCCTAGATAAAATACCAGACATAGTTAGAAGTTTAAGGGAATTTAACGGCAACCAAGGAGAATTTAGCTCTTGGAAGAAAAGTGTAGATCGGGTTTTAAAAATCTACGAATCCGAAAAGGGAACGCCTAAATATTTCGGAATACTTTCTGTTATCCGCAATAAAATAACTGGCAATGCTGATGTCGCCCTTGAGTCCTATAACACCCCACTGGAATGGAAAGCAATATCTAGATGCCTGACGTTACATTACGCAGATAAAAGAGATATTACGACCCTTGAATGTCAGCTTACATCAATTGTGCAAGGCAACAGTACTATCCAGCAGTTCTACCAAAATGTTTATATACACCTTTCGCTTATTCTAAACAAACTTTCTAAGATGAGCCAGGAATCACTAAGTCTGTTAGTTCAAACTTACAGGCATAAAGCCTTGGACACGCTTATCAGGGGATTAAAAGGTGACCTTCCTAGACTTTTAGGAATGAAAGAACCTGAAGATCTGCCTCAAGCACTTCATTTGTGCCTAAAACTAGAAAATCAAGGCTACAGGACTCAATACGCATATAGCAACCAAGGTGTTGTACGTAAACCGAATACCCATAACTTACCACCATTACCACCAAGGAAACCAATTGCTTTCAACCAACCATTCTACCCTCAATTAGCATACATTCCCAGACCGCAGAATCCTTTTAGAAACTCGATGCCACCCCAATACCAACGCCCCCAAAAAAATTATCAAAATTTTCAGTTTAGCAGACCACCGTTTCAGGTCACCATAAGCCCCCACTCCCAAAGCCCATGGATGTTGATCGCACCATACACTCAAGAGCAATTAACTACATAAATAGACCATATTTCAATAAACCACCCATAAAAAGACCATCTAACTTTTCAACACAAATGCCTCTCAAACATCAAAGAAACTACCATATAGAAACAGGTAATCAACATGAACAGTACCCACAAGACCCATACTACGCAGAAGAACAGGAGTACTCACAAAACCAGTACTGCCAACAAACCGGGACTCACACCTTACAAGAATATGAAGCAGCTTTGAATATGGAAGAAAACGGACAATCATTCCAATACGACAACCCAAAACCAGGAAATGGTACTCATGAACATATCGATATCCATTTTTTAGGAAGAATAGTTCTTCGTTGCCATATGTTGAATGTAAACCGAAGAACGGAAAATTTTTAAAAATGTTAATCGATACTGGATCAAGCAAAAACCAAAATTAAACCCCGTCACGTTTTAAGGCAAATAGCTAACGAACAACCATTTTTTGCAAACTCTATAGCAAGACAAATACAAGTAACTCACCATACAGTTATAAATTTATTTGGAAAAGATGACACAAATTTAAAATTTTTGTACTTCCTACTCTGAAGTCCTTTGACGGTATAATTGGTAATGATGACCTCAAAGAACTTTACACAACCATAAATATTCACGATGACACCCTTACATTTGGCAATGGCATAAAAGTCAGAATAAAACAACAAAATTCCCCATCGGTCAACAAAATTGTCATTAGGACTGGACATATGACAACAACACAGAAGGAAAACATTAATAAACTTACTAACAAGTACCCTCATTTATTGGTTGAACCAGATGAAAGTCTTACCTATACTACTACCGTACTAGGAGAAATCAGGACTTCTTCGAATACTCCAGTATATACAAAATACTATCCCTACCCACTAGCGATGAGAGATTTTGTAACTAAAGAAATAGAAGATCTATTTAAAAATGGAATTATCAGACCATCTCGTTCTCCTTATAACTCACCTGTTTGGGTTGTACCTAAAAAACTAGATGCCTCAGGACAAAAGAAATATAGGCTTGTAATTGACTACAGAAAATTAAATACATTGACAATAGCAGATAGATACCCCATCCCGGAAATAAATGAAGTAATTTCACAACTTGGAAACAACAAATATTTTTCTGTTCTTTATCTAAAGAGTGGCTTCCACCAGATTCCCTTGAAGGAATCGAACATTGAGAAGACAGCTTTTTCGATTAATAATGGCAAATATGAGTTCACTCGACTTCCGTTTGGACTTAAGAACGCACCCGCTATTTTCCAACGAGCGCTAGACGACATACTGAAGGAGCACATAGGCAAAATATGTTATGTCTACATAGATGACATAATAGTATTTGGCAAAGATGAGCGAGATCACCTTCATAATGTCGAAACAATATTCCATATGCTACAAAATGCAAACATGAAGGTCCAATTAGACAAGTGCGAGTTTTTCCGCAAGGAAGTCGAATTTCTAGGCTTCATCATTTCACCCACAGGAATAAAAACCAATCCCGCCAAAGTAAAGGCAACCCAAGAATTTCCGTGCCCAAAAACACTGAAAGACTTGAGGTCTTTCCTTGGCCTATCAGGCTATTACCGACGCTTCATCAGAGATTACGCCAAGTTAGCGAAACCTCTGACCTCGCTTTTAAGGGGGGAAGATGGACGCGTGTGCAAAACCGCCTCCAGTAAAAAGCCAATAGTGTTTGATAAATACGCCTTAGAATCCTTCAGCAAAATTAAATCTTCCCTAATATCAAAAGAAGTTATCCTATCATATCCAGATTTCACACAAGAATTTCATCTTACTACCGACGCATCCAACTATGCCATAGGAGCCGTCCTCGAGCAAGCAAGTAAACCTATCACCTTTATATCCCGATCATTAAACAAAACCGAAGAGAGCTATGCCGCAAACGAAAAAGAAATGCTGGCTATTATTTGGGCTCGTACATCACTCCGAAACTATTTTTACGGATCAGCGAAAGTTGTAATCTTCACAGATCATCAACCACTCACCTTTGCGTTGAGCAACAAAAACCACAACGGCAAAATGAAGAGATGGAAGTGTATCCTTGAGGAATACAACTACGAAATGAAGTATAAGCCAGGAAGAACAAACGTCGTAGCAGATGCCTTACCGAGACCTCCACAGACTGACATTAATGTTCTTACAACCACTGACCACAGTAACGACAGCTCTTCTCATCTCCTTATTCGAGCTACAGAAGCCCCTATTAATGCTTTTAAAAATCAACTCTTCCTATTATTTGGCAACGAGAACAGTTACACCTTTCAAATACCATTCCCCATTTTTCACAGACACATAATTACAAAACAAAACTATTCTACACAAGACATCATTGACATATTCAAACGGTATTTAGACCCAGCACTTATCAACGGACTACACACGACAGAAACTCTAATGGACAAGTAGAAAGATTTCACAGCACTCTTTCCGAAATAATGAGATGTATCAAAGCTAACTTCACAGGTATGCCATTTGAAGAATTATTATTTAAATCAGTTCAAGAATACAATTCATCCATTCACTCAACGACAAAAAACAAACCCGTAGACATATATTTCTCGAACAGGATACGCTCTGACTCACAACAAATAGAAAAAGAACGACAAAAAAATATTACTCTTCTGAAGGAAAAACAAGAAAGAGATCTTTTATACCATAATAAAAATAGATCAGAACACAAGGACTATAGCCCAGGAGAAATTATTTATGTTAAAATAAATAACAGATTAGAATAAAAATTAGCTTCAAAATATAAAAAAGAAACAGTTTCCGAAAATATGAGAACCACAGTTAAAACAGTATCAGGAAGAATAGTTCATAAAGGACTAATAAAAAATAACTAATATCTACTTTCAGGAAAAATGGACACCATTAGATGCATACTCCTCTTGACTACTATTACGACCAGTCTCGCTAGCATAGAGATTTTGGACTACACAAACTCTTACCTAGTGACGATAAATAACGGACTAGCTAAAATTCAGGACGGAACACTTAGACTAATCCATATAATTGACATCAACAAGTACGAACAACTTTTGACAGACATACAGGACCATATAACGGACAAAGTCCCCAAAAACACTTTCCTTCGCACAATCCTTAAACATGAAATAAATCAAACCCTTGAAATCCTCGATACACTTAAACGCACTAAAACATCCCGAATTAGAAAGTCAATAAACATATTAGGCACCGCATGGAAATATCTGGCAGGATCACCAGACCATGACGACCTCGAAATCATTAATAAGAATCTTTTGAACCTAAACCAAAATAATAACAAACAAGTAATAATAAATGAACTATTTATTTACTAACAGAATTAACAATATATCAAATGTAATGAATTTAATTTCAAATTCAATAAGAAAAGACGATAGTATAATAAATGAAATTGTAATTGATTTACAAAGTAAGATTAAGTTAATAAAAGAAGAATTAGTTAATATAAAGTATGCCATTCAATGGGCGAAAACAAATGTTTGAATTACATTATTACTAAATAAAGAAGAAATAAAAACTGCATTAGAAAAATTAAGAGAAGAACAAATGCCATTTAACAACGCAGAAGAAGCGTTAGAATTTTCAAAAATAAACGTACTAAGTAAAGAAATGTTAATAATTTATATGATAAAAATACCGCTTACAAATAGCAAAATTTTAGAAGAATAATTATAAGGCCAGTTAAGAAGCAAAAAACATTGCAATAAATATTAAATATAAAGAAATAATTAAAGGAAAAGATTCAATATATGGAGTTAAGAAACTATGTGAAAAATATAATAATGTAACAATTTGTGAAAAAAAATTTTTAGTAGACTTAAGTGAAGATACATGTTTACCTAAAATAATAAATAGTTTAAATTCTACCTGCACCACAATCACGAGTCACGCTATTCCTACAATCGAAGAAATACAACCAGGAATACTACTATTAAACAATTTTAATGGTGTATATAAACAGAACGCCTCAGATGAAAAATGGGACACACGTTATTAAATTCTATAATGCTACGATAGAAGTCAAAAACCAGACATATAGAAAATTTGAAACAATACCTTTCGAAGCCATACCCACAGTCTTACAACTTACGCCAGACGAAAAGAATCACATCAAGCTTTTATCACTAGAAATGCTAAACGAATTGCACATCAACAACACCAGACGAATTGATTTCCTAAGAATTACAACGCTTTCTATTGGAACTCTTACAACAACAGTTATGGTAGTTTTTTCATGCATGTGCATTGCACTTTATAAACGTAGATCAATAAAGATTGAATATGTCGGAAAAGAAGTCACAATTGAAAACCCTCCATTAAGTCCACCAAAAGACATAATCAACAAGCCAACTTACGTAAACTTCAACGACTTGCCATTCCATTGATGATCGAGGACGATCATGCTTAAAGGGGGAAATGTTAACACAACAGCTCATAAAAGCTATGCCAATTGACAAAAACAAATTGGCTAAAATAGTTACCCAACTTTGCACGCGCATCCGCATAAACTGCTGACACCAAATAAATTTGGAGCGCTTCGATCAACGAACCTTACTACTGCAATTCGGCAATTCTTGGGAAAGCTGAGATCGCTGGGAACAATAAATAATAAACGGAGTAATTCGGCAAATCAACAAATATTGCACATGCAAGTGCAACGTCACTTGTGTGCAGAAATAGGTTTCATTAAAGTTAAGAATATTATTGTAATTTAGATTTTATTCGTTTGTAAAAGAAGACGGTCAATAAAGAATAAAGACAGTGGACGCGAGTCCACTTGTTTTTTTTAAATAAAAATTATAAAAATATAATTTAACTTATATGCGGCGCGATTATAAATATATACATTTATACATAAGCACGAGTGAACTTGAGAAAATTACCTGCGGTCGGTTAATTCTCTTTCGTGATTTTCTTCGTACGAACATATATACATATTTACATACATGCGTATATATATATGTATATGCACATACGGGCGATCGACATCGGATACAAATTATATAACATAAGATTTTTGTTTCAAAACAACTTTCTTTTCATAACTAAATATTTGTACAAAAGTGTATTGTCTCATATGTAGATACGCTCATTGCTTCAAAGTCCACATTGGCATATATTCCGCGATACCCCTTGGGTTTCGTCTAACAAACCCAAGCAGGATTGCGTATAAAATATATTCAAAGTCCACATTGACATGTTTCCCGCAATACCCCTTGATTTTTGATCAACAAAAACAAGCAGGATTGTGTAAAAAACAAAAGCGTAATACATATGTACATACATGCATATGTACAAAGTGCAGTGATCTCTAATACGAGCGCTCATAAGCACATAATAAATAAAATATCCACCTATAGGTACACCCTATAGGAAATTTGAACATAAAGCATATATAAAAGAAATATACACAGAAAATCAAAATACATAAAATATTTCCGGTCGTTAATAAATAATTAAATCAAATTTAAGCGATTAATTATTTATTTCATTTGAAAACTCTTGTTAACGTAAAAGAGTTCGCGATTACATATATTATCAAATACGTAAAGCTTTATTTACATCAATTTCGTTCAAAACTCTTATTTACTTAAAAGAGTTTTCGTCTGATCATATATATAAAGACATACATATACGAGAATATTTTTAAAATATCGGTTTATCAAAAAAGCCATTGGTTTTATTTTATTTGTTTGAAACTCTTACATACAAAAGAGTCTTCTATTCAACATCTTATATACGAAACTTTTTCTAATCAGCTACAAGTCTAGTTTTCACTAAGACTTTTTGATTTATTATATACATCTTTTAAATGAGCTCAGACTCAAAGGAATCTAAACCAACTCAGTTGCTAAAAGTTCCAAAAATGATTTCAGACGAAAAAAGTCCGTGTACACCGGCTGAAGCTACACGCTCAAAGCAAGGTGCTACAAAACTAAAGAGGGGTTAAGATATTTCTTATACAAAATTCATTGCTGAGAGTGACAGTTTGATACGATACTGCACTCGATTTTCATCTTCACCGATTCAAGACAATTCGGAATCGGTCTTAGAAATCAAACAAGATAAATTAGACAATTTCTGGACACGTTTCCAAGCGGCATATGACGCAATCGTAGAATCTGACGACTCAGATCTACCGGAAAATTTTAAATCCAAGTATGAGCACTGCCTAGACCAGTTCGAAGACACAAAGGCAATGATTTCTGATCAACTAAAGCTATTAAGAGCAATTGCACCTACTCCAAAACCATGAGTAGAGCTGCCACCAAGACAAGCCCAAGAGGCAAGTTCAGGCATTCACCTTAAAGTGCCAGTATGCGACACAGATATATTTCATGGTGGTTATGAACAGTGGACGTCCTTCCGGGACATGTTTACAGCTGTGTACATAATCCATCCCAAATTGTCACAAGCGTAGAAATTGTATCACCTCAGATATAAAACCAAAGGTCAGGCAGGCGTAATAGTGAAACAGTTCGCTCTCAATAACGAAAATTTTAATTTTGCTTGGGAAGCTCTAAAGGCACGTTATGAAAACGAAAGAATATTGGTCGACAAACAGGTGACGATATTAATGAATTTACCAAAAATTCGGAAAGAAACAAGTGAAGAGTTCATATAGCTTCAATCCACTGTTTCAAATTGTTTGTCGGTTTTATCGACACAGAATATTCCCACAGATAATTGGGACCCCATTCTGGTAAATATATGCACAGCTGCATTACCAAAATCGCTCTCATCGCGAAGAAAGTGCCCAACGTGGCAGCAAATGAAAGAATTTCTTACTACCCAATACGAAATTGCAGAAAGGGTAGATAAAAAACTAGTCAGAACGAAAAACGTTCAAAACGACCTCAATAGAAGCTTCAATAGACCCCAAGCAAGTAGCCACAATAATTTAAATAGAACAATATAAGCAAACGTCATGCGAACTTTGTAGAGGAGATCACAAACTAAAATTATGCGAAAAATTCAAAAAAATGAATGTGGCGAAAATCACAGTAGGGTACTATTACCCACAGCAGTTGTCTCCATCGAACACCCAGGAGAACTGTTTAAACTCAAAGCCTTAATAGACCAAGGATCACAACGATCATTTATAGCGTCTAGGGCACAAAACAGGCTACAGTTACCAACAAAACTTGGCCAACTTTGAAATTACGGGAATGGGCGGAAGAGTGGTTCAAAACTCAAATAAAATCTGCCCCATTACCCTAATTTCCTCCCAAGCGGATAAGCGCATTCAAGCAGATGCAATAGTCTTACCGCAACTAACCAATATGTTACCAAGCTACCATATAAATAGCAAACAATGGCAAAAGGTTTCACACCTAAAGCTAGCAGATCCCAACTGCAACACCCCCGCTCAAATAGACCTTCTATTGGGCAGCGACCTCATACCACAAATAATACTCGAAGCTATTGAGAAAATTTCAAACACACTTTTGGCACAAAAGACCATTTTCGGATGGATCCTAAGTGGACTAGTCACGGAACCAGTCACAACAATGACAACTCAAGTTGAGGAAATCTCAAACGAGTACCACAATTCCCAATTGAAAAAATTTTGGGAGATAGAAGAACTCCCCCTCATTTCAATCACAACCCCCGAAGATCAGTATTGTGAAGACTTTTACAAAGCCACAACTACTAGATCAGAAAATGGTCGGTACGTCGTACGACTACCACTTAAGCAACAAATTCCTAACCCACTCGCCTTAGGTCACTCTCACACCTCTGCAATACAGCAGTTTCTAAGTATGGAAAGAAACCTACTTAAAAAAGGCGAACTCAAATCTGAATATGATGGTGTGTTAAAAGAATACCTACATTTAGATCATATGGAGGAAGTAAACCCAGGGGAGAATATCGTCAACGGCAAATACTACTCCTTTTACCTGCCACATCACGCAGTAGTAAAGCCAGACAAAAAAACAACAAAAGTATGAGTTGTTTTTAATGCTTCGAGAACCACTAGTTCAGGGAATTCCCTAAATGATATCCTATTTACGGGACCCACACTCCAACCAGATTCAATGCTTCTGATATTAAATTGGCGTATATACAAATACGTATTCAATGGGTACGTTGAAAAAATGTATCGGTAAGTAGGCGTACATAAAGACGACCAAGATTTTCAACGTATTATGTCCCGAAAATCCCCCACCAGTCCTTTACGCAACCTCAGACTAAAAACAGTTACATTTGTCGTTAAGTGTGCACCATATTTAGCCATTCGAACACTCCACGAATTTCCTGAAAACACCAAGTCAGAATTTCCTCTGGCGACCCAGGTGTTAAAAACACAAACGTATGTAGACGATATTCTGTCTGGAAGTCACAGTCTTCCACAAGCATATGAATCATTATCACAAGTAATCCAAGCCCTCACATCCGCAGGGTTTCAATTAAAAAAGATTACGGCAAATTACCCAACTGTATTAAAAAATATACCAAAAGACAATTTGTTGGACACTAATTTCCTTATTTTCGAAAAGGAAAGTACAACAAAAACAACAACAACAGTGGCACCTTTATAAACTATAAGTCTCCCACGACTTGAGTTATGTGGCGCACTACTACTTTCAAAATTAGTAGCCATGGTGCAAATGCATTTAAACATGACAAAATGCAAACTATATATGTGGTCCGATTCAGAAATTGTACTAGCCTGGTTGGAAAAACTACCACATGCATGGAAGACGTATATTTCTAACCGAATGTCTCAAATTTTTTGACCTAGTGGGATCAGCCACTTGGCGTCACGTAGCCAGTGCTTACAATCCTGCCGATCTAGGTACAAGAGGGTGCAAGCCACTGCAACTTGCCACTACCACCCTCTGGTGAAATGGCCCCCGATGGTTGATAGAATCTCCTGATTCTTGGCCACAATCCCCCATGCGCGACATTATCGCCCCAGAAGGTCGAAAAATCGCCACCTTTCACACATTATTGGATGATACCGACATCCTTGAACGATTTTCATCGTTTCAGAGTAGTTGCTTATATGTTCAAATTTATAGAACAACTCAAAAGCAAATTTAAGGGATCAAATAATTTCCCATGCAACACAGTGACGCACCTAGATTTACAAAAGGCAAAGGTCGCACTGGAGGATGGGGTCATGTGTAGAAGTTCACGCAAGTGAGGAAAGTTCTCTGATCGCCATTCACTTGGGAGTGGCCAGAAACGATTCTTTTACATATGACTCAAGCAGCTCACGACTTCCGGTCTTTGACCAAGTATCCTCTGGGTAGCCTAAGAACATCCGTTTGAAGGCGAGCTAAAGTGAGAAGGCGAAACACCCCTGCATAGGGTTGTGCGCTGGGTTTGGGACCCGCCACGTAAAAAAACACCCCCAATGAAAAAGAATAAACAGCCTCGGATGAGAGCCCCCCCTTTTGATGACGACCATGGCAAACGAAATAAGGACTATGATTTGAGGGCATGCACCTGGAATGTGCGGTCCCTTAATTGGGAAGGTGCCGCTGCCCAGCTGGTAGATGTCCTCGTAAAGATAAAGGCTGACATCACCGCCGTCCAAGAAATGCGATGGACGGGACAAGGACAGAGACGAGTAGGTCCTTGTGACATTTACTACAGTGGCCATATAAAGGAGCGCAAGTTTGGTGTTGGATTCGTGGTGGGAGAGAGACTCCGTCGCCGAGTACTATCATTCACTCCGGAGAATGAACGTCTAGCCACAATCCGCATCAAAGCGAGGTTCTTCAACATATCGCTGATTTGCGCCCACGCCCCGACGGAAGAGAAGGACGATGTGACCAAAGATGCCTTTTATGAGTGCTTGGAGCGCACTTATGAGAGATGCCCCCGCCACGATGTCAAAATCGTGCTTGGCGACTTCAATGCCAGGGTGGGCAAAGAAGGTATCTTTGGCACTACGGTCGGTAAATTCAGCCTCCACGCGGAAACATCCCCAAATGGGCTGAGGCTGATCGACTTCGCCGGGGCCCGAAATATGGTTATCTGTAGCACTAGATTCCAGCATAAGAAGATACATCAAGCTACCTGGCTGTCTCCAGATCGAAAAACCACCAACCAGATCGATCATGTTGTGATAGACGGAAGACACGTCTCCAGTGTTTTAGATGTGCGTGCGCTCCGAGGTCCTAACATCGACTCGGACCACTATATTGTTGCAGCCAAAATACGCACCCGCCTCTGTGCAGCAAAAAACGCACGCCAACAAACACAAGGATGGTTCGACGTCGAGAAGCTGCAATCACAACAGACAGCCGAACGTTTTTCTACTCGGCTTGCACTCCTGCTCTCTGAGAGCACTCGTCAACAACTCGGTATAAGGGAACTGTGGGACGGCATTTCAAACTCCTTACGTACAGCTGCAACCGAAACCATTGGTTTTCGGAAAGTGCAGAAAAACAGCTGGTACGACGAGGAGTGCCGTGTCGCAGCGGAGAGAAAACAGGCTGCCTACCTCGCAACGTTACGATCGACCACAACACGTGCGGGATGGGATAGATACCGAGAGTTGAAGAGGGAAGCGAGACGCATTTGTAGACAGAAAAAGAAAGAGGCCGACATGCGTGAGTACGAAGAGCTTGATAAGCTGGCCGACAGGGGTAATGCTCGAAAATTCTACGAAAAGATGCGGCGGCTTACAGAAGGTTTCAAGACCGGAGCATACTCTTGTAGAACCCCCAAAGGTGATCTAGTTACCGATGCCAAGAGCATACTTAAATTATGGAGGGAACACTTCTCCAGCCTGCTGAATGGCAGTGAACGCACAACACCAGGAGAAAGCGAACCCGATACCCCAATCGATGACGATGGAGCAGACGTTCCATTGCCCGACCATGAAGAAGTTCGAATAGCAATTGCCCGCCTGAAAAACAACAAAGCGGCAGGGGCCGATGGATTGCCGGCCGAGCTATTCAAACACGGCGGCGAAGAGCTGATAAGGTGCATGCATCAGCTTCTTTGCAAAATATGGTCGGACGAAAGTATGCCCAACGATTGGAATTTAAGTGTGCTATGCCCAATCCACAAAAAAGGAGACCCCACAATCTGCGCCAACTACCGTGGGATTAGCCTCCTCAATATCGCATATAAGGTTCTGTCGAGCGTATTGTGTGAAAGATTAAAGCCCACCGTCAACAAACTGATTGGACCTTATCAGTGTGGCTTTAGACCTGGTAAATCAACAACCGACCAGATATTCACGATGCGCCAAATCTTGGAAAAGACCCGTGAAAGGGGAATCGACACACACCACCTCTTCGTCGATTTCAAAGCTGCTTTCGACAGCACGAAAAGGAGCTGCCTTTATGCCGCGATGTCTGAATTTGGTATCCCCGCAAAACTAATACGGCTGTGTAAACTGACGTTGAGCAACACAAAAGGCTCCGTCAGAATCGGGAAGGACCTCTCCGAGCCGTTCGATACCAAACGAGGTTTCAGACAAGGCGATTCCCTATCGTGCGACTTTTTCAACCTGCTTCTGGAGAAAATAGTTCGAGCTGCAGAACTTAACAGAGAAGGTACCATCTTTTATAAGAGTGTACAACTGCTGGCGTATGCCGATGATATTGATATCATCGGCCTCAACACCCGCGCCGTTAGTTCTGCTTTCTCCAGACTGGACAAGGAAGCAAAATAAATGGGTCTGGCAGTGAACGAGGGCAAGACGAAATATCTCCTGTCATCAAACAAACAGTCGTCGCACTCGCGACTTGGCACTAACGTCACTGTTGACAGTCATAACTTTGAAGTTGTAGATAATTTCGTCTATCTTGGAACCAGCGTAAACACCACCAACAATGTCAGCCTAGAAATCCAACGCAGGATAACTCTTGCCAACAGGTGCTACTTCGGACTAAGTAGGCAATTGAGAAGCAAAGTCCTCTCTCGACAAACAAAAACCAAACTCTATAAGTCTCTCATAATTCCCGTCCTCCTATATGGTGCAGAGGCTTGGACGATGACAACAACCGATGAGTTGACGTTGCGAGTTTTCGAGAGAAAGGTTCTGCGAAAGATTTATGGTCCTTTGCGCGTTGGCCACGGCGAATATCGCATTCGATGGAACGATGAGCTGTACGAGATATACGACGACATTGACATAGTTCAGCGAATTAAAAGACAGCGGCTACGCTGGCTAGGTCATGTTGTCCGGATGGATGAAAACACTCCAGCTCTGAAAGTATTCGACGCAGTACCCGCCGCGGGAAGCAGAGGAAGAGGAAGACCTCCACTCCGTTGGAAGGACCAAGTAGAGAAGGACCTGGCCTCGCTTGGAATATCCAATTGGCGCCACGTAGCGAAGAGAAGAAACGACTGGCGCGCTGTTGTTGACTCGGCTATAATCGCGTAAGCGGTGTCTACGCCAGTAAAGAAGAAGAAGAAGAAGAAAGGTCGCACTAATAACATATACACAAGCGCGCTATTTCAGCCGCGATATATCACTACTAAGAGAATCGAAGCCGATTGATAAAAAAGCTCACTCTTAGCCTCAACCCATTTCTGGACACGAAAGGTCTGCTTCGTGCCCAAAGGTCGGCTTGCTAATTCGAGCCTAATATATAACGAACGTCATCCCATAATAATCCCAGAGAGGTCACCATTTGCCACACTGTTCCTCCACTACATCCACATCTTAAATGCTACACGCCGAACATCGTCTCATGCAACAGATGGTACGCCAGGAGTATTATATCCCCCGTCTTAAGGCTTTTCTCGCGGCATTTTTTCGCTTCGTCGTTCGACGTGGCTACCCATCAAAGATCATGAGCGATAATGGCAAAACGTTCATTGGAGCTCAACGAACCACAGAAAAGTAATTTGTGGATTTCCTAAAACAAGTGTCCCCCGACATCGTACAAAAGTACGCCCCGCAAGGTATCAATTGGCAATTTATACCCCCAAGCGCTCCTCATATGGGCGGTTTATGGGAATCAGCTGTAAAAAGCTTCAAATCCCATTTCAAACGGGTAGCTGGAAATTATAAATTCAATTACGAAGAGTTCACGACGTTATTAAATCGAATTGAAGCCGTTCTCAATTCACTGCCCCTCACCGTACTATCGCAAGACCCCTCAGATTTCACCGCCTTAACTCAAGGGCATTTTCTAAAAGGAGCACCCATCCTGGCCATTCCTGAGCCAGGCGTGGAGTCGCTATCTCTATTAAATCGATGGGAACGAATTAAAATTCTTCATCATGATTTCAGCCGCCGATGGAAGGACGAATATATAAAGGATCTCCACAAAAGATACCACTGGAAGACTCCTGAACAGGCGCCTAAACTTGAAGACTGTGCCCTCATTCATGATGATTGTCTACCCCCTACTGAGTGGCAGCTAGGCCGCATAGAAAAGCTACATTATGGCTCCGACGGTCACATACGCTTCGTGGATCTCCGTACGCAAAACGGAACACTAACCAGACCGCTCGTGAAGCTGTGGTTTTTACCAACCCCCGACGATCGCGAATCCGAAAATCGAAATAACCAAACCGATACTGTCGCGATATAATAAAATCACTAAATTTTACGCTAAAACGAGAAATACGCCAGTAACAAACCGCTAAAAAATAAAAAACCGTCAAAACCAACAAAGAAAAATCACAAAAAAAAAAAAAATGGTCGATTAATACGACGATCCGTTCATGCTACATATCGTGGCACCATTGCCCATATCAACTTATATGATAGATATGTATAACTAACCATCTCCTTTACCATAGATCACCATGGATGTAGACTCATCGGTCGCAACCCCGTCAACCGGTCGGGCTATCAATGCGCCACGCACCGGGCCTACACCAGCGCCCCGAACTGTGGCTACAACAACGCCAGCAACAACGCCGGCACCTGTACCGGCAACCGCGCCTGCAGCGGTACTTACACCCGCACCTCGCGGTGGCACCCGACCACCATCGACTACATCGAGGACTTCGGAGACCCGTCCGAAAAAGTGTCCCATCTGTCGACGCCCTCATCGTCTCCACCATTGTGGAATATTTAGGGGTATGCGGCCTTTGAAACGGCAGCAAGTTGCTCAGGCCCTCCGGCATTGCCTCAACTGCCTGTCGCACACTCATGCGATTACAGAGTGTGAGTCACGTGGGCTGTGCCAAATGTGCCACCGGCCGCATCACACGCTGCTACACCGCAGCTCGTCACGCAAAGTGAGCCATCCACCCAACCATCGCGGTATCATACCCCGATTCCGATCAGCAGCTCGACAGCCTGGGCCACCATCTCGTCGATCTACGGGTCTGAGCAGCGTTGTGTCAACGCTGCAGCAGCTGCAGTGCCTTTTAGGCTAAACAGTCGTTTAGGGTGGCCGGGATGGCTGAATGAGCACCTGACCCCCCTCCTAATATAATAAAACTATACCCCACACGTACACACCATACTCAACACATCATCTTTCATCCCACACTACGCACCACACTTAACACATCATCTCTTTATCCCACACTACATACAACAACTCAACGCATTACCATCTACACCATACCTTTCGCATCACACATGAGGACATCCCACACAATCAACAAAAGGAACTGGCGGACGGCGTCAGCTCTCTTTCTTATTCGATCCGTGCGCTTATACGTACATACGAGTACCACCGACCAGTATCCCGCTTTCGTTTCGTTTTGCCAGCAAATTAGTTGCCAACACCAAGGGTAAGTGCCGCGAGGTTTTTTCTAACGAAAAAAAAAAAGACTTCTACTTAAATACAATGTAACTATTATTTCTTTTCAGGTATTAATAACCTTCATTTGATTATTATCTTTTTTACATATTTGTCTTTTATTTCCAGGTATTAATGTTTCTCTTTAATAAATCGGTTTTCAGATATTAACTATTTTTTTAAATTATATATATTTTTATTTATATAAATTATAATAAATTTTATGTGAATATGTGAAAAAAAAATAAAAAAATGTAAAAATTTAAAAGTTTTGTTTGAAATTTTAAAAGTAGGATTAAAAAATACAACCCTGCATCAACTGTTTAAAATGTAACCCTACATCAGTCGTCGATTGGGAATATTAGAGCAGGACAGATATACTTTTTTATATGACACTGCTGAATGAGCGTAACAGAGATGTATGATATCATGTATACGTAAGTGTATATTTTAAATGATCAAATAATATTTATCTTTTCTTTCAGATGTTATCATTATTTTTATTTAATTACTCTTTCTTTTCAGATTTTATCACTATTTTTATTTAATTTATTTACAAGTGTACGCTTATTTTTATGTTGGTTTGTGTATACATTATTTGTTCGGCAATGTCGTACACATATGCATATTTATGTATGTATATATAGAGCAGTGCGCTCACACATTTTACTGATAAATGATAATATTACGATTTGAATTTGAATTGTACTTACATATGTATGTAACTATGTGCTAATATGTAGACGCGTATGAAAATTTAAATGAAGAAATGTAATTTACATACAATATTATTGTCATCCATTAAGCGTTTTAGGATATTATGATAGTATCTCATATACACATAACGAATATATATATACAAACATATTCATATGTGAAATTCTATTATATCATCAAACATAAGAAATATTTAAAAATTAACTGTTTGTGTTAATGTGTGAGTAACTGCAAATATATATTTTGAAATAGCATAACTTAATTAGAATGTTATCAGTTTTGCATGTATTCATAAGACTTCGCAAAATGATAATCATATCAATTAATATGATGGCATGTAAAACGTATAAATACATACGTACGTCTGTAATAGCAATGTATATTTCTGAGCATAATTTTCAAAGAATGCTTAGCTCTATTCACGCGCCAGTGTTAAAAATTAAAATTAAATTCTTCTTCTTAGATAGCTGTGGTGAAACACGCTCATCGCATTTTGTTAGCTTTTCAGTTCACACTCTTGCCCGTTGTTGGGCCTTCTTTATAATTTACGTCCTCTGGTGCTAGTAGTAAGAGTCTTTTCAAGAATGATGCGCGAAGTATTTATCTGGATTCTCAAAGCCATTACTTTCATAATTAATATTTTTTTTGTCGGAATTTTATAAAACAGGAACTTTAGTAATAGTTATAAGCAAATATGAAGGATTCCAAAACCATTTTCGCTGCTATTGAGCAAAATTTAGCACGTTTCCTGTCAGAAACATATGTAAAACGACTGATTTCATATGAGAATAAATAAAGAGAAATACTTTGAAGAAAAATATACAAAGTCACACAGAGATTCTCTGAGTCACATATGCGTGATTATTTTGTATTATATGAACCATTGTTTTCCGAAAAATGGTAAAAATTTTAATTTATTTTACGAAATCGGGAAAAATTAGGTAAAAATAATTTTAATTTTATTTCCCTTTAATTTTATTTTTTAATTTTCAAATAAATTAATATTTCAAATAAATTATATTTATGTGGACTATTGCAAAGTGAAGATGTGCAAAATGATCTTCATTTTTTCAAAGAAAATTGATGACCTTCTAAAAATATGCATGTTCGCATTATTTCGTTATCATTTCCATATTTGTACCAATAGAATTTCCATGGCATATACATATGTATGTTTATTATTTCTTTGGCACATTTGTCTGTATGTTTACGAAAACAAATGCCAGCAACATACATACATATGTACATACATTCATAATAACAAGTGTCGCACGCTGTGCCGAAAAAAATGAACGAATGGCCGCCAATTGTTACCGCTTCCCTTGCCGCTGTAACAGTTTCGCCTACAAACTAGCGTAAATATGTATGCATATGTATGAGCTTGCATACATCGACGCACATAGGAGCATTTACCCTCAAAAACCGGACAAAATTATTTTAAGTGATTTTATGAATGAAAATGCATGATTGAATATAATAATGCAATATATTAAAATAAAACAAGTAAGGTGGGGCTAATTTCGGGTGCAACCGAACATTTTATATTGAATATACATATATTAAAATAAAATGATAAAATGAAATTATAATAAAAAATAAGAATTCCCCCGTGTGTGTTGTTACAAAGCCTCGTCTGATTCATCAGAATGTTCAGGCAACCCTGGTTCAGTGTCGACGTGGACCTCTGGTTCCTGCGACTCGAAGAGCTTTATAGTTTCACTCGAGAAGGGTTGGCTTTTGCTTCGTTGACGTTTTCGCTGGCAACTTAAAAATGAATCAAATGTGAGAAGAAGCCTGTTTAAAATATCTTGGTTGCACTGCACCCGTGAAAATTTTCTTGCAAAGTCTTGTCGATATAGACGATAATGCTTGTTTCGAGCCTCCGCTGCTTCTTTTGATAACTGACCTATAGGTAAGATAGCGTATTTTATGATTGTTGGGCCATGTGCAAGTATTTTATGAAGAGTGGGCTTCATTGGATGCCAGGAGTAGTTCTCCACGTACATTTTTGCTGTATCTTTACAAAATATTTGAAATTTCATTACATCAATTTTATGGCCAGATGACATTGCTTCTAGAATGACCTTAAGTTTGATTATGAAATCTTGTTTTATTCCTGTAATTTCAGCAGCTAAATCTGGATGGCTGAAGAATCTTCGAGATGTGTTACCCGAATTAGAATTTCCGAAACCAGCTTTGGGCATGTCTATTAATAGCCCAGTCCTTTCCCTGTATGCTTTTTGGATTCTTTCCTTATTTTCTTTCACAAGTTTTTTCTCTTATGTGGTTCGGACTTGCCATTTCTTCAAAGGAAGTTTATAAGCAAGGTGTAATATGGTTTCAAATAAACGGATTCTAGCGTAGAAAATTGACAAACCAATTTTTAATGACTTGGGATCTTCCTCATTAGTACTTTCGAAGTTATTGAAACTTTTTGACGTTTTCCAACATATGTAACATCTCATGGTAGAAGTGGTATCGGTAGCCGCATTGCAAACCTTTGCGTCAACCATTGTTGGAAGCAATGTATGTCGCACGAAAATATCTCGTATTGGATTGGGTATTTTGGTCACCAGCAATCGTTTTTCCTGATTCTCTACGTATAATATCTCTTCTTTTGTGACATTGACAGTTTCATGCAGAAATCAAATTCGAATTCGAATTGGTCGGCAGAAACGAATAGATGAAGGTGTAGGATTTTGCCAAAGAACTTTTTTGGTGTCACCTAAATGTGACTGCAACCACAAGGGAACCATTGAACTCTGAAATATGTTGGAGTCGTCATCGTCAGGAGAGCTAAAGAGCGAGTATTTTTGTTGATATACAACTTGATGTGAACCATCGCAACCCCATTTTGAAATAAGGTCAAGATTCTCTAATTCGGCTACCGTGCAGTTTTGAAGAAGCTGGATAACAGCTTTTCTTTGCTTCTCTAAAAAGCGTATAACAAGGAAAAATACCCTTGTTTGATTCGTGTAATAACTCCCACTGTTTTCTTGTAAAATCACCTTCAACAAATATTTGTAAGGCTTCA
Source organism: Bactrocera correcta (assembly GCA_027475135.1). Classification (NCBI taxonomy): domain Eukaryota; kingdom Metazoa; phylum Arthropoda; class Insecta; order Diptera; family Tephritidae; genus Bactrocera; species Bactrocera correcta. The sequence goes on along the minus strand of CM050327.1, from coordinate 68,813,395 downwards.
GCAGGTTGTGCTTTTTTATTTCTGGCTTCTGAGCTTCTATTATTTTTTTGTATTTCATGGCTATTGTAGGTGTAGAAGAAAGTTTAGACGCAGCAGCCTTATCTTTATTTATTTTCGAAATAATATTATCTCGTCTAGTTCAATTAATTTTTTCTGAATTACGCTCTCTTTCTTAAATTATGTCACTATTCCTAGATTGTGTTCACCTTTGCATTAAAGATTTCTTAAACATAGTAGGGGTATTCTCTTGCTCTTGCAAGATTGCAGATTGCAAAAATACTATACCGAAATATACAGGGCACGAGAGCACCCATTGCAGAATTTAGTGATATATGAGCGACTGATTCAGTCAATTTATTGTAAATGACTATTGTGCATGGCTATTGTGAATTGGCGCACCTTCTGCATACGTTTTTGACAAAAAAAACTATAACAAAACTTTATAATTTAAATAGAAATTATAAAATCTAATTAAAATTTACCTTTCTCAACAATTTAACGACGTAATATGTCTTTATGTAAAATGGCAACTACAACAGGGTTGCAATTTTATTTTTGCGTGACATTGCACGCAAATATACATGGGTTTTGGTCTGACATATTTCACAGCCCTTGCAAATATTTTTCCGCGTGTGTTTGTTGTTGTGCCGTTGTAAATCTGCAATGCTTGCACCGTGCACCGAGATTTGCAAGAGCAAGAGAATACCCGTAGTTTGTTTCATATTAAACAGTTTCACTTTTTATATTTTTAAAAATTCTTTTACATATGTGAATATATTAATATTGTTTCTTAAAATTAATTCTTACTCTAGTAGCAGGAACATTCTCCTGGGCAGGCGGCTAACGTTTTGCGTTTCCCGTTTGCTATTGTCGACTAGGGTTCCTCTTTTCCAGCACTTCTGTTGAGTCCTAGCCCAAGTCTTCGCCGTCTATGGGGTGGTAAGTATTATCCTTGTCTTCTAATAGCAGCCGCTGAGTATTACGACAGCACAAACTTTTTAACCAAAACTTATGGATACACCCGCGAATTGTATTGATACGATTTACTAAACACGACTAGCGAAGGCCCCCCGTTGGGCACCAGTTAAGAAATTTTATGTAAATTTCTTTTTAAAAAAATTGTATGTATTACTTCATGGTTGGGTTACAGAACTAAGACTAAAACTTATAAATTAATTTACTTAAAAGCTAAGCTAAGTTGCACTGGCCAACTGCTGACTTGATGTTGTCAATTCTCCGAATTGACTTATTTGGGTTGCGCGTATTGGATTTCCTCTTCACAACGAAAAATGAGCTTTACTGTGGGAAATATTGTGCAACCAAAGATGCATTTCCGCTATGCTTTACTCATTATTGCTGATTACGCATTATTATTATTTAGCAATTGTTTACATTTGCCATGTTAACATGTATGTATGTAGAGCAGTGCTCTCACACTTTTTACTGATAAATGGATATTGATAAATGTATAATGATAAATAGATATTACCGATTTAATTTGAATTGTACTTACATATGTATGTAACTATGTGCTAATATTTAGATGCGTATGAAAATTTAAATGAAGAAATGAAATTTACATACAATATTATAGTAATATTTTAATTAACTACAAATATATAATTTGAAAATAGCATAATTTAGTTATAATGATATCAGTTTCGCATGTATTCATAAAAATTCGCAAAATGATAATCATGTCAATTAATATGATGGCACGTAAACGTTTAAAAATATAAGCAAAAGGCCAACATACGTCTGTAATAGCAATGTATATTTCTGAGCATAATTTTCATTGAATTCTCAGCTCTGTTCACTCATCTTTGTTAGAATTTATCCTTCTGAGTTTGCTGTTAGCCAAAAATATTTTTACGTTCTCTGTATCATACCCCGATTCCGATCAGCAGCTCGACAGCCTGGGCCACCATCGCGTCGATCTACGGGTCTGAGCAGCGTTGTGTCAACGCTGCAGCAGCTGCAGTGCCTTTTAGGCTAAACAGTCGTTTAGGGTGGCCGGGATGGCTGAATGAGCACCTGACCCCCCTCCTAATATAATAAAACTATACCCCACACGTACACACCATACTCAACACATCATCTTTCATCCCACACTACGCACCACACTTAACACATCATCTCTTTATCCCACACTACATACAACAACTCAACGCATTACCATCTACACCATACCTTTCGCATCACACATGAGGACATCCCACACAATCAACAAAAGGAACTGGCGGACGGCGTCAGCTCTCTTTCTTATTCGATCCGTGCGCTTATACGTACATACGAGTACCACCGACCAGTATCCCGCTTTCGTTTCGTTTTGCCAGCAAATTAGTTGCCAACACCAAGGGTAAGTGCCGCGAGGTTTTTTCTAACGAAAAAAAAAAGACTTCTACTTAAATACAATGTAACTATTATTTCTTTTCAGGTATTAATAACCTTCATTTGATTATTATCTTTTTTACATATTTGTCTTTTATTTCCAGGTATTAATGTTTCTCTTTAATAAATCGGTTTTCAGATATTAACTATTTTTTTAAATTATATATATTTTTATTTATATAAATTATAATAAATTTTATGTGAATATGTGAAAAAAAAATAAAAAAATGTAAAAATTTAAAAGTTTTGTTTGAAATTTTAAAAGTAGGATTAAAAAATACAACCCTGCATCAACTGTTTAAAATGTAACCCTACATCAGTCGTCGATTGGGAATATTAGAGCAGGACAGATATACTTTTTTATATGACACTGCTGAATGAGCGTAACAGAGATGTATGATATCATGTATACGTAAGTGTATATTTTAAATGATCAAATAATATTTATCTTTTCTTTCAGATGTTATCATTATTTTTATTTAATTACTCTTTCTTTTCAGATTTTATCACTATTTTTATTTAATTTATTTACAAGTGTACGCTTATTTTTATGTTGGTTTGTGTATACATTATTTGTTCGGCAATGTCGTACACATATGCATATTTATGTATGTATATATAGAGCAGTGCGCTCACACATTTTACTGATAAATGATAATATTACGATTTGAATTTGAATTGTACTTACATATGTATGTAACTATGTGCTAATATGTAGACGCGTATGAAAATTTAAATGAAGAAATGTAATTTACATACAATATTATTGTCATCCATTAAGCGTTTTAGGATATTATGATAGTATCTCATATACACATAACGAATATATATATACAAACATATTCATATGTGAAATTCTATTATATCATCAAACATAAGAAATATTTAAAAATTAACTGTTTGTGTTAATGTGTGAGTAACTGCAAATATATATTTTGAAATAGCATAACTTAATTAGAATGTTATCAGTTTTGCATGTATTCATAAGACTTCGCAAAATGATAATCATATCAATTAATATGATGGCATGTAAAACGTATAAATACATACGTACGTCTGTAATAGCAATGTATATTTCTGAGCATAATTTTCAAAGAATGCTTAGCTCTATTCACGCGCCAGTGTTAAAAATTAAAATTAAATTCTTCTTCTTAGATAGCTGTGGTGAAACACGCTCATCGCATTTTGTTAGCTTTTCAGTTCACACTCTTGCCCGTTGTTGGGCCTTCTTTATAATTTACGTCCTCTGGTGCTAGTAGTAAGAGTCTTTTCAAGAATGATGCGCGAAGTATTTATCTGGATTCTCAAAGCCATTACTTTCATAATTAATATTTTTTTTGTCGGAATTTTATAAAACAGGAACTTTAGTAATAGTTATAAGCAAATATGAAGGATTCCAAAACCATTTTCGCTGCTATTGAGCAAAATTTAGCACGTTTCCTGTCAGAAACATATGTAAAACGACTGATTTCATATGAGAATAAATAAAGAGAAATACTTTGAAGAAAAATATACAAAGTCACACAGAGATTCTCTGAGTCACATATGCGTGATTATTTTGTATTATATGAACCATTGTTTTCCGAAAAATGGTAAAAATTTTAATTTATTTTACGAAATCGGGAAAAATTAGGTAAAAATAATTTTAATTTTATTTCCCTTTAATTTTATTTTTTAATTTTCAAATAAATTAATATTTCAAATAAATTATATTTATGTGGACTATTGCAAAGTGAAGATGTGCAAAATGATCTTCATTTTTTCAAAGAAAATTGATGACCTTCTAAAAATATGCATGTTCGCATTATTTCGTTATCATTTCCATATTTGTACCAATAGAATTTCCATGGTATATACATATGTATGTTTATTATTTCTTTGGCACATTTGTCTGTATGTTTACGAAAACAAATGCCAGCAACATACATACATATGT
>CM050327.1:68652699-68808568 GCA_027475135.1 Bactrocera correcta | reverse complement strand
TGAGGCATTTCGATATCGATTGCTAAATGTGTATATACAAGAAAATCGACTTTATACCCAAATATATGATAACGGAATTCTTCTACATGCACTGCCGTTATGCCGTTAAGGCGTTTGTATACTTCAGTAAGATAAAGGGGGTTTATTAACTTAAATATGTTAAACTAATGATTTGAGGCATTTCGATATCGATTGCTAAATGTGTGTATACAAGAATATCGACTTTATACCCAAATATATGATAACGGAATTCTTCTACATGCACTGCCTTTATGCCGTTAAAACTTTTGTAGACTTCAGTGCGTTAAAGCAGGTTTGTTAACTTAAATATGTTAAACTAATGATTTGAAGCATTTCGATTTCTATTGCTAAATGAGTATATACAAGAAAATCGACTTTATACCTAAATATAAGATTACGGAATTCTTCTACATGCACTGCCGTTATGCCGTTAAGGCGTTTGTAGACTTCAGTAAGATACAGAGGGTTAATTAACTTAAATATGTTAAACTAATGATTTGAGGCATTTCGATATCGATTGTTAAATGTGTATATACAAGAAAATCGACTTTATACCCAAATATATGATAACGGAATTCTTCTACATGCACTGCCGTTATGCCGTTAAGGCGTTTGTAGACTTCAGTAAGATAAAGGGGGTTAATTAACTTAAATATGTTAAACTAATGATTTGAGGCATTTCGATATCGATTGCTAAATGTGTATATACAACAAAATCGACTTTATACCTAAATATAAGGTTACGGAATTCTTCCAAATGCACTGCCGTTATACCGTTATGGTTTTATGTTAACTTCAGTTAGTTAAAGAAGCTTTATTAACTTAAATATGTTAAACCAGTTATTTGGAGCATTTCGATATCGATTGCTTAATGCATATATACAAGAAAATCGACTTTATACCTAAATATAGGATAACGTAATTCTTCTAAATGCTTTGCCGTTATGCAATTAAGGCGTTTGTAGACTTCAGTAAGATAAAGAGGGTTAATTAACTTAAAAATGTTAAACGAATGATTTGAGGCATTTCGATATCGACTGCTAAATGTGTATGTACAAGAAAATAGACTTTATACCTAAATATATGATAACGGAATTCTTCTACATGCACTGCCGTTATGCCGTTAAGGCGTTTGTAGACTTCAGTAAGATAAAGAGGGTTAATTAGCTTAAATATGTTAAACTAATGATTTGAAGCATTTCGATATCGATTGCTAGATGTGTATATACAACAAAATCGACCTTATATCTAAATAGAGGATAACGTAATTCTTCTCAATGCTTTGCCGTTATGCAATTAAGGCTTTTGTAGACTTCAGTAAGATAAAGAGTGTTACTTAACTTAAATGTGTTAAACGAATGATTTGAGGCATTTCGATATCGACTGCTAAATGTGTATGTACAAGAAAATCGACTTTATACCTAAATATATGATAACAGAATTCTTCCAAATGCACTGCCGTTATGCCGTTATGGCTTTATGTTAACTTCAGTTCGTTTAAGAAGGTTTATTAACATAGATAAGTTACACTAGTTATTTGAAGCATTTCGAAATCGATTGCTTAATGCATATATACAAGAAAATCGACTTTCTACCTAAATATAAGTTTACGGAATTCTTCTAAATGCACTGCCGTTATGCCGTTATGGCTTTATGTTAACTTCAGTTCGTTAAAGAAGGTTTATTAACTTAGATATGTTACACCAGTTATTAGAAGCATTTCGAAATCGATTGCTTAATGCATATATACAAGAAAATCGACTTTATACCTAAATATAAGATTACGGAATTCTTCAAAATATACTGTCGTTATGCCGCCATGGCTTTATATGAACTTCAATATGTTAAAGAAGGTTAATTAACTTAAATATGTTAAACTAATGATTTGAGGCATTTCGATATCGATTGCTAAATGTGTATATACAACAAAATCGACTTTATACCTAAATATAGGATTACGTAATTCCTCTATTTGCTTTGCCGTTATGCCGTTAAAACGTTTGTAGACTTCAGTAAGATAAAGAGGGTTAATTAACTTAAATATATTAAAGTAATGATTTGAAGCATTTCTATATCGATTGCTAAATGAGTATATACAAGAAAATCGACTTTATACCTAAATATAAGATTAGGTAATTCTTCTAAATGCTTTGCCGTTATGCCGTTAAGGCGTTTGTAGACTTCAGTAAGGTAAAGAGGGTTGATTAACTTAAATATGTTAAACAATGATTTGAGGCATTTCGATATCGATTGCTAAATGTGCATGTACAAGAAAATCGACTTTATACCTAAATATATGATAACGGAATTCTTCTACATGCACTGCCGTTATGCCGTTAAGGCGTTTGTAGACTTCAGTAAGATAAAGGGGGTTTATTAACTTAAATATGTTAAACTAATGATTTGAGGCATTTCGATATCGATTGCTAAATGTGCATGTACAAGAAAATCGACTTTATACCTAAATATATGATAACGGAATTCTTCTACATGCACTGCCGTTATGCCGTTAAGGCGTTTGTAGACTTCAGTAAGATAAAGAGGGTTAATTAGATTAAATATGTTAAACTAATGATTTGAAGCATTTCGGTATCGATTGCTAGATGTGTATATACAACAAAAGCGACTTTATACCTAAATATAAGATTACGTAATTCTTCTAAATGCTTTGCCGTTATGCCGTTAAAACGTTTGTAGACTTCAGTAAGATAAAGAGGGTTAATTAACTTAAATATGTTAAACTAATGATTTGAAGCATTTCTATATCGATTGCTAAATGAGTATATACAACAAAATCGACTTTATACCTAAATATAAGATTACGTAATTCTTCTAAATGCTTTGCCGTTATGCCGTTAAGATGTTTGTAGACTTCAGTAAAATAAAGAGGGTTAATTAACTTAAATATGTTAAACTAATGCCTTGAAGCTATTCGATTTCGATTGCTAAATGTGTATATGCAAGAAAATCGACTTTATACCTAAATATAAGATTACGGAATTCTTCCAAATGCACTGCCGTTATACCGTTATGGTTTTATGTTAACTTCAGTTAGTAAAAGAAGCTTTATTAACTTAAATAAGTTAAACCAGTTATTTGAAGCATTTCGATATCGATTGCTTAATGCATATATACAAGAAAATCGACTTTATACCTAAATATAGGATAACGTAATTCTTCTAAATGCTTTGCCGTTATGCAATTAAGGCGTTTGTAGACTTCAGTAAGATAAAGGGGGTTTATTAACTTAAATATGTTAAACAAATGATTTGAGGCATTTCGATATCGACTGCTAAATGTGTATGTACAAGAAAATCGACTTTATACCTAAATATATGATAACGGAATTCTTCTACATGCACTGCCGTTATGCCGTTAAGGCGTTTGTAGACTTCAGTTAGATAAAAAGGGTTAATTAACTTAAATATATTGAACTAATGATTTGAGGCATTTCGATATCGATTGCAAAATGTGTATGTACAAGAAAATCGACTTTATACCTAAATATATGATAACGGAATTCTTCTACATGCACTGCCGTTATGCCGTTAAGGCGTTGGTAGACTTCAGTAAGATAAAGAGGGTTTATTAACTTAATCATGTTAAACCAGTTATTTGAAGCATTTCGATTTCGATTGCTAAATGAGTATATACAAGAAAAGCGACTTTATACCGAAATATAAGATTACGTAATTCTTCTAAATGCTTTGCCGTTATGCCGTTAAGGCGTTTGTAGACTTCAGTAAGATAAAGAGGGTTAATTATCTTAAATATGTTAAACTAATGATTTGAAGCATTTCGATTTCGATTGCTAAATGAGTATATACAGGAAAATCGACTTTATACCTAAATATAAGATTACGTAATTCTTCTAAATGCTATGCCGTTATGCCGTTAAGGCGTTTGTAGACTTCAGTAAGATAAAGAGGGTTAATTAGCATAAATATGTTAAACTAATGATTTGAGGCATTTCGATATCGATTGCTAAATGTTTATGTACAAGAAAATCGACTTTATACCTAAACATATGATAACGGAATTCTTCTACATGCACTGCCGTTATGCCGTTAAGGCGTTTGTAGATTTCAGTAAGATAAAGGGGGTTAATTAACTTAAATATGTTAAACTAATGATTTGAGGCATTTCGATATCGATTGCTAAATGTGTATATACAAGAAAATCGACTTAATACCTAAATATAACATTACGGAATTCTTCCAAATGTACTGTCGTTATGCCACCATGGCTTTATATCAACTTCAATACGTTAAAAATGGTTAATTAACTTAAATATGTTAAACTAATGATTTGAAGCATTTAGATATCGATTGCTAAATGTGCATTTACAACAAAATCGACTTTATACCTAAATATAAGCTTACGGAATTCTTCTAAATGCACTGCCGTTATGCCGCCATGGCTTTATGTTAACTTCGTTGCTTTAAAGAAGCTTTATTAACTTAAATATGTTAAACTTATGATTTGAAGATTTTCGAAATCGATTGCTAAATGCATATACACAACAAAATCGACTTTATACCTAAATATAAGATTACGGAATTCTTCCAAATGCACTGCCGTTATGCCGTTATGCCGTAACTTCGTTGCTTTAAAGAAGCTTTATTAACCTAAATATGTTAAACTTATGATTTGAAGATTTTTGAAATCGATTGCTAAATGCATATACACAACAAAATCGACTTTATACCTAAATATAAGATTACGGAATTCTTCCAAATGCACTGCCGTTATGCCGTTATGGCTTTATGTTAACTTCAGTTCGTTTAAGAAGGTTTTTTAACTTAGATATGTTACACTAGTTATTTGAAGCATTTCGATATCGATTGCTAAATGAGTATATACAAGAAAATCGACTTTATACCTAAATATATGATAACGGAATTCTTCTACATGCACTGCCGTTATGCCGCCGTGGCTTTGTGTTAACTTCAGTGCGTTAAAGTAGGTTTGTTAACTTAAATATGTTAAACTAATGATTTGAAGCATTTCGATTTCGATTGCTATATGAGTATATACAAGAAAATGGACTTTATACATAAGTATAATATAACGGAATTCTTCTAATTGCTTTGCCGTTATGCCGTTAAGGCGTTTGTAGACTTAAGTAAGATAGAGTGGGTTAATTAACTTAAATATATTAAACTAATGATTTGAGGCATTTCGATATCGATTGCTAAATGTGTATATACAAGAAAATCGACTTTATACCCAAATATAATATTACGGAATTCTTCTAAATGCTTTGCCGTTATGCCGTTAAGGCGTTTGTAGACTTCAGTGAGTTAAAGAAGGTTTATTAACTTAAATGTGATAAACTAATGATTTGAAGCATTTCGATATCGATTGCTAAATGTGTATATACAAGAAAATCGACTTTATACCTAAATATAAGATTAAGGAATTCTTCCAAATGTACTGTTGTTATGCCGCCATGGCTCTATGTCAACTTCAATACGTTAAAGAAGGTTAATTAACTTAAATATGTTAAACTAATGATTTGAAGCATTTTGATATCAACTGCTAAATGTGTAAATGCAAGAAAATCGACTTTACACCTAAATATAAAATTATAACATTACGGAATACTTCTAATGCACTGCCGTTATGCCGCCATGGCTTCATGTCACCTTCGGTAGGTTAAAGATGGTAATTTAACTTAAATATCTTAAACTAATGATATGAAGCATTTCGATATCGATTGCTAAATGTGCTAGTACAAGAAACTTGACTTTATACCTAAACATAGGATAACGGAATTCTTCTACATGCACTGCCGTTATGCCGCCATGGCTTTATATCAACTTCAATACGTTAAAGAAGGTCGATATGTTAAACTTATGAGTTGAAGCATCTCGATATCCATTGCTAAATGTGTATATACAACAAAATCGAATTTATAACTAAACATGAGATTACGGAATTCTTCTACGTGCACTGCCGTTATACCGCCATGGCTTTGTGTTAATTTCAGTGCGTTAAAGAAGCCTTATTAACTTAAATATGTTAAAATAATGAATTGAAGCATTTCGATATCGATTTCTAAATGCATATGTACAAGAAAATCGACTTTATACCTAAATATAAAATTACGGAATTCTTCCAAATTACTGTCGTTATGGCGCCATGGCTTTATTTCACCTTCAATATGTTAAAGATGGTTAGTTAACTTTAATATGTTAAACTAATGATTTGAAGCATTTCGATATCGACTGCTAAATGTGTATATACAAGAAAATCGACTTTATACCTAAATATAAGATTACGGAATTCTTCCAAATGTACTGTCGTTATGCCACCATGGTTTGTATCAACTTCAATATGTTAAAGATGGTTAATTAACTTTAATATGTTAAACTAATGATTTGAAGCATTTCGATATCGATTGCTAAATGTGTATATACAAGAAAATCGACTTTATACCTAAATATAAGATTAGGGAATTCTTCTACTTGCACTGCCGTTATGCCGCCATGGCTTCATGTCACCTTCGGTAGGTTAAAGATGGTAATTTAACTTAAATATCTTAAACTAATGATTTGAAGCATTTCGATATCGATTGCTAAATGTGCTAGTACAAGAAACTTGACTTTATACCTAAACATAGGATAACGGAATTCTTCCAAATGCACTGCCGTTATTCCGCCATGGCCTTATGTTAACATCGGTTAGTTAAAGAAGGTTTATTAACTTAAATATGTTCAACCAGTTATTTGAAGAATTTCGATATCGATTGCTTAATGCATATATACAAGAAAATCGACTTTATACCTAAATACAAAAATACGGAATTCTTCCAAATTACTGTCGTTATGGCGCCATGGCTTTATTTCACCTTCAATACGTTAAAGATGGTTAATTAACTTAAATATGTTAAACTAATGATTTGAAGCATTTCGATATCGATTTCTAAATGCATATATACCAGAAAATCGACTTTATACCTAAATATAAGATTACGGAATTCTTCCAAATTACTGTCGTTATGGCGCCATGGCTTTATATCAACTTCAATAAGTTAAAGATGGTTAATTAACTTAAATATGTTAAACTAATGAGTTGAACCATCTCGATATCGGTTGCTAATGTGTATATACAACAAAATCGACTTTATACATAAATATAAGATTACGGAATTCTTCTAAATGCACTGCCGTTATGCCGCCATGGCTTTGTATCAACTTCAATATGTTAAAGATGGTTAATTAACTTTAATATGTTAAACTAATGATTTGAACCATTTCGATATCGATTGCTAAATGTGTATATACAAGAAAATCGACTTTATACCTAAATATAAGATTACGGAATTCTTCCAAATTACTGTCGTTATGGCGCCATGGCTGTATTTCACCTTCAATACGTTAAAGATGGTTAATTAACTTAAATATGTTAAACTAATGATTTGAAGCATTTCGATATCGATTTCTAAATGCATATATACCAGAAAATCGACTTTATACCTAAATATAAGATTACGGAATTCTTCCAAATTACTGTCGTTATGGCGCCATGTCTTTATTTCACCTTCAATATGTTAAAGATGGTTAATTAAGTTTAATATGTTAAACTAATAATTTGAAGCATTTCGATATCGATTGCTAAATGTGTATATACAAGAAAATCGACTTTATACCTAATTATAAGATTACGGAATTCTTCCAAATGTACTGTCGTTATGCCACCATGGTTTGTATCAACTTCAATACGTTAAAGAAGGTTAATTATTTTAAATATGTTAAACTAATGATTTGAACCATTTCGATATCGATTGCTAAATGTGTATATACAAGAAAATCGACTTTATACCTAAATATAAAATTATAACATTACGAAGTTCTTCTAAATGCACTGCCGTTATACCGTTAAGGCTTTATGTAGACCTCATTAAGCTAAAAAATGTTTATTAACTTAATATGTTAAACTTATGATTTGAAACATTTCGATATCGATTGCTAAATGTGTATATACAAAAAAATCGAATTTATACCTATATATAAGATGTTATGCCGCCATGGCTTTGTGCAAACTTCAGTGCGTTAAAGTAGGTTTGTTAACTCAAATATGTTAAACTAATGATTTGAAGCATTTCAAAATCGATTGCTAGATGCATATGTACAAGAAAATCGACTTCCTACCTAAATATAAGGTTACGGAATTCTTCCAAATGTACTGTCGTTATGTCGCCATGGCTTTATCTCACCTTCAATACGTTAAAGAAGGTTAATTAACTTAAATATGTTAAACTATTGAGTTGAAGATTTTCGAAATCGATTGCTAAATGCATATATACAACAAAATCGACTTTATACCTAAATATAAGATTACGGAATTCTTCTAAATGCACTGCCGTTATACCGTTAAGGCTTTATGTAAACTTCAATAAGCTAAAAAATGTTTATTATTTTAATATGTTAAATTAATGATTTGAAGCATTTCAATATCGATATCTATATGTGTATATAAAACAAAATCGACTTTATACCTAAATAAAAGGTTACGGAATTCTTCTACGTGCACTGCCGTAATACCGCCGTGGCTATATGCCAAATGCAGATCGTTAAAGAAGGTTTATTAACTTAAATGTGTTAAGCTAATGAGTAGAAGCATCTCGATATCGATCGCTAAATGTGTATATTACACCTAAATATAAGATTACGGAATTCTTCCAAATGCACTGCCGTTATACTGGCTTTATGTAAACTTCAGTAAGCTAAAAAATGTTTATTAACTTAATACGTTAAACTAATGGGTTAAAGCATCTCGATATCGATTGCTAAATGAGTATATACAACAAAATCGACTTTATACCCAAATATAAGATTACGGAATTCTTCCAAATGCACTTCCGTTATACCGTTATGGCTTTATGTAAACTTCAGTAAGATAAAGAAGGTTAATTAACTTAAATATGTTAAACTAATGATTTGAAGCATTTCGTTATCGATTGCTAAATGTGTATATAAAAGAAAATCGAATTTATACCTAAATATGAGATTACGGAATTCTTCTAAATGCACTGCCGTTATGCCGCCATGGCTTTATCTCAACTTCAATACGTTGAAGAAGCTTAATTAACTTAAATATGTTAAACTAATGATTTGAAGCAATTCGATATCGATTCCTAAATGCATATATACAAGAAAATCGACTTTATACCTAAATATAAGATTACGGAATTCTTCCAAATGTACTGTCGTTATGCCGCCGTGGCTTTATATCAACTTTAATATGTTAAAGATGGTTAGTTAAATTAAATATGTTAAACTAATAATTTGAAGCATTTTGATATCGATTTCTAAATGCATATATACAAGAAAATCGACTTTATACCTAAATATAAGATTACGGAATTCTTCCAAATTACTGTCGTTATGGCTCCATGGCTTTATTTCACCTTATGATTTGAAGCATTTCGATATCGACTTCTAAATGCATATATACAAGAAAATCGACTTTATACCTAAATATAAGCTTACGGACTTCTTCCAAATTACTGTCGTTATGGCGCCATGGCTTTATTTCACCTTCAATACGTTAAAGATGGTTAATTAACTTTAATATGTTAAACTAATGATTGATAGATAGATACCCAGAGTTGAAGAGGGAAGCGAGACGCATTTGTAGACAGAAAAAGAAAGAGGCCGAAATGCGTGAGTACGAAGAGCTTGATAAGCTGGCCGACAGGGTTAATGCTCGGAAATTCTACGAAAAGATGCGGCGGCTTACAGAAGGTTTCAAGACCGGAGCATACTCTTGTAGAACCCCCAAAGGTGATCTAGTTACCGATGCCCAGAGCATACTTAAATTATGGAGGGAACACTTCTCCAGCCTGCTGAATGGCAGTGAACGCACAACACCAGGAGAAAGCGAACCCGATTCCCCAATCGATGACGATGGAGCAGACGTTCCATTGCCCGACCATGAAGAAGTTCGAATAGCAATTGCCCGCCTGAAAAACAACAAAGTGGCAGGGGCCGATGGATTGCCGGCCGAGCTATTCAAACACGGCGGCGAATAGCTGATAAGGTGCATGCATCAGCTTCTTTGCAAAATATGGTCGGACGAAAGTATGCCCAACGATTGGAATTTAAGTGTGCCATGCCCAATACACAAAAAAGGAGACCCCACAATCTGCGCCAACTACCGTGGGATTAGCCTCCTCAATATCGCATATAAGGTTCTGTCGAGCGTATTGTATGAAAGATTAAAGCCCACCGTCAACAAACTGATTGGACCTTATCAGTGTGGCTTTAGACCTGGTAAATCAACAACCGACCAGATATTCACGATGCGCCAAATCTTGGAAAAGACCCGTGAAAGGAGAATCGACACACACCACCTTTTCGTCGATTTCAAAGCTGCTTTCGACAGCACGAAAAGGAGCTGCCTTTATGCCGCGATGTCTGAATTTGGTATCCCCGCAAAACTAATACGGCTGTGTAAACTGACGTTGAGCAACACAAAAAGCTCCGTCAGAATCGGGAAGGACCTCTCCGAGCCGTTCGATACCAAACGAGGTTTCAGACAAGGCGATTCCCTATCGTGCGACTTTTTCAACCTGCTTCTGGAGAAAATAGTTCGAGCTGCAGAACTTAACAGAGAAGGTACCATCTTTTATAAGAGTGTACAACTGCTGGCGTATGCCGATGATATTGATATCATCGGCCTCAACACCCGCGCCGTTAGTTCTGCTTTCTCCAGACTGAACAAGGAAGCAACTCAAATGGGTCTGGCAGTGAACGAGGGCAAGACGAAATATCTCCTGTCATCAAACAAACAGTCGTCGCACTCGCGACTTGGCACTCACGTCACTGTTGACAGTCATAACTTTGAAGTTGTAGATAATTTCGTCTATCTTGGAACCAGCGTAAACACCACCAACAATGTCAGCCTAGAAATCCAACGCCGGATAACTCTTGCCAACAGGTGCTACTTCGGACTAAGTAGGCAATTGAGAAGCAAAGTCCTCTCTCGACAAACAAAAACCAAACTCTATAAGTCTCTCATAATTCCCGTCCTCCTATATGGTGCAGAGGCTTGGACGATGACAACAACCGATGAGTTGACGTTGCGAGTTTTCGAGAGAAAGGTTCTTTCTGTAACATAAGTGTCTAAGTGTACGGTCAACAATCGAGTGTGCTCCTCAATTTGTGTTAACTTACGTGAATTCCAGGCTGTGAAAGCTTACAGGCAGATCGCTGGAGATCCTCATCATCGTTGGCACCTCGCGCACAACAATTTGCTTGGTGCGTTGGTGTTTGGAACCCATAAATATTTGATTTTAAAATCTTAGAATTATAAAACAAAAAAAAAAAAAAAAAAAAAAAAACACTCAATTAATTTTTGCGGAAAAATTCTCCTTCGCATATCTGAAGTGCTTATCAGCTGTTTCTGTCACACGGCAAATCATCTGTCTACGCAGAGTTGTAAGTGGTCAGGATCATTTGTACGCCCACAGTCGGTAAAGCAGTTGATAAGGCAGTTCATATAACTTAACGTAACCTGAGAACGTTAACGTTAAACACAAAGAAACACTTACGTGTATCTTAAAATAAAAAAAAAAAAATAAAAAAATAAATAAAAAATAAATAACTAAAAATATTAAAAATATATATATATAAAAAAAATACTAATAATAATAAATATATAAATTATAACCAAAAAAAAAAAAAAATTAAATGATTCAATGATCATGAGCCAAAGCGATATCCGTGCCCAGAGACAACGCGAACAAGATGCACGCCGGCTCTCCGTCCAGCGCAACAACGCATACTTTTCGATCAGGTCTCAGAGTGACAGTGAAAGCGCAACACCAAACTCATCGTCCACGCTTCAACCCCCTCCAAATCTAAAAGTCCGATCTTGTTCAATGTCAACGATTCCAACGCCAGAGCTCGTTATGGCTGATGTTCTACAAGTTGAGGTCGGTGCATGCTCTGACTTCGGCAACAAAGCGCAAGATAAGAAAACCCAAACACCTAAAAAAGTGGCTATACAAACCGGAATGGATCGGTACATTACCATTAAGCGTAAGCTTAGTCCGCAAAACTCAACAAACGCTAAGCAAAAAATAAGCCGAGGAAATGCATCTGAGCCATTAAACTCAAATCGATTTGCGCTTTTAGGTGACAACGTTGACGGTGAGAGTAACAAAACTCCTGAAAGTCCTACAAAAGTCACCAAACCTCCGCCAATATACGTAAGAGAGGAAAACTCTGGCGCTCTCGTTAAAATATTTACTGAACTTATCGGCAATAATAACTTTCATATAGTTCCGCTGTCGAAGGGAAACATTCGAGAAACGAAAGTGCAAATATACTCCGAACATAACTTTCGTACATTGTCAAAATACCTAAATGAGAAAAAGATTAAATTCTACACTTATCAACTTAAAAGTGCGAGAGGCCTGCAAGTTGTTATTAAAGGTATTGAGCCAAGTGTAGAACCCATGGAAATTCACGAAGCACTTAAGGATCACGGTTTTAACCCCAAAAATGTTGCAAATATTTTTAATAAAAAGAAAATCCCACAGCCTATGTTCAAAGTTGAGTTAGAACCAGAAAACAAACAACTTGGAAAAAATTGTGTGCACCCCATTTACAAACTACAATATTTGCTACATCGTAGGATCACGGTGGAGGAACCGCATAAAAGAAACGGCCCTGTACAATGCACCAATTGCCAAGAGTATGGCCACACCAGCTCTTACTGCACACTTCGCGCAGTATGTGTAGTTTGTGGAGAGTTGCATGATTCTGCCACCTGCACGTCAAACAAAAAAGACCCAAATGCAAAAAAGTGTGGAAACTGCGGTGGAAACCACACAGCAAACTACAGAGGATGTCCAGTCTACAAGGAGCTAAAAAATCGGATCAACCAACGCGTAGTCTCCGAACGCAATCATAATGTACCGAACGTTGTATCCTCCAATATGAATCCGCTGACAGCTCCATCAAAAACCGTCACGGGCGTATCGTTTGCAAACGTCCTAAAATCAGGCCTAGGAAAACCCATAACTACAGCAACAGCGAGTCTTATTGAGCCGCAAGAACAGCAGCCCCACGTTCAATCTGGTAGTCAATCGAATATCGAAGCAATGATAGCGTCAATGCAAAATAGCATGATGAACTTCATAACATTCATGCAGAACACAATGCAAGAACTCATGCGAAATCAAAACACATTGCTGCAACTGCTTGCTAACCAAAGTTCAAAATAATGAGCTCGCTTAAAATTGTTTTATGGAATGCAAATGGTATACCTCGCCATAAACTGGAGCTGGCAAAATTTCTCAAAGACAAGGAAATAGATATAATGCTTCTTGCAGAAACTCACCTAACCAATAAATACAACTTTAATGTATCGGGATATACCTTCTATTGTACGAATCATCCAGATGGAAAGGCGCATGGTGGAACTGGTATCTTAATCAGAAGTCGCATTAAACACCATTCTTTAACTGGAACTGCTGAAAATTATCTGCAAGCAACATCAATATGCGTGCAGACAAAGCAAGGTGATATTACTTTGTCCGCCGTTTATTGTCCCCCACGTTTCCCGATTACAGAAAAGCAATTTATAGATTTCTTCAGTTCGCTGGGAGAGTGCTTTCTTGCTGCAGGTGATTATAACGCGAAACACCCTCACTGGGGTTCCCGGTTATGTAATCCTAAAGGCAAGCAATTATATAACGCCCTTATAAGTAAAAGAAACAAACTGGACTACGTATCTCCTGGAAAGCCTACATATTGGCCGACAGACCCGAATAAGCTGCCAGATTTAATTGACTTCGCAGTAACTAGGAAAATTCCTCACAGCCTTCTTACTGCAGAAACAAGAGTAGACCTCTCATCAGACCACTCACCAGTTCTCTTCACTTTGCGGCATCAGTCACACTATAAAGAGCTACCTTATATGCTCACGTCAAAAGCTACAAACTGGTTAAAGTACAAAAAATACATCAGCACACACATAGAACTCGAACCAAAGTTAGATACACCGGTCGATATTGAAAATACCATCGCAGCATTCGAATCAACCATTATAACAGCCGCCAAAATTTCAACTCCTCAAAAAGGTTACCTGGAAAACAAAAAGCATAGCTTAACTAATAGGGAAATTGAAATACTCGTATTACAAAAGCGACGCCTACGAAGGGAGTGGCAGGTTCATAGATCACCAGCCTCAAAGGCACGTTCTTTGCATTGGCTTATTAACTCTCGCTCAGCCCTGAGTCTGGAGTATAAAATCATTATATACAACACTGTTTTAAAACCAATCTGGACCTATGGGTGTGAGCTGTGGGGCAACGCGAGTAGCAGCAACATCGAAATTCTTCGTCGTGCGCAATCAAAAATTCTTCGTACAATCACCGGAGCACCGTGGTATATCCGAAATGAGAACATCCAACGCGACTTAAGAATTCCAGACGTACGAACTGAAATAGAGCAACGAAGCGCGAAGTATGCATTGAAACTTTCGGTTCACCCAAACCAACTAGCAAGATCGCTATTGCGTGTGAACAGGAGCTCAAGATTACGTAGAAACGACTTACCAGCCCAGACGTGATATATCTTAGGCCCAGTTTAAAAAAATAATCACCCATGTAGGGTGTAAATTAAGTGAGTAGTTTAAGATTCGAAAACTTATTGTTAGGCTCTTAAGTAGGGTAGATTCAATAAATAATAGGAAAGCTAATAAAAAAAAAAAAAAGGTTCTGCGAAAGATTTATGGTCCTTTGCGCGTTGGCCACGGCGAATATCGCATTCGATGGAACGATGAGCTGTACGAGATATACGACGACATTGACATAGTTCAGCGAATTAAAAGACAGCGGCTACGCTGGCTAGGTCATGTTGTCCGGATGGATGAAAACACTCCAGCTCTGAAAGTATGCGACGCAGTACCCGCCGCGGGAAGCAGAGGAAGAGGAAGACCTCCACTCCGTTGGAAGGACCAAGTAGAGAAGGACCTGGCCTCGCTTGGAATATCCAATTGGCGCCACGTAGCGAAGAGAAGAAACGACTGGCGCGCTGTTGTTGACTCGGCTATAATCGCGTAAGCGGTGTCTACGCCAGTAAAGAAGAAGAAGAATGATTTGAAGCATTTCGATATCGATTGCTAAATGTGTATATACAAGAAAATCGACTTTATACCTAAATATAAGATTACGGAATTCTTCTAAATGCACTGCCGTTATGCCGTTATGGCTTTATGTTAACTTCTGTTCGTTAAAGAAGGTTAATTAACTTCAATATGTTAAACTAATGAGTTGAAGCATTTCGATATCGATTGCTAAATGTGTATATACAACAAAATCGAATTTATACCTAAATAGAATATTACGGAATTCTTCTACATGCACTGCCGTTATGCCGTTATGGCTTTATGTTAACTTCTGTTCGTTAAAGAAGGTTAATTAACTTAAATATGTTAAACTAATGATTTGAGGCATTTCGATATCGATTGCTAAACGTGTATATACAAGAAAATCGACTTTATACCTAAATAAAAAATTATAACATTACGGAATTCTTCTAAATGCACTGCCGTTATACCGTTAAGGCTTTATGTAGACCTCATTAAGCTAAAAAATGTTTATTAACTTAATATGTTAAACTAATGATTTGAAGCATTTCGATATCGATTGCTAAATGTGTATAAACAAAAAATCGAATTTATACCTAAATATGAGATGTTATCCCGCCATGGCTTTGTGTAATTTTCAGTGCGTTAAAGTAGGTTTGTTAACTTAAATATGTTAAACTAATGATTTGAAGCATTTCAAAATCGATTGCTAGATGCATATATACAAGAAAATCGACTTCATACCTAAATATAGGATTACGGAATTCTTCCAAATGTACTGTCGTTATGCAGCCATGGCTTTATATCAACTTCAATACGTTAAAGAAGGTTAATTAACTTAAATTTGTTAAACTAATGATTTGAAGCATTTCGATATCGATTGCTAAATGTGTATATACAAGAAAATCGACTTTATACCTAAATATAAGATTACGTAATTCTTCTAAATGCTTTGCCGTTATGAGGTTGAGGCGTTTGTAGACTTCAGTAAGATAAAGAGGGTTAATCAACTTAAATATGTTAAACTAATGATTTGAGGCATTTCGATATCGATTGCTAAATGTGTATATACAAGAAAATCGACGTTATACCTATATATAAGATTACGGAATTCTTCTAAATGCACTGCCGTTATGCCGTTATGGCTTTATGTTAACTTCTGTTCGTTAAAGAAGGTTAATTAACTTAAATATGTTAAACTAATGAGTTGAAGCATTTCGATATCGATTGCTAAATGTGTATATACAACAAAATCGAATTTATACCTAAATAGAATATTACGGAATTCTTCTACATGCACTGCCGTTATGCCGCCATGGCTTTCTGTTAACTTCAGTGCGTTAAAGTAGGTTCGTTAACTTAAATATGTTAAACTAATGATTTGAGGCATTTCGATATCGATTGCTAAATGAGTATATACAAGAAAATCGACTTTATACCTAAATATAAGATTACGTAATTCTTCTAAATGCTTTGCCGTTATGCCGTTAAGGCGTTTGTAGACTTCAGTAAGATAAAGAGGGTTAATTAACTTAAATATGTTAAATTAATGATTTGAGGCATTTCGATATCGATTGCTAAATGTGTATATACAAGAAAATCGACTTTATACCTAAATATAAGGTTACGGAATTCTTCTAAATGCTTTGCCGTTATGCCGTTAAGGCGTTTGTAGACTTCAGTAAGATAAAGAGGGTAAATTAACTTAGATATGTTAAACTAATGATTTGAAGCATTTCGATATCTATTGCTAAAACAAGAAAATCGAATTTATACCTAAATATAAGATTACGGAATTCTTCTAAATGCACTGCCGTTATGCCGTTATGGCTTTTGTTAACTTCAGTCGTTAAAGAGGTTAATTAACTTAAATATGTTAAACTAATGATTTGAAGCATTTCGATATCGATTGCTAAAGTGTATATACAAGAAAATCGAATTTATACCTAAATATAAGATTACGGAATTCTTCCAAATGCACTGCCGTTATGCCGTTATGGCTTTTGTTAACTTCAGTACGTTAAAGAGGTTAATTAACTTAAATATGTTAAACTAATGATTTGAAGCATTTCGATATCGATTGCTAAATGTGTATATACAAAAAAATCGACTTATACCTAAATATAAGATTACGGAATTCTTCTAAATGCACTGCCGTTGTGCCGTTATGGCTTTATGTTAACTTCTGTTCGTTAAAGAAGGTTAATTAACTTAAATATGTTAAACTAATGATTTGAAGCATTTCGATATCGATTGCTAAATGTGTATATACAACAAAATCGACTTTATACCTAAATATAATATTACGGAGTTCTTCTACATGCACTGCCGTTATGCCGCCATGGCTTTCTGTTAACTTCAGTGCGTTAAAGAAGGTTTTTAACTTAAATATGTTAAACTAATGATTTAAAGGCATTTCGATATCGATTGCTAAATGAGTATATACAAGAAAATCGACTTTATACCTAAATATAAGATTACGTAATTCTTCTAAATGCTTTGCCGTTATGCCGTTAAGGCGTTTGTAGACTTCAGTAAGATAAAGAGGGTTAATTAACTTAAATATGTTAAATTAATGATTTAAAGGCATTTCGATATCGATTGCTAAATGTGTATATACAAGAAAATCGACTTTATACCTAAATATAAGGTTACGGAATTCTTCTAAATGCTTTGCCGTTATGCCGTTAAGGCGTTTGTAGACTTCAGTAAGATAAAGAGGGTAAATTAACTTAGATATGTTAAACTAATGATTTGAAGCATTTCGATATCTATTGCTAAAAAACAAGAAAATCAAACTTTCTACCTAAATATGAGAACGGAATTCTTCCAAATGTACTGCCGTTATGCCGTTATGGCTTTTTTAACTTCAATTGTTAATAGAAGGTTAATTAATTTAAATATGTTAAACTAATGATTTGAAGCATTTCGATATCGATTGCTAAATGTGTATATACAAAAAAAATCAAACTTTATACCTAATTAGAAGATTACGGAATTCTCCTACATGCACTGCCGTTATGCCGCCATGGCTTTGTGTTAACTTCAGTGCGTTAAAGTAGGTTCGTTAACTTAAATATGTTAAACTAATGATTTGAAGCATTTCGATATCGATTGCTAAATGTGTATATACAAAAAAATCGACTTCATACCTAAATATAAGATTACGGAATTCTTCCAAATGTACTGTCGCTATGTCGCCATGGCTTTATATCACCTTCAATACGTTAAAGAAGCTTTATTAACTTAAATATGTTAAACTAATGATTTGAAGATTTTCGAAATCGATTGCTAAATGCATATATACAACAAATTCGACTTAATACCTAAATATAAAATTACGGATTTCTTCTACATGCACTGCCGTTATGCCGCCATGGCTTTGTGTTAACTTCGGTTTAAAAAAGGTTTTTTAACTTAAATATGTCAAACTAATGATTTGAAGCATTTCGATATCGATTGCTAAATGAGTATATACAAGAAAATCGACTTTATACCTAAATATAAGATTACGTAATTCTTCTAAATGCTTTGCCGTTATGCCGTTAAGGCGTTTGTAGACTTCAGTAAGATAAAGAGGGTAAATTAACTTAGATATGTTAAACTAATGATTTGAAGCATTTCGATATCTATTGCTAAATGTGTATATACAAGAAAATCGACTTTCTACCTAAATATGAGAACAAGGAATTCTTCCAAATGTACTATCGCTATGCCGCCATGGCTTTTTATCAACTTCAATATGTTATAGAAGGATAATTAACTTAAATATGTTAAACTAATGATTTGAAGCATTTCGATATCGATTGCTAAATGTGTATATACAAGAAAATCGACTTTATACCTAACTATAATATTACGGAATTCTTCCAAATGCACTGCCGTTATACCGCTATGGTTTTATGTTAACTTCAGTTAGTTAAAGAAGGTTTATTAACTTAAACATGTTAAACCAGTTATTTGAAGCATTTCGATATCGATTGCTTAATGCATATATACAAGAAAATCGACTTTATACCTAAATATAAGATTACGGAATTCTTCCAAATGTACTGTCGTTATGCCACCATGGCTTTATATCAACTTCAATACGTTAAAAAAGGTTAATTAATTAAGATATGATAAACTAATGATTTGAGGCATTTTGATATCGATTGCAAATGTGTGTATAGAAGAAAATCGACTTTATACCTAAATATAAGATTACGGAACTCTTCTACATGAACTGCCGTTATGCCGCCATGGCTTTGTGTTAACGTCAGTGCGTTAAAGAAGCTTTATTAACTTAAATATGTTAAACTAATGATTTGAAGATTTTCGAAATCGATTGCTAAGTGCATATATACAAGAAAATCTTCCTTATACCTAAACATAAGATTACGTAATTCTTCCAAATGTACTGTCGTTATGCCGCCATGGCTTTATATGAACTTCAATATGTTAAAGAAGGCTAATTAACTTAAATATGTTAAACTAATGATTTGAGGCATTTCGATATCGATTGCTAAATGTGTATATACAACAAAATCGACTTTATACCTAAATATAAGGTTACGGAATTCTTCCAAATGCACTGCCCTTATACCGTTATGGTTTTATGTTAACTTCAGTTACTTAAAGAGGGTTTATTAACTTAAATATGTTAAACCAGTTACTTGAAGCATTTCGATATCGATTGCTTAATGCATATATACAAGAAAATCGACTTTATACCTATATAGAAGATAACGGAATTCTTCTAAATGCTTTGCCGTTATGCCGTTAAGGCGTTTGTAGACTTCAGTAAGATAAAGGTGGTTGATTAACTTAAATATGTTAAACTAATGATCTGAGGCATTTCGATATCGATTGCTAAATGTATATGTACAAGAAAATCGACTTTATACCTAAATATATGATAACGGAATTCTTCTACATGCACTGCCGTTATGCCGTTAAGGCGTTTGTAGACTTCAGTAAGATAAAGGGGGTTAATTAACTTAAATATGGTAAATTAATGATTTGAGGCATTTCGGTATCGATTGCTAAATGTGTATATACAACAAAATCGACTTTATACCTAAATATAGGATTACGTAATTCTTCTAAATGCTTTGCCGTTATGCCGTTAAAACGTTTGTAGACTTCAGTATGATAAAGAGGGTTAATTAACTTAAATATATTAAAGTAATGATTTGAAGCATTTCTATATCGATTGCTAAATGTGTATGTACAAGAAAATCGACTTTATACCTAAATATAAGATTACGTAATTCTTCTAAATGCTTTGCCGTTATGCAATTAAGGCGTTTGTAGACTTCAGTAAGATATAGAGGGTTAATTAACTTAAATATGTTAAACTAATGATTTGAGGCATTTCGATATCGATTGCTAAATGTGTATGTACAAGAAAATCGACTTTATACCTAAATATATGATAACGGAATTTTTCTACATGCACTGCCGTTATGCCGTTAAGGCGTTTGTAGACTTCAGTAAGATAAAGAGGGTTAATTAGCTTAAATATGTTAAACTAATGATTTGAAGCATTTCGATATCGATTGCTAGATGTGTATATACAACAAAATCGACTTTATATCTAAATATAAGATTACGTAATTCTTCTAAATGCTTTGCCGTTATGCCGTTAAGACGTTTGTAGACTTCAGTAAAATAAAGAGGGTTAATTAACTTAAATATGTTAAACTAATGCCTAGAAGCTATTCGATTTCGATTGCTGAATGTGTATATACAAGAAAATCAACCTTATACCTAAATATAAGATAACGGAATTCTTTTACATGCACTGCCGTTATACCGTTATGGTTTTATGTTAACTTCAGTTAGTTAAAGAAGGTTTATTAACTTAAATATGTTAAACCAGTTATTTGAAGCATTTCGATATCGATTGCTTAATGCATATATACAAGAAAATCGACTTTATACCTAAATGTAGGATAACGTAATTCTTCTAAATGCTTTGCCGTTATGCAATTAAGGCGTTTGTAGACTTCAGTAACATAAAGAGGGTTAATTAACTTAAATATGTTAAATTAATGATTTGAGGCATTTCGATATCGACTGCTAAATGTGTATGTACAAGAAAATCGACTTTATACCTAAATATATGATAACGGAATTCTTCTACATGCACTGCCGTTATGCCGTTAAGGCGTTTGTAGACTTCAGTAAGATAAAGAGGGTTAATTAACTTAAATATGTTAAACTAATGATTTGAGGCATTTCGATATCGATTGCTAAATGTGTATGTACAAGAAAATCGACTCAATGCCTAAATATATGATAACGGAATTCTTCTACATGCACTGCCGTTATGCCGTTAAGGCGTTTGTAGACTTCAGTAAGATAAAGGGGGTTAATTAACTTAAATATGGTAAATTAATGATTTGAGGCATTTCGGTATCGATTGCTAAATGTGTATATACAACAAAATCGACTTTATACCTAAATATAGGATTACGTAATTCTTCTAAATGCTTTGCCGTTATGCCGTTAAAACGTTTGTAGACTTCAGTATGATAAAGAGGGTTAATTAACTTAAATATATTAAAGTAATGATTTGAAGCATTTCTATATCGATTGCTAAATGTGTATGTACAAGAAAATCGACTTTATACCTAAATATAAGATTACGTAATTCTTCTAAATGCTTTGCCGTTATGCAATTAAGGCGTTTGTAGACTTCAGTAAGATATAGAGGGTTAATTAACTTAAATATGTTAAACTAATGATTTGAGGCATTTCGATATCGATTGCTAAATGTGTATGTACAAGAAAATCGACTTTATACCTAAATATATGATAACGGAATTTTTCTACATGCACTGCCGTTATGCCGTTAAGGCGTTTGTAGACTTCAGTAAGATAAAGAGGGTTAATTAGCTTAAATATGTTAAACTAATGATTTGAAGCATTTCGATATCGATTGCTAGATGTGTATATACAACAAAATCGACTTTATATCTAAAAAATAAGATTACGTAATTCTTCTAAATGCTTTGCCGTTATGCCGTTAAGACGTTTGTAGACTTCAGTAAAATAAAGAGGGTTAATTAACTTAAATATGTTAAACTAATGCCTAGAAGCTATTCGATTTCGATTGCTAAATGTGTATATACAAGAAAATCAACCTTATACCTAAATATAAGATAACGGAATTCTTTTACATGCACTGCCGTTATACCGTTATGGTTTTATGTTAACTTCAGTTAGTTAAAGAAGGTTTATTAACTTAAATATGTTAAACCAGTTATTTGAAGCATTTCGATATCGATTGCTTAATGCATATATACAAGAAAATCGACTTTATACCTAAATGTAGGATAACGTAATTCTTCTAAATGCTTTGCCGTTATGCAATTAAGGCGTTTGTAGACTTCAGTAACATAAAGAAGGTTAATTAACTTAAATATGTTAAACTAATGATTTGAAGCATTTCGATATCGATTGCTAAATGTGTATATACAAGAAAATCGACTTTATACCTAAATATAAGATTACGGAATTCTTCTAAATGCACTGCCGTTATGCCGTTATGGCTTTATGTTAACTTCAGTTAGTTAAAGAAGGTTTATTAACTTAAATATGTTAAACTATGATTTGAAGCATTTCGATATCGATTGCTAAATGCATATATACAAGAAAATCGACTTTATACCTAAATATAAGATTACGGAATTCTTCAAATGCACTGCCGTTATGCCGTTATGGCTTTATGAACTTCAGTTGTTAAAGAAGGTTTATTAACTTAAATATGTTAAACTAATGATTTGAAGCATTTCGATATCGATTGCTAAATGTGTATATACAAGAAAATCGACTTTATACCTAAATATAAGATTACGGAATTCTTCTACATGC
This sequence comes from Bactrocera correcta, assembly GCA_027475135.1. NCBI lineage: Eukaryota > Metazoa > Arthropoda > Insecta > Diptera > Tephritidae > Bactrocera > Bactrocera correcta. The sequence goes on along the minus strand of CM050327.1, from coordinate 68,785,579 downwards.
ACTGCCGTTATGCCGTTATGGCTTTTGTTAACTTCAGTAGTTAAAGAAGGTTTATTAACTTAAATATGTTAAACTAATGATTTGAAGCATTTCGATATCGATTGCTAAATGGTATATACAAGAAAATCGACTTTATACCTAAATATAAGATTACGGAATTCTTCAAATGCACTGCCGTTATGCCGTTATGGCTTTATGTAACTTCAGTAAGTTAAAGAAGGTTAATTAACTTAAATATGTTAAACTAATGATTTGAGGCATTTCGATATCGATTGCTAAATGTGTATATACAAGAAAATCGACTTTATCCCCTAAATAAAATGATAACGGAATTCTTCTACATGCACTGCCGTTATGCCGTAAATGGCTTTGTAGAACTTCAGTAAGTTAAAGGGGGTTAATTAACTTAAATATGTTAAACTAATGATTTGAGGCATTTCGATATCGATTGCTAAATGTGTATATACAAGAAAATCGACTTTATACCTACATATAAGATTACGGAATTCTTCCAAATGCACTGCCGTTATACCGTTATGGTTTTATGTTAACTTCAGTTAGTTAAAGAAGGTTTATTAACTTAAATATGTTAAACCAGTTATTTGAAGCATTTCGATATCGATTGCTTAATGCATATATACAAGAAAATCGACTTTATACCTAAATATAAGATTACGGAATTCTTCTAAATGCTATCCGTTATGCCGTCATGGCTTTATAAAACTTAAAGAAATGTTAAAGAGGGTTAATTAACTTAAATATGTTAAACTAATGATTTGAGGCATTTCGATATCGATTGCTAAATGTGTATATACAAGAAAATCGACTTTATCCCTTAAATATAAGATTACGGAATTCTTCCAAATGCACTGCCGTTATACCGTTATGGTTTTATGTTAACTTCAGTTAGTTAAAGAGGGTTTATTAACTTAAATATGTTAAACCAGTTATTTGAAGCATTTTGATATCGATTGCTTAATGCATATATACAAGAAAATCGACTTTATACCTAAATATAAGATAAGGGTAATTCTTCTAAATGCTTTGGTTATGCCGTTAAGGTGTTTGTAGACTTCAGTAAGATAAAGAGGGTTAATTAACTTAAATATGTTAAACTAATGATTTGAGGCATTTCGATATCGCTTGCTAAATGAGTATATAAAAGGAAAATCGACTTTATACCTAAATATAAGATTATGTAATTCTTCTAAATGCTTTGCCGTTATGCAATTAAGGCGTTTGTAGACTTCAGTAAGATAAAGAGGGTTAATTAACTTAAATATGTTAAATTAATGATTTGAGGCATTTCGATATCGATTGCTAAATGCGTATGTACAAGAAAATCGACTTTATACCTAAATATATGATAACGGAATTCTTCTACATGCAGGTTATGCCGTTAAGGCGTTTGTAGTCTTCAGTAAGATAAAGAGGGTTAATTAACTTAAATATGTTAAACTAATGATTTGAGGCATTTCGATATCGATTGCTAAATGAGTATATACAAGAAAATCGACTTTATACCTAAATATAAGATTACGTAAATCTTCTTAATGCTTTGCCGTTATGCAATTAAGGCATTTGTAGACTTCAGTAAGATAAAGAGGGTTAATTTACTTAAATATGTTAAACTAATGATTTGAGGCATTTCGATATCGATTGCTAAATGTGTATGTACAAGAAAATCGACTTTATACCTAAATATATGATAACGGAATTCTTCTACATGCACTGCCGTTATGCCGTTAAGGCGTTTGTAGACTTCAGTAAGATAAAGGGGGTTAATTAACTTAAATATGTTAAACAAATGATTTGAGGCATTTCGATATCGCTTGCTAAATGAGTATATACGAGAAAATCGACTTTATACCTAAATATAAGATTACGTAGTTCTTCTTAATGCTTTGCCGTTATGCAATTAAGGCGTTTGTAGACTTCAGTAAGATAAAGAGGGTTAATTAACTTAGATATGTTAAACTAATGATTTGAGGCATTTCGATATCGATTGCTAAATGAGTATATATAAGAAAATCGACTTTATACCTAAATATAAGATTACGTTATTCTTCTAAATGCTTTGCCGTTATGCAATTAAGGCGTTTGTAGACTTCAGTAAGATAAAGAGGGTTAATTTACTTAAATATGTTAAACTAATGATTTGTATTTAATTTTGTAACAAGTATATTTTTATTTACACTTTCACTATGTACATATGTATATGTTGAAATCGTTTAGATACAATATAATAAAAATATCCGTGTCACTTCAATTTTTAATAACAATTTAATTTATTATAGAAGCCTTTAACTTTATATAATGTTAATTTAAAGCTAAACGATAGGTTAATGTTCTAATTACTAGATCGGGGGTCACCGTGCTAACTGCAGCGTGCGGGATTGTGGTCGAAAAACGAAATTTGTTGAGCGTATGAATCGCTTAGAACGAAAGAATTGTGGCGAATGACCCTCTATCCTGCTGTCCATCCTTTTTGTGTAGTGGGTACAGGTGTGGTGAGTTGTTTTGGTGTTGTGTGGTGATGTGTGTTTGTCCTTAAGGTGCGCCAGTTTTTCCCGGTTAGGGTGGGGGAGGATTAACTCATTTAAACATCCTGGGCCCCCTAGGCGAATATTTTGCCTAGTATTATACGTATATGCCGTAACGTGCATTTCGACTTACTGTTGGTGGAGTAGCCAAGGGCGTAGAATACTTGCTGCAAATGTTAAAAACTGCTTTGGTTCTAAACATATTACTATAAGAACCTTTTGTGGTTGATTCTTTTATAGATTCATTATTTATAATTTTTATATACCTTACATCGGTTTATCGACAATCATTTGCATTTTTTTTATCATGAAATATAGCGACGCCACGTTTGACTCAGATATGGCCAGAGTGCTTGCTTCTCATCTTTGAGGTTTGAGCTGTGGAATTAGAGGGAACTTGCGAGAGAGTGGCCGGTAATTGCGAACGGCTTCATTTAGAATTATAATTTTTTAAGTGGGATGTTGAGGTTGTACAGGTGTACAGATTCCCACCAACTACCCCTGGGAATGCTTATGTATGTGCGATAAGAGCTACCTTTGCTTTTGGTAAGTCTAGGTGCGTCACAATATTGCCTTGGGAATTGGGTGATCCCTTAACCTTAATTTTGAGTTGTTCCATATTGTATTATAGGTGTCGATTTTTCGACCTTTTGAAAAATTTTGTATAATATTTAAGTGCGTATGCACTAATTTGACAAGTAGTAGTGCGCCACCGCTCTAGAATTTGTTCAGAATTTTTTTTATTTCATTATTGGCGAAAGCCATCCTGCGGGGCCGATAAGTTGTATGTGTTTTTAATAATTTGGATTGTCAGAGGTAACTCTGACCTTGGTTTTTATACCAATTTGTGGAGTATTAGAAAATTGTGGCTCTATTGGTTGTCGTACGACATACCGGCCAATATTTGATCGAGTAGTTGTGGCTTTAGAGAAGACTTCACAATACTGATCTTCTGGAGTTTTGTTTTTTATAGGGGGAAGTTTCCTTAACAATCGAAATTTCCTTAATTGTGAATTAAGGTATCTGTTTGTATTATACTCAACTTTAGTTGGCATGGTGGTAACTAGGTCTGTAACTAGTCCGTTTTGAGTTTCACTGTGCAGCGTTTGAGATTTTTGTGCCTTTGAGCAGCATGGCGTCTCTTGGCAATTTTTCGAATTTTAGCTTTCGTGACTTGTTTTTGCACTTATACCCATGGTTCTTTGTGTATAAGCGCTTCTTTGGGGTGAGATAGGATATCTGCTGTAATGAAGCATAGAATTGTGCCTTTTGTGACAATATATGCAATTGAATTTGCTTTTGCAATTTTTATATGTGTGCGCCTGTGACAGGCAATTTGTGCAAAGTCGTTTTGACCTGACAAAATTATTTCGTTCGTTAACTTTTAATTTTTTAAACTTCTCGCAAGTTTTAAGTTTATGCCTTCTTTTACATAGTTCGCATGACGTTTGCTTTTTCTGTTCGGATATGAACGATTGCGTTATGTCAAAGCGTTTGGTTAAATTGTTTCTTCTAGCTTGAGGTCTATTTAAGCTTATATTTTGGTCGTGTTTAATGGTCTTAGTTTTGATTAATTTTTCTTCTAACCTTTCCGCAATTTCATATTCGGTGGTGAGAAAATCTTTCATTTGTTGCCACGTTGGGCACTTTTTTCGTGATGAGAGCGATTGCTCCCATAGAAGTAACGATTTTTCTGGTAATGCAGCTGTGCATATATTTACCAGAATGGGGTCCGAATTATCTGTGGGAATATTCTGTGTCGATAAAATCGACAAACAATTTGAAACCTTGGATTGAAGCTTTATGAACTCTTCACTGGTTTTTTTCTGAATTTTTGGTAAATTCATTAGTATCGTCACTTGCTTGTCGACCAATATTCTTTCGTTTTCATAACGTGCTTTTAGAGCTTCCCAAGCAAAATTAAAATTTTCGTCATTCAAAGCAAACTGTTTGACTATTACGCCTGCCTGACCTTTGGTTTTGTATCTGAGATGATACAATTTCTGTGCTTGTGATAATTTAGGATGGTTTATGTACACAGCTGTAAACATGTCCCGGAAGGACGGCCACTGTTCATAACCACCATGAAATATATCTGTGTCGCATATTGGCACTTTAAGGTGAATACCTGAACTTGCCTCTTGGGCTTGTCTCTCAGTTGTGGAGTAGGTGCAATTGCTCTTAATAGCTTTAGTTGATCAGAGATCATAGCTTTCGTTTCTTCATATTGGTCCAAGCAGTTTTCGTATATTGCGTAAGCCGATTGTTTCAAATTTTTTGGTAGGTCTGAATCGTCAGATTCTACTATGGCGTCATGAGCCGTTTGGAGACGAGTCCAGAAATTTTCAAGATTTTGGCTTTTTATTTCTAATAAAGATTCCGAGTTTTCGTGAATCGGTGAAGAGGCAAATTTAGTGCAGTATCGTGTTAAACTGTCACTTACTGAAATGAATTTAGCAACCTGTTTTGGGCGTGTAGCTCCTGCAGGTGTATTTTGATTTTTATTATTATTCATTATTTTTACTGTATAGTAAAATATTTGTCAAAATTAGTTAAATTTGTCTCTGTGTAAACCGAATTCTTTTTCCAATAAATAAAATTTTATTTCGTATAAAACGGATTCTTTATTTTTTATTATTACCGTTTCTTATTTACTTGCTAAACGATTTTAGTTTGAATTTTGAAAATATCTGCACTTTAAATTTATTAACACTTCTTACGTCCTTATGTTAGTATTTAAGTACACCCTAATACTCGGACTTGTATGTATGTATCTATTTGCTTGTTAAGGTACTTATGTTTTGTGCGATTGAGAGCTCGCTGAGGAGATCAATTCGCTTTTTACATTAGCATGCACAAATTGTTTGTATGATTTTAAGAGTTTATGATTATGTTTTTGTTCTTTAGCAATTGAGAGCTCGTTAGAGTGATCAATTCGCTTTGTGCCAAAGTATGCACGTGTTGTTAGTATGTATTTCTGAGTTATGTTCTTAGGCAATTGAGAGCTCGTTAGAGAGATCAATTCGCTTTTTTGATTAGTATGCACAAATTCTTTGTGCTAATGTGTATGAGCAAACAATATGCTGTAATGCTTGTGTAATTTTGCTTTTTTTTGTTTGGCAATATATTTGCACGACGAAGAGAGAGCGGGAAAACGAATTCGGTAAAACAGATGTTTTCTGTATGCACTATTATATATGTATATGTACGTATGTAAATAATCATATGTTCTAATTTTATAAGTATGTAATTTGTATGTTAAGGTTTCTGTGTATATTTTTTGTGGTATATATGTGCATACATTAAGAATATATGAGGAGAAATATGTATATCTCCCCTAGGTATATATGCGAATATGTTTTTTTTTTTTTTTGCAATTCGTGCTTTGTATTTTCTGTTACAATTTTTGATTATTGTATGTGCCTTTGCTTACTTAATTTATGCACTCCTGCTTGTTGTTTTATTAAACATAAGAGGTATGTCGGAAAATATGAGAAGTAAATTGATATATATATTTTTTTTTTTTATTTGTTGATATGTGTGTTTGAATACACAAAGGTAAGCTAGTACCTCGGCAATACAGTAATATTATTTATTAACATATGTATATTGATATATAATCTTTATACCAAACTATGTTCGGTTTTTCCCGCAAAACTCGAAACTGGTACAGTTTGGCAACCGTTTTTTCGCTGTTAAAACGGATTTCGAAATGCGGATTTTATATCAAAAGTATTTTTTACATACATATGCGCATTAAATAGATTTAAAGAAATGAAATAAATGCGCTCACTTCGTTTTTCCTCCGGGGGGCGTTTTATACGTTGTAGGTGTTTACAAGCCTGGGCGTTTTGTTCCAAATCCTTTTCCACTCCCGAAGTCTGCTGTATACGAGAACGGCTAATAGTTTTTGTTGTGTTGTAGTTAGTAGACAATTTGTGTTCGCGCCCGAATTTTTGTTTTACCTTGTTTGTATTTTTTTTTTTTATTTATTTATTTAGAAGAGAAATAAATATAAATAGTTATTCCACTTATATATATGTAAAGCACTGGCTGCTAGGGCCTTCGGCTTGATTAATATTTACAGATTAAGTTATTACCTTTTTTTACTTATGACTAAAGCAACTTAAATATTAGTTTGTACTTCAGTTTCTTATATATTAAATAATTAATTTACATATGTGCATATATTTTACAAAGAGATTAATGTTATTGTCATCTGTCCGATCAAGTAAGTCAGATGGTTTGTTGTTACCAAAAATCAAGACTCTTTGTTGTTGTACGTGTGCGCAGTGATCGAGGATATGAAGTATTGTAAAATCTTCCGAACCACATAAAGAGCATATGGGTTTGCTTGTACCATTCAACAGGTGTCCATGTGTCGCAAGTGTATGTCCAATCCTTATGCGTGTGTATGTTTTTATATTTTTACATGTGGTTGTATTGGAATAATGTGGTTTTTGGCCTAATGGATTAGCAAGTTTATAATAGTGGTTATAGTGTCTCCAATCGTTTAGACAACAGACCGATATATGTTGCCCAACGTATTTCTTAATATCCTTTGTGGTGAAGTATCCTGACGTATGCAAAGGTTCTTTGTTTGTTTTTTTCGCTCGTTTGTCACCCATTTCGTTTCCTTGAATTCCTGTGTGTCCAGGTATCCACATAATTTTGATAATATTTTTGTGTTGAAAAATAAGGTTTTTAATTTTTGTAATCAGGTAGGAATCATTTGATTGGTTAAAAATGGCATCTATGGCGGATTTACTGTCGCTGCAAATAATAGCTTTCTTTCCATTACTAGCGGCAAAACAAACCCGCTTCCAATATTGCAGCTGTTTTGGCTGTAAATACTGAGCAGTACGAAGGCAAAACAAAAGCAGCTAGGGTGACACCGTTCTTGTTTGTCAAAGCAAATGAGGTGCAGGTATCACTTTTAGATCCGTCTGTAAATATAAACTCCCAATCATTTCTATAAGGTTAAATAGTTTCTTTATATAGCTGAGCATATTCCATGTTACTGGTAAATTGCTTGCGATATTGTTGTGTAACACTGATGCAACTTGAAGATAATGTCATGGAAGGCGGAATTATTAAAGGGTTTCAACCACTGTAGGGCACGTAATTATCCCGAGTTCCTTGGAAATGGTTAGACAACGCATTATGGTGGTGGGTTTGTTGTATCTGCGTGGACATTGGAGAGTGCTATTTACATTCATGAGTGATAACTCGTTTCTGCATAGTAGCAACTTTGGAATGAGTAGCTGTGTGTTATGTATGGTCCTTAGCTGAATATCTGGTAACCCGGTTTCTTTTAAAATAGCTTTGATTGGTGATGTTGGAAAGGCACGAATGCTCCTTCTCGCTGCCGCATGGTAAGGTGCATTTAAGAGTTTGATGTGAGTTTTGGCACAGTGTCCGTATATTGCAAGTCCATAGTCAATTTTTGATAACAATAATGCTCTTGTCACATTAATGAGAGTGTTTGGGTGACACAAACAATTTTTTGATGATAAGTACTTTATAATTTTTAGTCTTAAAAATAAGTTTGATCGAATATATTTACAATGTTTTTTAAAGAAAGAGTCTTATCAAATATTAAGCCTAGAATTTTTAAGGTATGAGTGTGGGGAATTCGTGTTTTTAAAAAAGGTTAAGGTAGGAAATGAGCATTTATGTTTTCTACAAATATGAAATGGGGAGCTTTTGTTTAATGAAATTTTTACACCTGAAATTTCGGACCATTTGTTGACATCATTTAAAATTTTTATAAATGCATGATTAACTTGTCTTAAGTCTTTAATTTTTGTAAAGATCACGATGTCATCTGCGTAGATAAAGTGTTTTATTTGTGGGTTAGTGCTAATTATGAAGCTGACTTTATTAAACGCAATGATGAAGAGAGTTGCCGAGAGTGGTGAACCCTGGGGTATACCATTGTTCAACTTGAAAACCTGTGATTGGCATTAATTGGCACATATGATAAATTTTCGTTGATATAAGAAAGATTTTATAATGTTAAACATTTTTTTTCCCAAATTTTTCCATTGCTTAAGTTCACTGAGTACCATGTGAGCTCCAACCCTGTCGAAAGCTTTTTCTAAATCCAGGCTTAGAACTGAAACGTGATTAGGGGATATCAAGTTAGTGGAAGCGAAGTGTTCAAAGTGTAACAGGGGGTCTATTACCCCTAACCCTTTTTGAAACCCGAATTGGTGCGGACTTATGAGTCGATTTACTTTTGCATACCACATCAGTCTCGAGGAAATTATTTTTTCTAATGTCTTGGACATACAGGGTAAAAGGGAAATGGGTCTGTAGTTCTCGATGCAGGAAGAAGGTTTATTAGGTTTAAGGATGGGAATGACTAAGGAAACTTTCCATTGTTGAGGATATATACCAGAGTTTAGTATTTTATTATAGAGGTTCACTAGTCTTTGTTTAAGCGAGGATGGGAGATTTTTTAAGATGGGATAGGATATTTTGTCTGCACCGGGTGTTTTTCCTTTTAAGGTCGAAAGTGTCGTATCGAATTCGTTAAGTGTAATATCAGCTTCAATATGAAGTGCATTTGGAGACGGTGACGATTTAGAGTAGGTTTCATTTTCTATTCGTTTTTTAATTGCTTTAAAATGTAGGAGGAAAGTTTGTTTCAGAGGAATATGATGACCATGTTTCTGCAAATTTTTCCGCGATTTCTTGGGATGTGTAAATAGGTCCTGAAGGCGTGTTAATGTGGGATATACTGAATCTGTGTGTGGATCTTGTTAGCCTTTTTATATCGGACCATATTTGTTTCGGCTTCGTATTTGGGTTTATATTGGCTGTTATATTTTCTAATGATTGCCTTTTAGCCAACCTTAACTCCTTTCTAAAGTTAGCATTAGCCTTTTTATATTAAATTTAAAATTTATCGTCAGTTCTATTGTGTTTGAATGTTGCCCACAAAGACTTTTTCCTATTTCGGAGAATAGATAATAGATTAGACCAATACGGTAATTTTGCTGAAAACCTTTGGGTGTTATTTTGAGGGAAAGGTTAAATGAGCTGCGGAACGAATAATAGTCTTAATAGCAGATGTTCAGCATTTACGTTTTCTCTAGAGCTCTTAGTATTGGATAAACTTGTAGAAATATTGATGAATTTTTCCCCGTCTGCCTTTTCGGTTAGAAATTTGGATCTTGGCTTAACATTGTACGTTTTAGGGATGGAGAGGGATGTGACTATGGGAAAATGATCGCTACTGTGGAGGTCATCGATTGTATGAGAAAGGAGTTTGGGTGCTATTGTGGATGAGGCCAGGATAATGTCGGGATGTGTGAAGGGGTTATGTGTAGAGAAGTGAGTTTCTTTACCATCGTTTAGCACGATAAAATCATTTGAAATGACTAAATCTTCAATGATTTCGCCCCCTTTTTTTCACTGTCGAAGATCCCCACAATGGACTCCATGCATTGAAGTCTCCCATTATGATAATTGGAGTAGTAAACTGATTTATGATATTTACGAGTTCTCTATAAGTAAAATTTTGACGAGGTGGTATGTAGCAATTAATAATTGTAAATTTGAATCCAATTTCTATTTCAATAGCTAAACAAGAAATGTTGCTGACGATTGGAATTTGCTTATGATTTACAGATTTCTTGACGAAAACTGCAATTCCTTGTTTGGCGTATAAGTTTTGTGGGCTATTGTGGAAAAAGCTATGGTATTTATTAGGTGGGTATACCTTTTTATTGTAAGGGGTGTGGGTTTCTTGGAGTGAAATAATTTCCGGACAAAATTCATTAATAAGGATATTTAAATCAGGGTAGTTATTAAGTAAGCCATTTATATTCCACTGTAAAATTCGCATTATTTACTCTATCATTTTATTATCTGTTGTCAGAGCGGGGAGTATTGTAGGTTGAGGTGAGTATATTGTAGGTGTTGTTAGTATAGGAGCTGTAAGGTGAGAAAGCAAAGATGAGATCATTGCGTGGGCTTGAGAGTCATCGACTGATACTGTTGTTGTTGTGTTTGCTATATTTGCTGTGGTGAAATTGTTTTCGGTTATTTCTTTTTCTTGTGTTTTTTGATACATATTGTTGGTAGGTTTGTTGTTTGTAATAGAAGGAATATTTTCTGTAGAAGAGATTTTTGAGAGTTTTTTATTTTCTTTTAAGTTGTTGGTAGTATTTTTAGCTATACTAGCGAATGTAGCAGAGTTTTCACTGAGTGCAGGAGTGAACTGGGTTTTTTGTATTTTTATTGCTTCTCGCATGGAGCACTTTTTGTCAGTTTTTATTGTTATTATTTGTTTCATTTGTATAAATTTGGGACATATTTTGTCAGAAGATGCGTGATTACCTGAACAGTTTATGCAAAAGGAGCGAGTGCAAGGGGATGGTTGGTGAGGGGGGAGAGCGCACTTGTCGCAAACAGCGACTTTAGTACATCGTTTTGTTGTATGACCTAAAAGTTGGCAGTTTTTGCACCTCATAGGGTTTGGATAGTATGGCCTTACCTTAGTTGTGTACCATGACACTTCAATTTTTTCAGGTAGGTGATATCTATCAAAGGTCAGGAGAACGACTCCACTAGGTACTGGCTTTTGATTAATGTATTTAGGGGAATTTTAAAATTGATATAACTCCTTGTGGTTTTAAGTGTTCAATGATTTCATCGTCTGAGATTTCGTTGAGGCATGGTGCGTAAATTGTTCCTTTTGTGTAGTTAAGGTTGTTGTGAAGTTTTATTCTACATCACATATGCCATATAAAGTTTTCGTTGATATGAATTTTTGAGCTATGTTGTTATTTTTAACTAATAATAAAAGTTTTCCCTCTCTAAGTTCTGATATGCTTATTATTTCGGTGCTTATATTTTTTAACGCTTTGTGCACAGCAAAACACGAATATTTGTTTATGGGTTTTTGAGAGTTCGTTGCACTTAGCACTAAATATCTTGGGTTATCTTTTGTTGTTGGAGGAAGGCTTGGGAAATCGTTATTGGGAAATGCTTGAATTTTTTTTCTTTTGATTTAGGACTTGTTGATAACAGAGAGAACCTGTTATCACCAAGAGAGTGTCCCCCTGGGGGCATGTTTCTTGTAGTTCACTATACTATAATATATACACTCTTTAACAGGTGCTTTAAATGAAAGTTATTGGAGTTAGAATGCACTTAGGAAAAAGGTGTGGGAGAATAGCAAAAAACCACCAATAGCACAAAAACACAACCGTTCGCTTTGAGTGTCAGTCGATGACTGTGTTTGTATTTTTGTTTTGCTATAAGTTTTCGCGCCCGATTGTCTTTGTGTTTTGTGGTTTTTATTGTTTTTTGTTTGTTGAAATTGTTTATTATACTTTGTTTTAAATTCGCGCACAGTGATTTTGTTTTTGTTTTCTTGTAATATACATTTATATTTTTGTAAATATGTTTGTGTTTTTAAGTATATTTATGTTTTCCGCTTGTTTGATTAGGTTCTTAGTTTTCTTTTATGTTTTTGTTAGTTTCTACACTTTATGTCAGTGCATTTTTTTACCGAACGTGGTTTTGTTTTTTTTTTTGTTTTGTTGGTTCGTTATATATGTAAGCACATATGGTTCTGGTTTTTTTTTGTTTGTATGTCACTGCACTTTGTTTTATTTGTTTTTATGTTCCCGCACTTTTTTATTTTTTGTTGTATATACATAAGTATAAAAAGTTTTTTTTCACAGTTTTCACCAAATGTATGTATATATAGTAAATATGTAGGTGTGCAGGTATGTTTGTTTTTTTTTTTTTTTTTTTTTTTTGTTTGGAACACTGCACTTTTGTTTTTTAAGTTTTTTTGATTTGTTTTATAATTTATGTTTGTTCGCTAATTCACTTCTACCGCACTTCACTGGATATTGTTTTATTTTATTTTTGTGGCTGTTGATTTATAGTGCCTGTCTTTTAGGCTCGAAGGACCATATTTAATTTTGTAACAAGTATATTTTTATTTACACTTTCACTATGTACATATGTATACGTTGAAATCGTTTAGATACAATATAATAAAAATATCCGTGTCACTTCAATTTTTAATAACAATTTAATTTATTATAGAAGCCTTTAACTTTATATAATGTTAATTTAAAGCTAAATGATAGGTTAATGTTCTAATTACTAGATCGGGGGTCACCGTGCTAACTGCAGCGTGCGGGATTGTGGTCGAAAAACGAAATTTGTTGAGCGTATGAATCGCTTAGAACGAAAGAATTGTGGCGAATGACCCTCTATCCTGCTGTCCATCCTTTTTGTGTAGTGGGTACAGGTGTGGTGAGTTGTTTTGGTGTTGTGTGGTGATGTGTGTTTGTCCTTAAGGTGCGCCAGTTTTTCCCGGTTAGGGTGGGGGAGGATTAACTCATTTAAACAATATGAGGCATTTCGAGATCGATTGCTAAATGTGTATTTACAAGAAAATCGACTTTATACCTAAATATATGATAACGGAATTCTTCTACATGCACTGCCGTTATGCCGTTAAGGCGTTTGTAGACTTCAGTAAGATAAAGGGGGTTTATTAACTTAAATATGTTAAACAAATGATTTGAGGCATTTCGATATCGATTGCTAAATGTGTGTATACAAGAAAATCGACTTAATACCTAAATATAAGATTACGTAATTCTTCTAAATGCTTTGCCGTTATGCCGTTAAAACGTTTGTAGACTTCAGTAAGATAAAGAGGGTTAATTTACTTAAATATGTTAAACTAATGATTTGAAGCATTTCGATTTCGATTGCTAAATGAGTATATACAAGAAAATCGACTCTAAACCTAAATATAAGATTACGTAATTCTTCTTAATGCTTTGCCGTTATGCAATTAAGGCGTTTGTAGACTTCAGTAAGATAAAGGGGGTTAATTAACTTAAATATGTTAAACTAATGATTTGAGGCATTTCGATATCGCTTGCTAAATGAGTATATACGAGAAAATCGACTTTATACCTAAATATAAGATTACGTAGTTCTTCTTAATGCTTTGCCGTTATGCAATTAAGGCGTTTGTAGACTTCAGTAAGATAAAGAGGGTTAATTAACTTAGATATGTTAAACTAATGATTTGAGGCATTTCGATATCGATTGCTAAATGAGTATATATAAGAAACTCGACTTTATACCTAAATATAAGATTACGTAATTCTTCTTAATGCTTTGCCGTTATGCAATTAAGGCGTTTGTAGACTTCAGTAAGATAAAGGGGGTTAATTAACTTAAATATGTTAAACTAATGATTTGAGGCATTTCGATTTCGATTGCTAAATGAGTATATACAAGAAAAGCGACTTTATACCGAAATATAAGATTACGTAATTCTTCTAAATGCTTTGCCGTTATGCCGTTAAGGCGTTTGTACACTTCAGTAAGATAAAGAGTGTTAATTATCTTAAATATGTTAAACTAATGATTTGAAGCATTTCGAATTCGATTGCTAAATGAGTATATACAAGAAAATCGACTTTATACCTAAATATAAGATTACGTAATTCTTCTAAATGCTTTGCCGTTATGCCGTTAAGGCGTTTGTAGACTTCAGTAAGATAAAGAGGGTTAATTAGCTTAAATATGTTAAACTGATGATTTGAGGCATTTCGATATCGATTTCTAAATGTGTATATACAAGAAAATCGACTTAATACCTAAATATAATATTTTGGAATTTTTCCAAATGCACTGCCGTTATGCCGTTAAAACGTTTGTAGACTTCAGTAAGATAAAGGGGGTTAATTAACTTAAATATGTTAAACTGATGATTTGAAGCATTTCGATTTCGATTGCTAAATGAGTATACACAAGAAAATCGACTTTAAACCTAAATATAAGATTACGTAATTCTTCTTAATGCATTGCCGTTATGCAATTAAGGCGTTTGTAGACTTCAGTAAGATAAAGGGGGTTAGTTAACTTAAATATGTTAAACTAATGATTTGAGGAATTTCGATTTCGATTGCTAAATGAGTATATACAAGAAAAGCGACTTTATACCGAAATATAAGATTACGTAATTCTTCTAAATGCACTGCCGTTATGCCGTTAAGGCGTTTGTAGACTTCAGTAAGATAAAGAGGGTAAATTATCTTAAATATGTTAAACTAATAATTTGAAGCATTTCGATTTCGATTGCTAAATGAGTATATACAAGAAAATCGACTTTATACCTAAATATATGATAACGGAATTCTTCTACATGCGTTTGTAGACTTCAGTAAGCTAAAGGGGGTTAATTAACTTAAATATGTTAAACTAATGATTTGAGGCATTTCGATATCGCTTGCTAAATGAGTATATACGAGAAAATCGACTTTATACCTAAATATAAGATTACGTAGTTCTTCTTAATGCTTTGCCGTTATGCAATTAAGGCGTTTGTAGACTTCAGTAAGATAAAGGGGGTTAATTAACTTAAATATGTTAAACTAATGATTTGAGGCATTTCGATTTCGATTGCTAAATGAGTATATACAAGAAAAGCGACTTTATACCGAAATATAAGATTACGTAATTCTTCTAAATGCTTTGCCGTTATGCCGTTAAGGCGTTTGTACACTTCAGTAAGATAAAGAGTGTTAATTATCTTAAATATGTTAAACTAATGATTTGAAGCATTTCGTTTTCGATTGCTAAATGAGTATATACAAGAAAATCGACTTTATACCTAAATATAAGATTACGTAATTCTTCTAAATGCTTTGCCGTTATGCCGTTAAGGCGTTTGTAGACTTCAGTAAGATAAAGAGGGTTAATTAGCTTAAATATGTTAAACTGATGATTTGAGGCATTTCGATATCGATTTCTAAATGTGTATATACAAGAAAATCGACTTAATACCTAAATATAATATTTTGGAATTCTTCCAAATGCACTGCCGTTATGCCGTTAAAACGTTTGTAGACTTCAGTAAGATAAAGGGGGTTAATTAACTTAAATATGTTAAACTAATGATTTGAAGCATTTCGATTTCGATTGCTAAATGAGTATACACAAGAAAATCGACTTTAAACCTAAATATAAGATTACGTAATTCTTCTTAATGCTTTGCCGTTATGCAATTAAGGCGTTTGTAGACTTCAGTAAGGTAAAGGGGGTTAATTAACTTAAATATGTTAAACTAATGATTTGAGGAATTTCGATTTCGATTGCTAAATGAGTATATACAAGAAAAGCGACTTTATACCGAAATGTAGGATTACGTAATTCTTCTAAATGCTTTGCCGTTATGCCGTTAAGGCGTTTGTAGACTTCAGTAAGATAAAGAGGGTAAATTATCTTAAATATGTTAAACTAATAATTTGAAGCATTTCGATTTCGATTGCTAAATGAGTATATACAAGAAAATCGACTTGATACCCAAATATATGATAACGGAATTCTTTTACATGCACTGCCGTTATGCCGTTATGGCTTTATGTTAACTTCAGTTAGTTAAAGAAGGTTTATTAACTTAAATATGTTAAACCAGTTATCTGAAGCATTTCGGTTTCGAGTGCTTAATGCATGTGTACAAGAAAATCGACTTTATACCTAAATATAAGATTACGGAATTATTCTTTTTCATGAACTGCCGTTATGTCGCCATGGCTTTGTGTTAACTTCAATGCGTTAAAGAAGCTTTATTAACTTAAATATGTTAAACTAATGATTTAAAGCATTTCGATATAGATTGCTAAATGTGTATATACAACAAAATTGAATTTATACCTAAATATAAGATTACGGAATTCTTCTAAATACTTTGCCGTTATGCCGTTAAAACGTTTGTAGACTTCAGTGCGTTAAAGTAGGTTTGTTAACTTAAATATGTTAAACTAATGATTTGAAGCATTTCGCTTTCGATTGCTAAATGAGTATATACAAGAAAATGGACTTTATACCTAAATATAAGATTACGGAATTCTTCAAAATGTACTGCCGTTATGCCGTTAAGGCGTTTGTAGACTTCAGTAAGATAGAGAGGGTTAATAAACTTAAATATTTTAAACTAATGATTTGGGGCATTTCGATATCGATTGCTAAATGTGTATATACAAGAAAATCGACTTTATGCCTAAATATAAGATAACGGTATTCTTCCAAATGCATTGCCGTTATACCGTTATGGTTTTATGTTAACTTCAGTTAGTTAAAGAAGGTTTATTAACTTAAATATGTTAAACCAGTTATCTGAAGCATTTCGGTATCGAGTGCTTAATGCATATGTACAAGAAAATCGACTTTATACCTAAATATAAGATTACGGAATTATTCTTTTTCATGAACTGCCGTTATGTCGCCATGGCTTTGTATTAACTTCAATGCGTTAAAGAAGCTTTATTAACTTAAATATGTTACACTATTGATTTGAAGCATTTCGATATAGATTGCTAAATGTGTATATACAACAAAATTGAATTTATACCTAAATATAAGATTACGGAATTCTTCTAAATACTTTGCCGTTATGCCGTTAAAACGTTTGTAGACTTCAGTGCGTTAAATTAGGTTTGTTAACTTAAATATGTTAAACTAATGATTTGAAGCATTTCGCTTTCGATTGCTAAATGAGTATATACAAGAAAATGGACTTTATACCTAAATATATGATAACGGAATTCTTCTACATGCACTGCCGTTATGCCGTTAAGGCGTTTGTAGACTTCAGTAAGATAGAGAGGGTTAATTAGCTTAAGTATGTTAAACTAATGATTTGAAGCATTTCGTTATCGATTGCTAAATGTGTATATACAACAAAATTGACTTTATACCTAAATATAAGATTACGAAATTCTTTTAAATGCTTTGCCTTTATGCCGTTAAAACGTTTGTAGACTTCAGTGCGTTAAATTAGGTTTGTTAACTTAAATATGTTAAACTAATGATTTGAAGCATTTCGCTTTCGATTGCTAAATGAGTATATACAAGAAAATGGACTTTATACCTAAATATATGATAACGGAATTCTTCTACATGCACTGCCGTTATGCCGTTAAGGCGTTTGTAGACTTCAGTAAGATAGAGAGGGTTAATTAGCTTAAGTATGTTAAACTAATGATTTGAAGCATTTCGTTATCGATTGCTAAATGTGTATATACAACAAAATTGAATTTATACCTAAATATAAGATTACGGAATTCTTCTAAATACTTTGCCGTTATGCCGTTAAGGCGTTTGTAGACTTCAGTAAGATAGAGTGGGTTAATTAACTTAAATATATTAAACTGATGATTTGAGGCATTTCGATATCGGTTGCTAAATGAGTATATACAAGAAAATCGACTTTATACCTAAATATATGATAACGGAATTCTTCTACATGCACTGCCGTTATGCCGTTAAGGCGTTTGTAGACTTCAGTAAGATAGAGAGGGTTAATTAGCTTAAGTATGTTAAACTAATGATTTGAAGCATTTCGTTATCGATTGCTAAATGTGTATATACAACAAAATTGACTTTATACCTAAATATAAGATTACGAAATTCTTTTAAATGCTTTGCCTTTATGCCGTTAAAACGTTTGTAGACTTCAGTGCGTTAAAGTAGGTTTGTTAACTTAAATATGTTAAACTAATGATTTGGAGCATTTCGATTTGGATTTTTAAATGAGTATATACAAGAAAATCGACTTTATATCTAAATATAAGATTACGGAATTCTTCTAAATGCTTTGCCGTTATGCCGTTAAGGCGTTTGTAGACTTCAGTAAGATAGAGAGGGTTAATTAACTTAAATATATTAAAATAATGATTTGAGGCATTTCGATAGCGATTGCTAAATGTGTATCTACAAGAAAATCGACTTTATACCTAAATATATGATAACGGAATTCTTCTACATGCACTGCCGTTATACCGTTAGGGTTTTATGTTAACTTCAGTTAGCTAAAGAAGGTTTATTAACTTAAATATTTTAAACCAGTTATTTGAAGCATTTCGATATCGATTGCCTAATGCATATATTCAAGAAAATCGACTTTATACCTAAATATAAGATTACGGATTTCTTCCAAATGTACTGTCGTTATGCCGCCATATATTTAGGTATATACGCTTACGGAATTCTTCTAAATGCACTGCCGTTATGGCTTTATGTTAACTTCAGTTCGTTAAAGAAGGTTTATTAACTTAGATATGTTACACCAGTTATTGGAAACATTTCGAAATCGATTGCTTAATGCATATGTACAAGAAAATCGACTTTATACCTAAATATAATATTACGGAGTTCTTCCAAATGTACTGTCGTTATGCCGCCATGGCTTTATATGAACTTCAATATGTTAAAGAAGGTTAATTAACTTAAATATGTTAAACTAATGATTTGAGGCATTTCGATATCGATTGCTAAATGTGTGTATACAAGAAAATCGACTTTATACCTAAATATAAGATTACGGAACTCTTCCAAATGCACTGCCGTTATACCGTTATGGTTTTATGTTAACTTCAGTTAGTTAAAGAAGGTTTATTAACTTAAATATGTTAAACCGGTTATTTGAAGCATTTCGATATCGATTGCTTAATGCATATATACAAGAAAATCGACTTTATACCTAAATATAAGCTTACGGAATTCTTCTAAATGCACTGCCGTTATGCCGCCATGGCTTTATGTTCACTTCGTTGCGTTAAGGAAGCTTTATTAACTTAAATATGTTAAACTTATGATTTGAGGATTTTCGAAACCGATTGCTAAATGCATATACGCAACAAAATCGACTTTATACCTAAATAAAAGATTACGGAATTCTTCCAAATGCACTGCCGTTATGTCGCCATGGCTTTGTGTTAACTTCAGTGCGTTAAAGTAGGTTTGTTAACTTAAGCATGTTAAACTAATGATTTGAAGCATTTCGATTTCGATTGCTAAATGAGTATATACAAGAAAATGGACTTTATACCTAAGTATAAGATTACGGAATTCTTCTAAATGCTTTGCCGTTATGCCGCTAAGGCGTTTGTAGACTTCAGTAAGATAGAATGGGTTAATTAACTTAAATATATCAAACTAATGATTTGAGGCATTTCGATATCGATTGCTAAATGTGTATATACAAGAAAATCGGCTTTTTACCCAAATATATGATAACGGAATTCTTCTACATGCACTGCCGTTATGCCGTTAAGGCGTTTGTAGGCTTCAGTAAGATAAAGAGGGTTAATTAACTTAAATATGTTAAACTAATGATTTGAGGCATTTCGATATCGATTGCTAAATGTGTATACAAGAAAATCGACTTGATACCTAAATATAAGGATACGGAATTCTTCCAAATGCACTGCCGTTATACCGTTATGGTTTAATGTTAACTTCAGTTAGTTAAAGAAGGTTTATTAACTTAAACATGTTAAACCAGTTATTTGAAGCATTTCGATATCGATTTCTTAATTCATATATACAAGAAAATCGACTTTATACCTAAATATAAGATTACGGAATTCTTCTAAATGACTGCCGTTATGCCGCCATGGCTTTATGTTAAACTTCGTTGCTTTAAAAGGAAGCTTTATTAACTTAAATATGTTAAACTTATGATTTGAGGATTTTTGAAACCGATTGCTAAATGCATATACGCAACAAAATCGACTTTATACCTAAATAAAAGATTACGGAATTCTTCCAAATGCACTGCCGTTATGTCGCCATGGCTTTGTGTTAACTTCAGTGCGTTAAAGTAGGTTTGTTAACTTAAGCATGTTAAACTAATGATTTGAAGCATTTCGATTTCGATTGCTAAATGAGTATATACAAGAAAATGGACTTTATACCTAAGTATAAGATTACGGAATTCTTCTAAATGCTTTGCCGTTATGCCGCTAAGGCGTTTGTAGACTTCAGTAAGATAGAATGGGTTAATTAACTTAAATATATCAAACTAATGATTTGAGGCATTTCGATATCGATTGCTAAATGTGTATATACAAGAAAATCGGCTTTTTACCCAAATATATGATAACGGAATTCTTCTACATGCACTGCCGTTATGCCGTTAAGGCGTTTGTAGGCTTCAGTAAGATAAAGAGGGTTAATTAACTTAAATATGTTAAACTAATGATTTGAGGCATTTCGATATCGATTGCTAAATGTGTATACAAGAAAATCGACTTGATACCTAAATATAAGGATACGGAATTCTTCCAAATGCACTGCCGTTATACCGTTATGGTTTAATGTTAACTTCAGTTAGTTAAAGAAGGTTTATTAACTTAAACATGTTAAACCAGTTATTTGAAGCATTTCGATATCGATTTCTTAATTCATATATACAAGAAAATCGACTTTATACCTAAATATAAGATTACGGAATTCTTCCAAATGTACTGTCGTTATGCCACCATGGCTTTATATCAACTTCAATACGTTAAAAAAGGTTAATTAACTAAAATATGATAAACTAATGATTTGAGGCATTTCGATATCGATTGCTAAATGTGTATATAGAAGAAAATCGACTTTATACCTAAATATAAGATTACGGAATTCTTCTACATGAACTGCCGTTATGCCGCCATGGCTTTGTGTAAACTTCAGTAAGATAAAGAAGGTTAACTAACTTAAATATGTTAAACTAATGATTTGAAGATTTTCGAAATCGATTGCTAAGTGCATATATACAAGAAAATCTTCCTTATACTTAAATATAAGATTACGGGATTCTTCCAAATGTACTGTCGTTATGCCGCCATGGCTTTATATGAACTTCAATATGTTAAAGAAGGTTAATTAACTTAAATATGTTAAACTAATGATTTGAGGCATTTCGATATCGATTGCTAAATGCGTATGTACAACAAAATCGACTTTATACCTAAATATACGCTTACGGAATTCTTCCAAATGCACTGCCGTTATACCGTTATGGTTTTATGTTAACTTCAGTTAGTTAAAGAGAGTTTATTAACTTAAATATGTTAAACCAGTTATTTGAAGCATTTCGATATCGATTGCTTAATGCATATATACAAGAAAATCGACTTTATACCTAAATATAAGATTACGGAATTCTTCTAAATGCTTTGCCGTTATGCCGTTAAAACGTTTGTAGACTTCAGTAAGATAAAGAGGGTTAATTAGCTTAAATATGTTAAACTAATGATTGGAGGCATTTCGATATCGATTGCTTAATGCATATATACAAGATAATCGACTTTATACCTAAATAAAAGATTACGGAATTCTTCCAAATGTACTGTCGTTGTGCCACCATGGCTTTATATCAACTTCAATACGTTAAAAAAGGTTAATTAACTTAAATATGTTAAACTAATGATTTGAAGCATTTAGATATCCATTGCTTAATGTGTATATACAACAAAATTGACTTTATACCTAAATATAAGCTTACGAAATTCTTCTAAATACACTGCCGTTATGCCGCCATGGCTTTATGTTAACTTCGGTGCGTTTAAGAAGCTTTATTAACTTAAATATGTTAAACTAATGATTTGAAGATTTTCGATATCGATTGCTAAATGTGTATGTACAAGAAAATCGACTTTATACCTAAATATATGATAACGGAATTCTTCTACATGCACTGCCGTTATGCCGTTAAGGCGTTTGTAGACTTCAGTAACATAAAGGGGGTTAATTAACTTAAATATGTTAAACTAATGATTTGAGGCATTTCGATATCGATTGCTAAATGTGTATATACAACAAAATCGACTTTATACCTAAATATAGGATTAGGTAATTCTTCTAAATGCTTTGCCGTTATGCCGTTAAAACGTTTGTAGGCTACAGTAAGATAAAGAGGGTTAATTAACTTAAATATGTTAAACTAATGATTTGAAGCGTTTCTATATCGATTGCTAAATGAGTATATACAAGAAAATCGACTTTATACCTAAATATAAAATTACGTAATTCTTCTAAATGCTTTGCCGTTATGCGATTAAGGCGTTTGTAGACTTCAGTAAGATAAAGAGGGTTAATTAACTTAAATATGTTAAACTAATGATTTGAGGCATTTCGATATCGATTGCTAAATGAGTATATACAAGAAAATGGACTTTATACCTAAATATAAGATTACGGAATTCTTCTAAACGCTTTGCCGTTATGCCGTTAAGGCGTTTGTAGACTTCAGTAAGATAGAGAGGGTTAATAAACTTAATTATTTTAAACTCATGATTTGGGGCATTTCGATATCGATTGCTAAATGTGTATATACAAGAAAATCGACTTTATGCCTAAATATAAGATTACGGTATTCTTCCAAATGCATTGCCGTTATACCGTTATGGTTTTATGTTAACTTCAGTTAGTTAAAGAGGGTTTATTAACTTAAACATGTTAAACCAGTTATTTGAAGCATTTCGATATCGATTGCTTAATGCATATATACAAGAAAATCGACTTTATACCTAAATATAAGATAACGTAATTCTTCTAAATGCTTTGCCGTTATGCCGTTAAAACGTTTGTAGACTTCAATGCGTTAAAGCAGGTTTGTTAACTTAAATATGTTAAACTAATGATTTGAAGCATTTCGCTTTCGATTGCTAAATGAGTATATACAAGAAAATGGACTTTATACCTAAATATAAGATTACGGAATTTTTCTAAACGCTTTGCCGTTATGCCGTTAAGGCGTTTGTAGACTTCAGTAAGATAGAGAGGGTTAATAAACTTAAATATTTTAAACTAATGATTTGGGGCATTTCGATATCGATTGCTAAATGTGTATATACAAGAAAATCGACTTTATGCCTAAATATAAGATAACGGTATTCTTCCAAATGCATTGCCGTTATACCGTTATGGTTTTATGTTAACTTCAGTTAGTTAAAGAAGGTTTATTAACTTAAATATGTTAAACCAGTTATCTGAAGCATTTCGGTATCGAGTGCTTAATGCATATGTACAAGAAAATCGACTTTATACCTAAATATAAGATTACGGAATTATTCTTTTTCATGAACTGCCGTTATGTCGCCATGGCTTTGTATTAACTTCAATGCGTTAAAGAAGCTTTATTAACTTAAATATGTTACACTAATGATTTGAAGCATTTCGATATAGATTGCTAAATGTGTATATACAACAAAATTGAATTTATACCTAAATATAAGATTACGGAATTCTTCTAAATACTTTGCCGTTATGCCGTTAAAACGTTTGTAGACTTCAGTGCGTTAAATTAGGTTTGTTAACTTAAATATGTTAAACTAATGATTTGAAGCATTTCGCTTTCGATTGCTAAATGAGTATATACAAGAAAATGGACTTTATACCTAAATATAAGATTACGGAATTCTTCTAAACGCTTTGCCGTTATGCCGTTAAGGCGTTTGTAGACTTCAGTAGGATAGAGAGGGTTAATTAGCTTAAATATATTAAACTAATGATTTGAGGCATTTCGATATCGATTGCTAAATGTGTATATACAAGAAAATCGACTTTATACCTAAATATATGATAACAGAATTCTTCTACATGCACTGCCGTTATGCCGTTAAGGCGTTTGTAGACTTCAGTAAGATAAAGGGGGTTAATTAACTTAAATATTTTAAACTAATGATTTGAGGCATTTCGATATCGATTGCTAAATGTGTATATACAAGAAAATCGACTTTATACCTAAATATAAGATTACGGAATTCTTCCAAATGCACTGCCGTTATACCGTTATGGTTTTATGTTAACTTCAGTTAGTTAAAGAAGGTCTGTTAACTTAAATATGTTAAACCAGTTATCTGAAGCATTTCAATATCGATTGCTAAATGCGTATATACAACAAAATCGATTTTATACCTAAATATAAGATTACGGAATTCTTCTAGATGCACTGCCGTTATGCCGCCATGGCTTTATGTCACCTTCGGTAGGTTAAAGAATTTTATTTAACTTAAATATGTTAAACTAATGATTTGAAGCATTTCGATATCGATTCCTAAATGCATATATATAAGAAAATCGACTTTATACCTAAATACAAGATTACGGAATTCTTCCAAATGTACTGTCGTTATGCCGCCATGGCTTTATATCACCTTCAATACGTTAAAGATGGTTAGTTAACTTAAATATGTTAAACTAATGATTTGAAACATTTCGATATCGATTGTTTAATATGTAAATACAAGAAAATCGACTTTATACCTAAATATAAGATTATGGAATTCTTCTAAATGCACTGCAGTTATACCGTTATGGCTTTATGTAGACTTCAGTGCGTTAAAGAATGTTTATAATAAATAACTTGAAAATGTAATACCAATGATTTTAAGCATTTCGATATCGATTGCTAAATGTGTATATACAGAAAATCGACTTTATACATAATTATAAGATTACGGAATTCATCGAAATACACTGCCGTTATGGCTTTATATAAACGTCAGTACGTGAAAAAAGGTTGTTTAACTTAAATATGTTAAACTTATGATTTGAAGCATTTCGATATCGATTGCTTAATGTGTATATACAAGAAAATCGACTTAATACCCAAATATAAGATTAAGAAATTCTTCTAAATGCACTGCCGTTATACCGTTAAGGCTTCATGTAAACTTCAGTAAGGTAAAGAAGGTTAATTAACTTAAATATATTGAACTAATGACTGAAGCTTTTCGATATCGATTGCTAAATGTGTATATACAAGAAAATCGACTTTATAGCTAAATATAATATTACGGAGTTCTTCTAAATGCACTGCCGTTATGCCGCCATGGCTTTATGTTAACTTCAGCGCCTTAAAGAAGCCTTATTAGCTTAGACATGTTAAAATAATGATTTGAAGCATTTCGATATCGATTGCAAAATGGGTGTAATCAAGAAAATCGACTTTATACCAAAACATAAGATTACGGAATTCTTCTAAATGCACTGCCGTTATACCGTTAAGCCTTTATGTTAAGTTCACTTCGTTAATGAAGGTTTATTATCTTTAATATGTTAAACCAGTTATTTGAAGCTTTTTGATATCGATCGCTAAATCTGTATATACAAGAAAATCGATTTTATACCTAAATATAAGACTACGGAATTCTTCTAAATGCACTACCGTTATACAGTTAAGCCTTTATGTAAACGTCAGTAAGATAAAGTAGGCTAAATAACTTAAATACATATGTTAAACCAGTTATTTGAAGCATTTCGATATCGATTGTTAAATGTGTATATACAAAAAAATCGATTTTATACCTAAATATAAGATTACGGAATTCTTCAAAATGCACTGCCGTTATACCGTTATGGCTTTATGTAAACTTCAGTAAGATAAAGAAGGTTAATTAACTTAAATATGTTAAACTAATGATTTGGAGCATTTCGTTATCGATTGTTAAGTGTGTATATACAAGAAAATCGATTTAATACCTAAATATAAGATTACGGAATTCTTCTTAATGCACTGCTGTTATGCCGCCATAGCTTTATGCCAACTTCAGTTCGTTAAAGAAGGTTTATTAACTCAAATATGTTAATCTAATGATTTGAAGCATTTCGATATCGATTGCTAAATGTGTATATACAAGAAAATCGACTTTATACCTAAATATAAGATAAAAAAATTCTTCTAAATGCACTGCCGTTATGGCTTTATGTTAACTTCAGTTCGTTAAAGAAGGTTTATTAACTTAAATAAGTTTAACCAGTTATTTGAAACATTTGGATATCGATTGGTTAATGCATATATACAAGAAAATCGACTTGATACCTAAATATAAGGCTACGGAATTCTTCCAAATGTACTGCCGTTATGGCGCCATTTCTTTATATCAACTTCAATACGTTAAAGAAGGTTTATTAATTTAAATATGTTAAACTAATGATTTGAAGCATTTCGATATCGCTTGCTTAATGTGTATATACAAAAAAATCCAATTTATAACTAAATATAAGATAACGGAATTCTTCTACTTGCACTGCCGTTATGCTGCCATGACTTTATGTTAACATCAGTGCGTTAAAGAAGCTTTATTAACTTAAATATGTTAAAATAATGATTTGAAGCATTTCGATATCGAATGCTAAATGTGTATAATCAAGAAAATCGACTTTATACCTAAACGTAAGATTACGGAATTCTTCTAAATGCACTGCCGTCATGCCGATAAGGTTTTATGTAAAGGTCAGTAAGATAAAGAAGGTTAATAAACTTAAAAATGTTAACTTAAATATGTTAAACTAATGACTTGAGGCATTTCGGTATCGATTGCTAAATACGTATATACAACAAAATCGACTTTATAACTAAATATAAGATTACGGAACTCTTCCAAAAGCACAAAGCATATACAAAAATTCGACTTTATACCTAAATATAAGATTAAGGAATTCTTCTAAATGCACTGCCGTTATGCCGCCATAGCTTTATGCCAACTTCAGTTCGTTAAAGAAGGTTTATTAACTCAAATATGTTAATCTAATGATTTGAAGCATTTCGATATCGATTGCTAAATGTGTATATACAAGAAAATCGACTTTATACCTAAATATAAGATAACGGAGTTCTTCTCAATGCACTGCCGTTATGCCGTTAAGGCGTTATGTTAACTTCAGTTCGTTAAAGAAGGTTTTTTAACTTAAATATATTAAACCAGTTACTTGAAGCATTTCGAAATCGATTGCTTAATGCATATATACAAGAAATTCGACTTATTACCTAAATATAAGATTACAGAATTCTTCCAGATGTACTGTCGTTATGCCGCCATGGCTTTATATCAACTTCAATAAGATAAAGAAGGTTAATTAACTTAAACATATTAAACTAATGATTTGAAGCATTTCGATATCGATTGCTAAATGTGTATATACAACCAAATCGACTTTTTACCTAAATATAAGATTACGGAATTCTTCTACATGCACAGTCGTTATACCGTCAAGGCTTTATGTAAACTTCAGTAAGATAAAGAAGGTTTATTAACTTAAATATGTAAACCTAATGATGACTTTATACCTAAATATAAGATTACGGAATTATTCTAAATACACTGCCGTTTTGCCGCCATGACTTTAAGCCAACTTCAGTTCGTTAAAGAAGGTTTATTAACTTAAATATGTTAAACTAATGATTTGAAGCATTTCGATATCGATTGCTAAATGTTTATATACAAGAAAATCGACTTTTTACCTAAATATAAGATTAAGGAATTCTTCTAAATGAACTGCCGTTATACCGTTATGGATTTATGTAAACTTTAGTAAGAAAAAGAAGGTTTATTAACTTAAATATCGTTAAGGCTTTTGTAGACTTAAGTAAGATAAAGATGGTTAATTAAATTAAATATGTTAAACTATTATATATATATATATATATATATATCTACAACAAAATCGACTTTATACCTAAATATAAGACTACGAAATTCTTCCAAATGCAATGCCGTTATACCGTTATGGCTTTATGTTAACTGCAGTGCGTTAAAGAAGGTTTATTAACTTAAATATGTTAAACAAGTTATTTGAAGCATTTCGATATCGATTGGTTAATGCATATATACAAGAAAATCGACTTTACACCTAAATATAAGATTACGGAATTCTTCTACATGCACTGTCGTTATGCCGCCATGGCTTTATATCAACTTCAATACGTTAAAGAAGGTTAATTAACTTAAATATGTTAAATTAATGATTTTAAGCATTTCGATATCGATTGCTAAATGTATGTACACAAGAAAATCGACTTTTTACCTAAATATAAGATTACGGAATTCATCTAAATGCACTGCCGTTATGCCGCCATGGCTTTATGCCAACTTCAGTTCGTTAAAGAAGGTTTATTAACTTAAATATGTAAAACTAATGGTTTAAAGCATTTCGATATCGATTGCTTAATATATAAATACAAGAAAATCGACTTTACACCTAAATATAAGATTACGGAATCCTTCCAAATGCGCTGCCGTTATACCGTTATGGCATTATGTGAACTTCAGTAAGATAAAGAAGGTTAATTAACTTAATTATGTTAAACTAATGATTTGAAGCATTTTGATATCGATTGCTAAATGTTTATATACAAGAAAATCGACTTTTTACCTAAATATAAGATTACGGAATTCTTCTAAATGAACTGCCGTTATACCGTTATGGATTTATGTAAACTTTAGTAAGATAAAGAAGGTTTATTAACTTAAATATGTTAAACTAAAATTAAATTAATGATTTGAAGCATTTCGTTATCGATTGCTAAATGTGTATATAAAAGAAAATCGACTTTATACCTAAATATAAGATTACGGAATTCTTCTAAATGTACTGTCGTTATGCCGCCATGGCTTTATATCAACTCCAATATGTTAAAGAAGGTTAATTAACTTAAATATGTTTAACTAAAGATTTGAGGCATTTCGATATCGATTGCTAAACGTGTATATACAAGAAAATCGACTTTATACCTAAATATAAGGTTACGGAAGTCTTCAAAATGCACTGCCGTTATACCGTTATGGTTTTATGTTAACTTCAGTTAGTTAAAGAGTGTTTATTAACTTAGATATGTTACACTAGTTATTTGAAGCATTTCGATATCGATTGCTAAATGAGTATATACAAGAAAATCGACTTTATACCTAAATATAAGATTACGGAATTCTTCTAAATGTACTGTCGTTATGCCGCCATGGCTCTATATCAACTCCAATATGTTAAAGAAGGTTAATTAACTTAAATATGTTAAACTAATGATTTGAGGCATTTCGATATCGATTGCTTAATGTGTATATACAACAAAATCGACTTTATACCTAAATATACGCTTACGGAATTCTTCTAAATGCACTGCCGTTATGCCGTTATGGCTTTATGTTAACTTCAGTTCGTTAAAGAAGGTTTATTAACTTAGATATGTTACACTAGTTATTAGAAGCATTTCGAAATCGATTGCTTAATGCATATATACAAGAAAATCGACTTTATACCTAAATATAAGAATACGGAATTCTTCAAAATGTACTGTCGTTATGCCGCCATGGCTTTATATGAACTTCAATATGTTAAAGAAGGTTAATTAACTTAAATATGTTAAACTAATGATTTGAGGCATTTCGATATCGATTGCTAAACGTGTATATACAAGAAAATCGACTTCATACCTAAATATAAGGTTACGGAATTCTTCCAAATGCCCTGCCGTTATACCGTTATGGTTTTATGTTAACTTCAGTTAGTTAAAGAGGGTTTATTAACCTAAATATGTTAAACCAGTTATTTGAAGCATTTCGATATCGATTGCTTAATGCATATATACAAGAAAATCGACTTTATACCTAAATATAAGATAACGTAATTCTTCTAAATGCCTTGCCGTTATGCCGTTAAGGCGTTTGTAGACTTCAGTAAGATAAAGAGGGTTAATTAACTTAAATAGGTTAAACTAATGATTTGAGGCATTTCGATATCGCTTGCTAAATGAGTATATACAGGAAAATCGACTTTATACCTAAATATAAGATAACGTAATTCTTCTAAATGCTTTGCCGTTATGCCGTTAAGGCGTTTGTAGACTTCAGTAGTTAAAGTGGGTTTTAAATTAACTTAAATATGTTAAACTTATGATTTAAAGGCATTTCGCTTTCGATTGCTAAATGAGTATATACAAGAAAATGGACTTTATACCTAAATATAAGATTACGGAATTTTTCTAAATGCTTTGCCGTTATGCCGTTAAGGCGTTTGTAGACTTCAGTACTTTAAAGAGAGGGTTTATTAACTTAAATATTTAAACTAATGATTTGAGGCATTTCGATATCGATTGCTAAATGAGTATATACAAGAAAATCGACTTTATACCTAAATATAAGATACGGAATTCTTCTAAATGCACTGCCGTTATGCCGTTATGGCTTTTATGTAACTTCAGTAAGTTAAAGAAGGTTAATTAACTTAAATATGTTAAACTAATGATTTGAGGCATTTCGATATCGATTGCTAAAGTGTATATACAAGAAAATCGACTTTATACCTAAATATAAGATTACGGAATTCTTCCAATGCTTGCCGTTATACCGTTATGGTTTTATGTTAACTTCAGTTAGTTAAAGAAGGTTTATTAACTTAAATATGTTAAACCAGTTATTTGAAGCATTTCGATATCGATTGCTTAATGCATATATACAAGAAAATCGACTTTATACCTAAATATAAGATTACGGAATTCTTCTAAATGAACTGCCGTTATGCCGTTATGGCTTTTGTTAACTTCATACGTTAAAGAGGGTTTATTAACTTAAATATGTTAAACTAATGATTTGAAGCATTTCGATATCGATTGCTAAATGGTATATACAAGAAAATTGACTTTATACCTAAATATAAGATTACGGAATTCTTCTAAATGCTTTGCCGTTATGCCGTTAAAACGTTTGTAGACTTCAGTGCGTTAAAGTAGGTTTATTAACTTAAATATTTAAACTAATGATTTGAAGCATTTCGCTTTCGATTGCTAAATGAGTATATACAAGAAAATGGACTTTATACCTAAATATAAGATTACGGAATTTTTCTAAATGCTTTGCCGTTATGCCGTTAAGGCGTTTGTAGACTTCAGTAAGATAGAGAGGGTTAATTAACTTAAATATATTAAACTAATGATTTGAGGCATTTCGATATCAATTGCTAAATGAGTATATACAAGAAAATCGACTTCATACCTAAATATATGATAACAGAATTCTTCTACATGCACTGCCGTTATGCAGTTAAGGCGTTTGTAGACTTCAGTAAGATAAAGGGGGTTAATTAACTTAAATATTTTAAACTAATGATTTGGGGCATTTCGATATCGATTGCTAAATGTGTATATACAAGAAAATCGACTTTATACCTAAATATAAGATTACGGTATTCTTCCAGATGCATTGCCGTTATACCGTTATGGTTTTATGTTAACTTCAGTTAGTTAAAAAAGGTTTATTAACTTAAATATGTTAAACCAGTTATATGAAGCATTTCGGTATCGAGTGCTTAATGCATATGTACAAGAAAATCGACTTTATACCTAAATATAAGATTACGGAATTCTTCTACATGAACTGCCGTTATGTCGCCATGGCTTTGTGTTAACTTCAATACGTTAAAGAAGCTTTATTAACTTAAATATGTTAAACTAATGATTTGAAGCATTTCGATATCGATTGCTAAATGTGTATATACAACAAAATTGACTTTATACCTAAATATAAGATTACGGAATTCTTCTAAATACTTTGCCGTTATGCCGTTAAAACGTTTGTAGACTTCAGTGCGTTAAAGTAGGTTTGTTTACTTAAATATGTTAAACTAATGATTTGAAGCATTTCGCTTTCGATTGCTAAATGAGTATATACAAGAAAATGGACTTTATACCTGAATATAAGATTACGGAATTCTTCTAAACGCTTTGCCGTTATGCCGTTAAGGCGTTTGTAGACTTCAGTGGGATAGAGAGGGTTAATTAGCTTAAATATATTAAACTAATGATTTGAGGCATTTCGATATCGATTGCTAAATGTGTATATACAAGAAAATCGACTTTATACCTAAATATATGATAACAGAATTCTTCTACATGCACTGCCGTTATGCCGTTAAGGCGTTTGTAGACTTCAGTAAGATAAAGGGGGTTAATTAACTTAAATATTTTAAACTAATGATTTGAGGCATTTCGATATCGATTGCTAAATGTGTATATGCAAGAAAATCGACTTTATACCTAAATATAAGATTACGGAATTCTTCCAAATGCACTGCCGTTATACCGTTATGGTTTTATGTTAACTTCAGTTAGTTAAAGAAGGTCTGTTAACTTAAATATGTTAAACTAGTTATCTGAAGCATTTCAATATCGATTGCTAAATGCGTATATACAACAAAATCGATTTTATACCTAAATATAAGATCACGGAATTCTTCTAGATGCACTGCCGTTATGCCGCCATGGCTTTATGTCACCTTCGGTAGGTTAAAGAATTTTATTTAACTTAAATATGTTAAACTAATGATTTGAAGCATTTCGATATCGATTCCTAAATGCATATATATAAGAAAATCGACTTTATACCTAAATATAAGATTACGGAATTCTTCCAAATGTACTGTCGTTATGCCGCCATGGCTTTATATCACCTTCAATACGTTAAAGATGGTTAATTAACTTAAATATGTTAAACTAATGATTTGAAACATTTCGATATCGATTGCTAAATATGTAAATACAAGAAAATCGACTTTATACCTAAATATAAGATTATGGAATTCTTCTAAATGCACTGCAGTTATACCGTTATGGCTTTATGTAGACTTCAGTGCGTTAAAGAAGGTTTATAATAAATAACTTGAAAATGT
Source organism: Bactrocera correcta (assembly GCA_027475135.1). Taxonomy (NCBI): domain Eukaryota; kingdom Metazoa; phylum Arthropoda; class Insecta; order Diptera; family Tephritidae; genus Bactrocera; species Bactrocera correcta. Next base: position 68,752,766 of record CM050327.1, on the reverse strand, counting down.
AATACCAATGATTTTAAGCATTTCGATATCGATTGCTAAATGTGTATATACAGAAAATCGACTTTATACATAAATATAAGATTACGGAATTCATCGAAATACACTGCCGTTATGGCTTTATATAAACGTCAGTACGTGAAAAAAGGTTGTTTAACTTAAATATGTTAAACTTATGATTTGAAGCATTTCGATATCGATCGCTAAGTGTGTATATACAAGAAAATCGACTTTATACCCAAATATAAGATTAAGAAATTCTTCTAAATGCACTGCCGTTATACCGTTAAGGCTTCATGTAAACTTCAGTGCGTTAAAGTAGGTTTGTTAACTTAAATATGTTAAACTAATGATTTGAAGCATTTCGCTTTCGATTGTTAAATGTGTATATACAAGAAAATCGATTTAATACCTAAATATAAGATTACGGAATTCTTCTTAATGCACTGCTGTTATGCCGCCATGGCTTTATGTAAACTTCAGTTCGATAAAGAAGGTTTATTAATTTAAATATGTTAAACTAATGATTTAAAGCATTTCGATATCGATTGCTAAATGTGTATATACGAGAAAATCGACTTTATACCTAAATATAAGATAAAAAAATTCTTCTAAATGCACTGCCGTTATGGCTTTATGTTAACTTCAGTTCGTTAAAGAAGGTTTATTAACTTAAATATTTTAAACCAGTTATTTGAAACATTTGGATATCGATTGGTTAATGTATATATACAAGAAAATCGACTTGATACCTAAATATAAGGCTACGGAATTCTTCCAAATGTACTGCCGTTATGGCGCCATTTCTTTATGTCAACTTCAATACGTTAAAGAAGGTTTATTAATTTAAATATGTTAAACTAATGATTTGAAGCATTTCGATATCGCTTGCTTAATGTGTATATACAAAAAATCCAATTTATACCTAAATATAAGATTACGGAATTCTTCTAATGCACTGCCGTTATGCCGCCATGAGCTTTATGTTAAACTTCAGTTCGTTAAAGAAGCTTTATTAATTTAAATATGTTAAATAATGATTTAAGCATTTCGATATCGATTGCTAAATGACTGTATATACAAGAAAATCGACTTTATACTAAATATAAGATTAACGAAATTCTTCTAAACTGCTTATGCCGTTAATGGCTTTGTTAACTTCAGTAGTATAAAGAATGATTTATTAACTTAAATATGTTAAACTATTGATTTGAAGCATCTTGATATCGATTGCTAAGTGATATATACAACAAAATCGATTTATACCTAAATATAAGACTACGGATTCTTCCAAATGCCTGCCGTTATACCGCCATGGCTTTATTCAACTTCAATACGATTAAAGAAGGTTATTAACTTAAATATGTTAAACTAATGATTTGAAGCATTTCGATATCGAATGCATAAATGTGTATATACAAAAATCGACTTTATACCTAAATATAAGATTACGGAATTCTTCTAAATGCACTGCCGTTATGCCGCCATGACTTTATGCCAACTTCAGTTCGTTAAAGAAGGTTTATTAACTTAAATATGTTAAACTAATGATTTGAAGCATTTCGATATCGATTGCTAAATGAGTATATACAACAAAATCGACTTTATACCTAGAATATAAGATTACGGAATTCTTCTTAAATATGCACTGCCGTTATGCCGCAATGGACATTATTGTTAACTGCATAGTATAAAGAATGATTTATTAACTTAAATATGTTAAACTAATGATTGAAGCATCTTTGATATCGATTGCTAAGATGTAGTATATACAACAAAATCGATTTTATACCTAAATATAAGATTACGGATTCTTCTAAATGCCTGCCGTTATACCGCCATGGCTTTATGCCTAACTTCAGATTACGATTAAAGAAGTTTATTAACTTAAATATGTTAAACTAATGATTTGAAGCATTTGATATCGATTGCATAAATGTGTATATACAAGAAAATCGACTTTATACCTAAATATAAGATTACGGAATTCTTCTAAATGCACTGCCGTTATGCCGCCATGCTTTATGCCAACTTCAGTTCGTTAAAGAAGGTTTATTAACTTAAATATGTTAAACTAATGATTTGAAGCATTTCGATATCGATTGCTAAATGATGTATATACAAGAAAATCGACTTTATACCTAAATATAAGATTACGGAATTCTTCTACATGCACTGCCGTTATGCCGCAATGGCTTATGTTAACTTCAGTCGTTAAAGAAGGTTTATTAACTTAAATATGTTAAACTAATGATTTGAAGCATTTCGATATCGATTGCTAAATGAGTATATACAAGAAAATCGACTTTATACCTAAATATAAGATTACGGAATTCTTCTAATGCACTGCCGTTATGCCGCCATGGCTTTATGTCAACTTCAGTCGTTAAAGAAGGTTTAATTAACTTAAATATGATTAACTAATGATTTGAAGCATTTCGGATATCGATTGCTAAATGTAGTATATACAAGAAAACTGACTTTATACCTAAACATAAGATTACGGAATTCTTCTAAATGCACTGCCGTTATGCCGCCATGGCTTTATGTAACTTCAGGGCGTTAAAGAAGGTTAATTAACTTAAATATGTTAAACTAATGATTTGAAGCATTTCGATATCGATTGCTAAATGAGTATATACAAGAAAATCGATTTTATACCTAAATATAAGATTACGGAATTCTTCCAAATGTAGTGTCGTTATGCCGCCATGACATTATATCATCTTCGATACGTTAGAGAAGGTTAATTAACTTAAATATGTTAAACTAATGATTTGAAGCATTTCGATATCGATTGCTAAATGAGTATATACAACAAAATCGACTTTATACCTAAATATAAAATTACGGAATTCTTCTACATGCACTGCCGTTATGCCGCCATGGCTTTAGGTTAACTTCAGTGCGTTAAAGAAGCTTAATTAACTTAAATATGATAAACTAATGATTTGAAGCATTTCGATATCGATTGCTAAATGAGTATATACAAGAAAACCGACTTTATACCTAAACATAATATTAATTAATTCTTTTAAATGCACTGCCGTTATGCCGTTAAGGCTTTTATAGACTTCATTAAGATAGAGAGGGTTAATTAACTTAAATATGTTAAACTAATGATTTGAAGCATTTCGATATCGATTGCTAAATGTGTATATACAACAAAATCGATTTTATTCCTAAATATGAGATTACGGAATTCTTCCAAATGTACTGCCATTATGCCGTTAAGGCTTTTGTACACTTAAGTAAGATAAAGATGGTTAATTAACTTAAATATGTTAAACTATTATATATGTAAATTAGTTTTCATTATATTCTAATAACTTCCTGTAACTTCATAAATATTGGGTAGTCAAAAAAATCTTTTCGTATTTCTAATCAAACTTCAACTTATTTTTTCTATATTTATGATCGCGGAGATCGCCTGGACGTTGAAGTGCGGTGAGATGATTGAGTTGAGAGGCTGTTGCACCTGCTAAAAGTTTCTCAGTAGATGTAAGGGAACCTATTACCGTTTTTTCTCATTGGACTTTGACCAGCAAAAGTGATTCTGGACCATATACATATATACAACAAAATCGACTTTATACCTAAATATAAGACTACGGAATTCTTCCAAATGCGCTGCCGTTGTACTATTATGGCTTTATGAAAACTGAAATAAGATAAAGAAGGTTAATTAACTTAAATATGTTAAACTAATGATTTGAAGCATTTCGATATCGAATGCTAAATATGTATATACAAAAATTCGACTTTATACCTAAATATAAGATTACGGAATTCTTCTAAATGCACTGCCGTTATGCCGCCATGGCTTTATGCCACCTTCAATACGTTAAAGAAGGTTAATTAACTTAAATATGTTAAATTAATGATTTGAAGCATTTCGATATCGATTGCTAAATGTATGTACATAAGAAAATCGAATTTATACCTAAATATAAGATTACGGAATTCTTCTAAATGCACTGCCGTTATGCTGCCATGGCTTTATGCCAACTTCAGTTCGTTAAAGAAAGTTTATTAACTTAAATATGTTAAACTAATGGTTTGAAGCATTTCGATATCGATTGTTAAATATATAAATAGAAGAAAATCGACTTTACACCTAAATATAAGATTACGGAATTCTTCCAAATGCGCTGCCGTTATACCGTTATGGCATTATGTGAACTTCAGTAAGATAAAGAAGGTTAATTAACTTAATTATGTTAAACTAATGATTTGAAGCATTTTGATATCGATTGCTAAATATGTAAATACAAGAAAATCGACTTTACACCTAAATATAGGATTACAGAATTCTTCTACATGCACTGTCGTTATGCCGCTATGGCTTTATGCCAACTTCAGTTCGTTAAAGAAGGTTTATTAACTTAAATATGTTAAACTAATGGTTTGAAGCATTTCGATATCGATTGTTAAATATATAAATACAAGAAAATCGACTTTACACCTAAATATAAGATTACGGAATTCTCCCAAATGCGCTGCCGTTATACCGTTATGGCTTTATGTAAACTTCAGTAAGATAAAGAAGGTTAATTAACTCAGATATGTTTAACCAGTTATTTGAAGCATTTCGTTATTGATTGCTAAATGTGTATATACAAGAAAATCGACTTTATACCTAAATATAAGATAACGGAATTTTTCTTCATTCACTGCCGTTATGCCGCCATGGCTTTGTGTTAACTTCAGTGCGTTAAAGAAGCTTAATTAACTTAAATATGTTAAACTAATGGTTTGAAGCATTTCGATATCGATTGCTAAATATGTAAAAAGAAGAAAATCGACTTTACACCTAAATATAAGATTATGGAATTCTTCTACATGCACTGTCGTTATGCCGCCATCGCTTTATGCCAACTTCAGTTCGTTAAAGAAGGTTTATTAACTTAAATATGTTAAACTAATGGTTTGAAGCATCTCGATATCGATTGCTAAATGCATATATACAAGAAAATCGATTTTATACCTAAATATAAGATTACGGAATTCTTCCAAATGTACTGTCGTTATGCCGCCATGACATTATATCACCTTCGATACGTTAAAGAAGGTTAATTAACTTAAATATGTTAAACCAATGATTTGAAGCATTTTGATATCGATTGCTAAATGTGTATATACAAGAAAATCGACTTTCTACCTAAATATAAGAATACGGAAATCTTCTACATGCACTGCCGTTATGCCGCAATGGTTTTATGTTAGCTTCAGTGCGTTAAAGAAGCTTAATTAACTTAAATATGTTAAACTAATGGTTTGAAGCATTTCGATATCGATTGCTAAATATGTAAATACAAGAAAATTGACTTTACACGTAAATATTAGATTACGGAATTCTTCTACATGCACTGTCGTTACGCCCCCTTGGCTTTATGCCAACTTCAGTTCGTTAAAGAAGGTTTATTAACTAAAATGTGTTAAACTAATGGGTTGAAGCATCTCGATATCGATTGCTAAATGTGTATAAACAACAAAATCGATTTTATACCTAAATATAAGATTACGGAATTCTTCTAAATGCACTGCCGTTATACCGTTATGGTTTTATGTAAACTTCAGTAAGATAAAGGAGGTTAATTAACTTAAATATGTTAAACCAGTTATTTGAAGCATTTCGTTATCGATTGCTAAATGTGTATATACAAGAAAATCGACTTTATACCTAAATATAAGATAACAGAATTCTTCTACATGCACTGCCGTTATGCCGCCATGGCTTTATGTTAACTTCAGTTCGTTAAAGAAGGTTTATTAACTTAAATATGTTAAACTAATGATTTGAAGCATTTCGATATCGACTGCTAAATGAGTATATACAAGAAAATCGACTTTATACCAGCATATAAGATTACGGAATTCTTCTAAATGCACTGCCGTTTTGCCGCCATGACTTTATGCCAACTTCAGTTCGTTAAAGAAGGTTTATTAACTTAAATATGTTAAACTACTGATTTGAAGCATTTCGATATCGACTGCTAAATATGTAAATACAAGAAAATCGACTTTACACCTAAATAAAGGGTGATTTTTTAAGAGCTTGATAACTTTTTAAAAAAAAAAAACGCATAAAATTTGCAAAATCTCATCGGTTCTTTATTTGAAACGTTAGATTGGTTCATGACATTTACTTTTTGAAGATAATTTCATTTAAATGTTGACCGCGGCTGCGTCTTAGGTGGTCCATTCGGAAAGTCCAATTTTGGGCAACTTTTTCGAGCATTTCGGCCGGAATAGCCCGAATTTCTTCGGAAATGTTGTCTTCCAAAGCTGGAATAGTTGCTGGCTTATTTCTGTAGACTTTAGACTTGACGTAGCCCCACAAAAAATAGTCTAAAGGCGTTAAATCGCATGATCTTGGTGGCCAACTTACGGGTCCATTTCTTGAGATGAATTGTTGTCCGAAGTTTTCCCTCAAAATGGCAATAGAATCGCGAGCTGTGTGGCATGTAGCGCCATCTTGTTGAAACCACATGTCAACCAAGTTCAGTTCTTCCATTTTTGGCAACAAAAAGTTTGTTAGCATCGAACGATAGCGATCGCCATTCACCGTAACGTTGCGTCCAACAGCATCTTTGAAAAAATACGGTCCAATGATTCCCCCAGCGTACAAACCACACCAAACAGTGCATTTTTCGGGATGCATGGGCAGTTCTTGAACGGCTTCTGGTTGCTCTTCACCCCAAATGCGGCAATTTTGCTTATTTACGTAGCCATTCAACCAGAAATGAGCCTCATCGCTGAACAAAATTTGTCGATAAAAAAGCGGATTTTCTGCCAACTTTTCTAGGGCCCATTCACTGAAAATTCGACGTTGTGGCAGATCGTTCGGCTTCAGTTCTTGCACGAGCTGTATTTTATACGGTTTTACACCAAGATCTTTGCGTAAAATCTTCCATGTGGTCGAATAACACAAACCCAATTGCTGCGAACGGCGACGAATCGACATTTCACGGTCTTCAGCCACACTCTCAGAAACAGACGCAATATTCTCTTCTGTACGCACTGTACGCATTCGTGTGGTTGGTTTAATGTCCAATAAAGTAAACTGAGTGCGAAACTTGGTCACAATCGCATTAATTGTTTGCTCACTTGGTCGATTATGTAGACCATAAATCGGACGTAAAGCGCGAAACACATTTCGAACCGAACACTGATTTTGGTAATAAAATTCAATGATTTGCAAGCGTTGCTCGTTAGTAAGTCTATTCATGATGAAATGTCAAAGCATACTGAGCATCTTTCTCTTTGACACCATGTCTGAAATCCCACGTAATCTGTCAAATACTAATGCATGAAAATCCTAACCTCAAAAAAATCACCCGTTATAAGATTACGGAATTCTTCTACCTGCACTGTCGTTATGCCGCCATGGCTCTATGCCAACTTCAGTTCGTTAAAGAAGGTTTATTAACTTAAATATGTTAAACTAATGGGTTGAAGTATCTCGATATCGATTGCTAAATGTGTATATGCAACAAAATCGACTTTATACCTAAATATAAGATTACGGAATTCTTCCAAATGCGCTGCCGTTATACCGTTATGTCATTATGTGAACTTCAGTAAGATAAAGAAGGTTAATTAACTTAATTATGTTAAGCTAATGATTTAAAGCATTTTTAAATCGATTGCTAAATGTGTATATACAAGAAAATCGTTTTTTTACCTAAATATAAGATTACGGAATTCTTCTACATGCACTGCCGTTATGCCGTTAAGGCGTTATGTTAACTTCAGTGCGTTAAAGAAGCTTAAGTAACTAAAATATGTTAAACTAATGGCTTGAAGCATTTCGATATGGATTGATAAATATGTAAATACAAGAAAATCGACTTTATACCTAAATATAAGATTACGGAATTCTTCTACCTGCACTGTCGTTATGCCGCCATGGCTTTATGCCAACTTCAGTTCGTTAAAGACGGTTTATTAACTAAAACATGTTAAACTAATGGGTTGAAGCATCTCGATATCGATTGCTAAATGTGTATAAACAACAAAATCGATTTTATACCTAAATATAAAATTACCGAATTCTTCTAAATGCACTGCCGTTATACCGTTATGGCTTTATGTAAACTTCAGTAAGATAAAGAAGGTTAATTAACTTAAATATGTTAAACCAGTTATTTGAAGCATTTCGATATCGATTGGTTAATGCATATATACAAGAAAATAAACTTTATACCTAAATATAAGACTACGGAATTCTTCCAAATGTACTGTCGTTATGCCGAAATGGCTTTATATCAACTTCAGTTCGTTAAAGAAGGTTTTTAATAAAATATGTTAAACCAGTTATTTGAAGCATTTCGATATCGATTGGTTAATACATATATACAGGAAAATAGACTTTATACCTAAATATAAGACTACGGAATTCTTCCAAATGTACTGTCGTTATGCCGAAATGGCTTTATATCAACTTCAATACGTTAAAGAAGGTTTATTAACTTAAATATGTTAAACCAATGATTTGAAGCATTTCGATATTGCTTTCTAAATGTGTAAATACAAGAAAATCGAATTTATACCTAAACATCAGATTACGGAATTTTTCCACAGGCACTGCCGTTATACCGTTATGGCTTTATGTTAACTTCAGTGCGTTAAAGAAGGTTTATTAACTTAAATATGTTAAACTAATGGTTTGAAGCATTTCGATATCGATTGCTTAATATGTAAATACAAGAAAATCGACTTTACACCTAAATATAAGATTACGGAATTCTTCCAAATGCGGTGCCGTTATACCGTTATGGCATTATCTGAACTTCAGTAAGATAAAAAAGGTTAGTTAACATAATTATGTTAAACTAATGATTTGAAGCTTTTTGATATCGATTGCTAAATGTGTATATACAAAAAAATCGACTTTATACCTAAACATCAGATTACGGAATTCTACCACAGGCACTGCCGTTATGCGGCCATGGCTTTATGCCAACTTCAGTTCGTTAAAGGAGGTCTATTGACTTAAATATGTAAAACTTATCTCGATATCGATTGCTAAATGTGTATATACAACAAAATCGATTTTATACCTAAATATAAGAATACGGAATTCTTCTAAATGCACTGCCGTTATGCCGCCATGGCTTTATATCAACTTCAGTACGTTAAAGAAGGTTTATTAACTTAAATATGTTAAGCTAATGAGTTGAAGCATCTCGATATCGATTGCTTAATGAGCAAATACAAGAAAATCGACTTTATTCCTAAATATAAGATTACGGAATGCTTCTAAATGCACTGCCGTTATACCGTTATGGCTTTATGTAAACTTCAGTAAGATAAAGAAAGTTAATTAACTTAAATATGTTAAACCAGTTATTTGAAGCATTTCGTTATCGATTGCTAAATGTGTATATACAAGAAAATCGACTTTATACCTAAATATAAGAAAACGGAATTCTTCTTCATGCAATGTCGTTATGCCGCCATGGCTTTATGCCAACTTCAGTTCGTTAAAGAAGGTTTATTAACTTAAATATGTTAAACTAGTGGATTGAAGCATCTCGATATCGATTGCTAATTTTTATATACAACAAAATCTACTTTATACCTAAATATAAGATTACGAAACGCTACCGTTATACCGTTATGGCTTTATGTTAACTTCAGTGCGTTAAAGAAGATTAATTAACTTAATTATGTTAAACTAATGATTTGAAGCATTTTGATATCGATTGCTTAATGTGTATATACAAGAAAATCGACTTTACTTCTAAATATAAGATTACGGAATTCTTCTTCCTGCACTGTCGTTATGCCGTTATGGCATTATGTGAACTTCAGTAAGATAAAGAAGGTTAATTAACTTAAACATATTAAACTAATGATTTGAAGCATTTCGATATCGATTGCTAAATGTGTATATACAACAAAATCGACTTTATACCTAAATATAAGATTGCGGAATTCTTCCAAATGCGCTGCCGCTATACCGTTATGGCATTATGTGAACTTCAGTAAGATAAACAAGGTTAATTAACTTAATTATGTTAAGCTAATGATTTAAAGCATTTTGATATCGATTTCTTAATGTGTATATACAAGAAAATCGACTTTATACCTAAATATCAGATAACGGAGTTCTTTTACATGCACTGCCGTTATGCCGCCATGGCTTTATGTTAACTTCAGTGCGTTAAAGAAGCTTAATTAACTTAAATATGTTAAACTAATGGTTTGAAGCATTTCGGTATCGATTGCTAAATGTGTATAAACAACAGAATCGATTTTATACCTAAGTATAAGATAACGGAATTCTTCTAAATGCACTGCCGTTATACCGTTATGGTTTTATGTAAACTTCAGTAAGATAAAGAAGGCTAATTAACTTAAGTATGTTAAACCAGTTATTTGAAGCATTTCGTTATCGATTGCTAAATGAGTATATACAAGAAAATCGACTTTATACCTAAATATAAGATTACGGAATTCTTCTATATGCACTGCCGTTATGCGGCCATGGCTTTAAGCCAACTTCAGTTCGTTAAAGAAGGTTTATTAACTTAAATATGTTAAACTAATGGTTTGAAGCATTTCGATATCGATTGCTTAATATGTAAATACAAGAAAATCGACTTTACACCTAAATATAAAATTACGGAATTCTTCCAAATGGGCTGCCGTTGTACCGTTATGGCATTATGTGAACTTCACTAAAATAAAGAAGGTTAAATAACTTAATTAACTTAAACTAATGATTTGAAGCATTTTGATATCGATTGCTATATGTGTATATACAAGAAAATCGACTTTCTACCTAAATATAAGAATACGGAAATCTTCTACATGCACTGCCGTTATGCCGCAATTGTTTTATGTTAGCTTCAGTGCGTTAAAGAAGCTTAATTAACTTAAATATGTTAAACTAATGGTTTGAAGCATTTCGATATCGATTGCTAAATATGTAAATACAAGAAAATCGACTTTACACCTAAATATTAGATTACGGAATTCTTCTACATACACTGTCGTTACGCCGCCTTCGCTTTATGCCAACTTTAGTTCGTTAAAGAAGGTTTATTAACTAAAATGTGTTAAACTAATGGGTTGAAGTATCTCGATATCGATTGCTAAATGTGTATAAACAACAAAATCGATTTTATACCTAAATATAAGATTACGGAATTCTTCTACATGCACTGCCGTTATACCGTTATGATTTTATGTAAACTTCAGTAAGATAAAGGAGGTTAATTAACTTAAATATGTTAATCCAGTTATTTGAAGCATTTCGTTATCGATTGCTAAATGTGTATATACAAGAAAATCGACTTTATACCTAAATATAAGTTAACAGAATTCTTCTACATGCACTGCCGTTATACCGCCATGGCTTTATGTTAACTTCAGTGCGTTAAAGAAGCTTAATTAACTTAAATATGTTAAACTAATGGTTTGGAGCATTTCCATATCGATTGCTTAATATGTAAATACAAGAAAATCGACTTTATACTTAAATGTAAGACTACGGAATTCTTCCAAATGCGCTGCCGTTATGGCGCCATGGCTTTATGCCAACTTCAGTTCGTTAAAGAAGGTTTATTAACTTAAATATGTTAAACTAATGGATTGAAGCATCTCGATATCAATTGCTAATTTGTATATACAACAAAATCGATTTTATACCTAAATATAAGATTACGGAATTCTTCTAAATGCACTGCCGTTATATCGTTATGGCTTTATGTAAACTTCAGTAAGATAAAGAAGGTTAATTAACTTAAATATGTTAAACCAGTTATTTGAAGCATTTCGATATCGATTGGTTAATGCATATATTCAAGAAAATAAACTTTATACTTAAATATAAGACTACGGAATTCTTCTAAATGCACTGCCGTTTTGCCGCCATGACTTTATGCCAACTTCAGTTCGTTAAAGAAGGTTTATTAACTTAAATATGTTGAACTAATGATTTGAAGCATTTCGATATCGACTGCTAAATGAGTATATACAAGAAAATCGACTTTATACCAGCATATAAGATTACGGAATTCTTCTAAATGCACTGCCGTTATGCCGCCATGGCTTTATGTTAACTTCAGTGCGTTAAAGAAGCTTAATTAACTTAAATATGTTAAACTAATGATTTGAAACATTTCGATATCGATTGCTAAATATGTAAATACAAGAAAATCGACTTTACACCTAAATATAAGATTACGGAATTCTTCTACCTGCACTGTCGTTATGCCGCCATGGCTCTATGCCAACTTCAGTTCGTTAAAGAAGGTTTATTAACTTAAATATGTTAAACTAATGGGTTGAAGTATCTCGATATCGATTGCTAAATGTGTATGTGCAACAAAATCGACTTTATACCTAAATATAAGATTACGGAATTCTTCCAAATGCGCTGCCGTTATACCGTTATGTCATTATGTGAACTTCAGTAAGATAAAGAAGGTTAATTAACTTAATTATGTTAAGCTAATGATTTAAAGCATTTTTAAATCGATTGCTAAATGTGTATATACAAGAAAATCGTTTTTTTACCTAAATATAAGTTTACGGAATTCTTCTACATGCACTGCCGTTATGCCGTTAAGGCGTTATGTTAACTTCAGTGCGTTAAAGAAGCTTAAGTAACTAAAATATGTTAAACTAATGGCTTGAAGCATTTCGATATGGATTGATTAAATATGTAAATACAAGAAAATCGACTTTATACCTAAATATAAGATTACGGAATTCTTCTACCTGCACTGTCCGTTATGCCGCCATGGCTTTATGCCAACTTCAGTTCGTTAAAGACGGTTTATTAACTAAAACATGTTAAACTAATGATTTGAAGCATCTCGATATCGATTGCTAAATGTGTATATACAACAAAATCGATTTTATACCTAAATATAAGATTACGGAATTCTTCTAAATGCACTGCCGTTATATCGTTATGGCTTTATGTAAACTTCAGTAAGATAAAGAAGGTTAATTAACTTAAATATGTTAAACCAGTTATTCGAAGCATTTCGATATCGATTGGTTAATGCATATATACAAGAAAATAAACTTTATACCTAAATATAAGACTACGGAATTCTTCCAAATGTACTGTCGTTATGCGGAAATGGCTTTATATCAACTTCAGTTCGTTAAAGAAGGTTTATTACTTAAATATGTTAAACCAGTTATTTGCAGCATTTCGATATCGATTGATTAATGCATATATACAGGAAAATAGACTTTATACCTAAATATAAGATTACGCAATTCTTCCAAATGTACTGTCGTTATGCCGTTATGGCTTTATGTCAACTTAAAGAAACGTTAAAGAAGGTTTATTAACTTAAATATGTTAAACCAGTTATTTGAAGCATTTCGATATCGATTGCTATATGCATATATACAAGAAAATCGACTTTATACCTAAATATAAGATTACGGAATTTTTCCCTAAATGTACTGTCGTTATGCCGCCATGACATTATATCACCTTCATCGTTAAAAAAGGGTTTAAATTTAAAGCTTAAATATGTTAACTTTTTGAGTTGAAGCATTTCGATATCGATTGCTAGGTGTATATATACAAGAAAATCGACTTTATACCTAAATATAAGATTACGGAATTTTTCCCTAATGTACTGTTGTTATGCCGCCATGGCTTTATGTCAACTTCAGTCGTTAAAGATGGTTTATTAACTTAAAAATGTTAAACTAATGATTTGAAACATTTCGATATCGATTGCTAAATGAGTATATACAAAAAAATTCGACTTTATATCTAAATATAAGATTAGGGAAAGTTCTTCTCAATGCACTGACGTTATGCCGCCATGGCTTTATGTAGACTTCAGTGCGTTAAAGGGGGTTTTTATATTAACTTAAAATGTTAAACTAGTGATTTGAAGCGTTCCGTTACCCGATTGCTAAATGTGTGTATACAAGAAAATCGACTTTATACCTAAATATGAGATTAGGGAATTTTTCCCGAAATGCACTGCCGTGATGGCTTTATATAAACTTCAGTACGAAAAAAGAAGGTTTTTAATTTAAATATGTTAAACCTATGATTTAAAGCATTTCGATATCGATTGCTAAATGTGTATATACAAGAAAATCGACTTTATCCCCTAAATATAAGTTTAAACGAATTCTTCTAAATGCACTGCCGTTATGCCGTTAAGGCTTATGTAATTTTCAGTACGTTAAAGAAGGTTATATTTTAAATATGTTGAACTAATGATTTGAAGCCTTTCGATATCGATTGCTAATGTGTATATACAAGAAAATCGACTTTATAACGAAATATAATATTAGGGAAAGTTCTTCTAAATGCACTGTCGTTAAGCGGTTATGGCTTTATGCTAACTTCAGTTCGTTAAAGAAGGTTTATTAAATATGTTAAACTAATGATTTGAAGCATTTCGATATCGCTTGCTAAATGTGTATATACAAGAAAATCGAATTTATACCTAAACATAAGATTACGGAATTCTTTTACATGCACTGCCGTTAGCCGCCATGGCTTTATGTTAACTTCAGTGCGTTAAAGAAGCTTTATTTACTTAAATATGTTAAACTAATGATTTGAAGCATTTCGATATCAATTGCTAAATGTGTATATACAAGAAAATCGACTTCATACCTAAATATAAGATTACGGAATTCTTCTAAATGCACTGCCGTTATAGCGTCGTGGCTTTACGTTAACTTCTGTTCGTTAAAGAAGGTTTATTAACTTAAATATGTTAAACCAGTTATTTGAAGCATTTCGATATCGATTGCTAAATGCATATATACAAGAAAATCGATTTTATACCTAAATATAAGATTACGGAATTCTTCTAAATGCACTGCAGCTATACCGTTAAAGCTTAATGTAAACTTCAGTGCGTTAAAGAAGGTTCATTAACTTAAGTATGATGAACCGGTTATTTGATGCATTTTTATGTCTATTGCTTAATGCATATACATATACAAGAAAATCGACTTTATACCTAAATATAAGATTACGGCATTCTTCTGCATGCACTGCCGTTATGCCGCCATGGCTTTATGTTAACCTCAATACGTTTAAGAAGGTTAATTAACTTAAATATGTTAAACTAGTGATTTGAAGCATTTCAATATCGATTGCTAAATGTGTATACACAAGAAAATCGAATTTTTACCTAAATATAAGATTATGGAATTCTTCTACATGCACTGCCGTTATGCCGCCATGGCTTTATGTTAACTTCAGTGCGTTAAAGAAGCTTTATTTACTTAAATATGTTAAACTAATGATTTGAAGCATTTCGATATCAATTGCTAAATGTGTATATACAAAAAAATCGACTTCATACCTAAATATAAGATTACGGAATTCTTCTTAATGCACTGCCGTTATGCCGTTGTGGCTTTATGTTAACTTCTGTTCGTTAAAGAAGTTTTATTAACTTAAATAGGTTAAACCAGTTAGTTGAAGCATTTCGATATCGATTGCTAAATGCATATATACAAGAAAATCGACTTTATACCTAAATATAAGACTACGGAATTCTTCCAAATGTACTGTCGTTATGCCGCCATGGCTTTATATCACCTTCGATACGTTAAAGAAGGTTAATTAACTTAAATATGTTAAACTAATTATTTGAAGCATTTCGATATCGATTGCTAAATGAGTATATACAAGAAAATCGACTTTATACCTAAATATAAAATTACGGGATTCTTCTACATGCACTGCCGTTATGCCGCCATGGCTTTATGTTAACTTCAGTGCGTTAAAGAAGCTTAATTAACTTAAATATGTTAAACTAATGATTTGAAGCATTTCTATATCGATTGCTAAATGTGTATATACAACAAAATCGATTTTATAACTAAATATGAGATTACAGAATTCTTCCAAATGCACTGCCGTTATGCCGTTGAGGTTTTTGTAGACTTAAGTAAGATAGAGATGGTTAATTAACTTAAATATGTTAAACCAGTTATTTGAAGCATTTCGTTATCGATTGCTAAATATGTATATACAAGGAAATCGTCTTTATACCTAAATATAAGATAACGGAATTCTTCTACATGCACTGCCGTTATGCCGCCATGGCTTTATGTTAACTTCAGTGCGTTAAAGAAGCTTAATTATCTTAAATATGTTAAACTAATGGTTTGAAGCATTTCGATATCGATTGCTAAATACGTAAATACAAGAAAATCGACTTTACACCTAAATATAAGATTATGGAATTCTTCTACATGCACTGTCTTTATGCCGCCATGGCATTTTGCCAACTTCAGTTCGTTAAAGAAGGTTTATTAACTTAAATATGTTAAACTAATGGGTTGAAGCATCTCGATATCGATTGCTAAATGCACATATATAGGAAAATCGACTTTATATATAAATATAAGATTACGGAATTCTTCCAAATGTACTGTCGTTATGCCGCCATGGCCTTATATCAACTTCAATACGTTAAAAAAGTTTAATTAACTAAACCATATTAAACTAATGATTTGAAGCATTTCGATATCGATTGCTAAATGTGTATATACAACAAAATCGACTTTTTACCTAAATATAAGATTACGGAATTCTTCCAAATGCACGGCCGTTATACCGTCAAGGCTTTATGTAAACTTCAGTAAGATAAAGAAGGTTTATTAACTTAAATATGTTAAACTAATGATTTGAAGCATTTCGATATCGATTGCTAAATGTGTATATACAACAAAATCGACTTTTTACCTAAATATAAGATTACAGAATTCTTCCAAAAGCACGGCCGTTAAACCGTTATGGCTTTATGTAAACTTCAGTAAGATAAAGAAGGTTAATTAACTTAAATATGTTAAACCAGTTATTTGAAGCATTTCGTTATCGATTGCTAAATGTGTATATACAAGAAAATCGACTTTATACCTAAATATAAGATAACGGAATTCTTCTACATGCACTGCCGTTATGCCGCCATGGCTTTCTGTTAACTTCAGTGCGTTAAAGAAGCTCAATTAACTTAAATATTCTAAACTAATGGTTTGAAGCATTTCGATATCGATAGCTAAATGTGTATATACAACAAAATCGACTTTTTACCTAAATATAAGATTACAGAATTCTTCCAAAAGCACGGCCGTTAAACCGTTATGGCTTTATGTAAACTTCAGTAAGATAAAGAAGATTTATTAACTTAAATATGTTAAACCAGTTATTTGAAGCATTTCGTTATCGATTGCTAAATGTGTATATACAAGAAAATCGACTTTATACCTAAATATAAGATAACGGAATTCTTCTACATGCACTGCCGTTATGCCGCCATGGCTTTATGTTAACTTCAGTGCGTTAAAGAAGCTTAATTAACTAAAATATGCTAAACTAATGGTTTGAAGCATTTCGATATCGATTGCTAAATATGTAAATACAAGAAAATCGACTTTACACCTAAATATAAGATTATGGAATTCTTCTACATGCACTTTCGTTATGCCGCCATGGCTTCATGCCAACTTCAGTTCGTTAAAGAAGGTTTATTAACTTAAATATGTTAAACTAATGGGTTGAAACATCTCAATATCGATTGCTAAATGCATATGTACAAGAAAATCGACTTTATACCTAAATATAAGATTACGAATTCTTCCAAATGTACTGTCGTTATGCCGCCATGACATTATATCACCTTCGATAAGATAAAGAAGGTTAATTAACTTAAATATGTTAAACCAGTTATTTGAAGCATTTCGTTATCGATTGCTAAATGTGTATATACAAGAAAATCGACTTTATACCTAAATATAAGATAACGGAATTCTTCTACATGCACTGCCGTTATGCCGCCATGGCTTTCTGTTAACTTCAGTGCGTTAAAGAAGCTCAATTAACTTAAATATTCTAAACTAATGGTTTGAAGCATTTCGATATCGATAGCTAAATGTGTATATACAACAAAATCGACTTTTTACCTAAATATAAGATTACAGAATTCTTCCAAAAGCACGGCCGTTAAACCGTTATGGCTTTATGTAAACTTCAGTAAGATAAAGAAGATTTATTAACTTAAATATGTTAAACCAGTTATTTGAAGCATTTCGTTATCGATTGCTAAATGTGTATATACAAGAAAATCGACTTTATACCTAAATATAAGATAACGGAATTCTTCTACATGCACTGCCGTTATGCCGCCATGGCTTTATGTTAACTTCAGTGCGTTAAAGAAGCTTAATTAACTAAAATATGCTAAACTAATGGTTTGAAGCATTTCGATATCGATTGCTAAATATGTAAATACAAGAAAATCGACTTTACACCTAAATATAAGATTATGGAATTCTTCTACATGCACTTTCGTTATGCCGCCATGGCTTCATGCCAACTTCAGTTCGTTAAAGAAGGTTTATTAACTTAAATATGTTAAACTAATGGGTTGAAACATCTCAATATCGATTGCTAAATGCATATGTACAAGAAAATCGACTTTATACCTAAATATAAGATTACGAATTCTTCCAAATGTACTGTCGTTATGCCGCCATGACATTATATCACCTTCGATACGTTAAAGAATGTTAATTAACTTAAATATGTTAAACTAATGATTTGAAGCATTTCGATATCGATTGCTAAATGAGTATATACAACAAAATCGACTTTATACCTAAATATAAAATTACGGAATTCTTCTACATGCACTGCCGTTATGCCGCCATGGCTTTATGTTAACTTCAGTGCGTTAAAGAAGCTTAATTAACTTAAATATGTTAAACTAATGATTTGAGGCATTTCGATATCGATTGCTAAATGAGTATATACAAGAAAATCGACTTTATACCTAAATATAATATTAATTAATTCTTCTAAATGCACTGCCGTTAGGGCTTTTGTAGACTTCATTAAGATAGAGAGGGTTAATTACCTTAATAATGTTAAACTAATGATTTGAAGCATTTCGATATCGATTGCTAAATGTGTATATACAACAAAATCGATTTTACACCTAAATATGAGATTACGGAATTCTTCCAAATGCACTGCCGTTATGCCGTTAAGGCTTTTGTAGACTTTAGTAAGATAAAGATGGTTAGTTAACTTAAATATGTTAAACTATTGAGTTGAAGCATCTCGATATCGATTGCTAGGTGTATATATACAACAAAATCGACTTTATACCTAAATATAAGACTACGGAATTCTTCCAAATGCGCTGCCGATATACCGTTATGGCTTTATGTAAACTTTAATAAGATAAAGAAGGTTAATTAACTTAAATATGTTAAACTAATGATTTAAAGCATTTCGATATCGAATGCTAAATGTGTATATACAAAAATTCGACTTTATACCTAAATAACGGGTGATTTTTTAAGAGCTTGATAACTTTTAAAAAAAAAAAAACGCATAAAATTTGCAAAATCTCATCGGTTCTTTATTTGAAACGTTAGATTGGTTCATGACATTTACTTTTTGAAGATAATTTCATTTAAATGTTGACCGCGGCTGCGTCTTAGGTGGTCCATTCGGAAAGTCCAATTTTGGGCAACTTTTTCGAGCATTTCGGCCGGAATAGCCCGAATTTCTTCGGAAATGTTGTCTTCCAAAGCTGGAATAGTTGCTGGCTTATTTCTGTAGACTTTAGACTTGACGTAGCCCCACAAAAAATAGTCTAAAGGCGTTAAATCGCATGATCTTGGTGGCCAACTTACGGGTCCATTTCTTGAGATGAATTGTTGTCCGAAGTTTTCCCTCAAAATGGCAATAGAATCGCGAGCTGTGTGGCATGTAGCGCCATCTTGTTGAAACCACATGTCAACCAAGTTCAGTTCTTCCATTTTTGGCAACAAAAAGTTTGTTAGCATCGAACGATAGCGATCGCCATTCACCGTAACGTTGCGTCCAACAGCATCTTTGAAAAAATACGGTCCAATGATTCCACCAGCGTACAAACCACACCAAACAGTGCATTTTTCGGGATGCATGGGCAGTTCTTGAACGGCTTCTGGTTGCTCTTCACCCCAAATGCGGCAATTTTGCTTATTTACGTAGCCATTCAACCAGAAATGAGCCTCATCGCTGAACAAAATTTGTCGATTTGTCACATTTCGAACCGAACACTGATTTTGGTAATAAAATTCAATGATTTGCAAGCGTTGCTCGTTAGTAAGTCTATTCATGATGAAATGTCAAAGCATACTGAGCATCTTTCTCTTTGACACCATGTCTGAAATCCCACGTAATCTGTCAAATACTAATGCATGAAAATCCTAACCTCAAAAAAATCACCCGTTATAAGATTACGGAATTCTTCTAAATGCACTGCCGTTATGCGGCCATGGCTTTATGCCAACTTCAGTTCGTTAAAGAAGGTTTATTAACTTAAATATGTTAAACTAATGATTTGAAGCATTTCGATATCGATTGCTAAATGAGTATATACAACAAAATCGACTTTATACCTAAATATAAAATTACGGAATTCTTCTACATGCACTGCCGTTATGCCGCCATGGCTTTATGTTAACTTCAGTGCGTTAAAGAAGCTTAATTAACTTAAATATGTTAAACTAATGATTTGAAGCATTTCGATATCGATTGCTAAATATGTATATACAAGAAAATCGATTTTACACCTAAATATAAGTTGACGGAGTTCTTCTCAATGCACTGCCGTTATGCCGTTAAGGCGTTATGTTAACTTCAGTTCGTTAAAGAAGGTTTATTAACGTAAGTATGTTAAACCATTTAACTGAAACATTTCGAAATCGATTGCTTAATGCATATATACAAGAAATTCGACTTTATACCTAAATATAAGATTACGGAATTTTTCCAAATGTACTGTCGTTATGCCGCCATGGCTTTGTATCAACTTCAATACGTTAAATAAGATTGATTAACTTAAACATATTAAACTAATGATTTGAAGCATTTCGATATCGATTGCTAAATGTGTATATACAACAAAATCGACTTTTTACCTAAATATAGGATTACGGTATTCTTCCAAATGCACGGCCGTTATACCGTCAAGGCTTTATGTAAACTTCAGTAAGATAAAGAAGGTTTATTAACTTAAATATGTTAAACTAATGATTTGAAGCTTTTCGATATCGATTGCTAAATGTGTATATACAAGAAAATCGACTTTTTACCTAAATATAAGATTACGGAATTCTTCCAAATGCACTGCCGCTATACCGTCAAGGCTTTATGTAAACTTCAGTAAGATAAAGAAGGTTTATTAACTTAAATATCTTAAACTAATGATTTGAAGCATTTCGATATCGATTGCTTAATGCATATATACCAGAAAATCGACTTTATACCTAAATATAAGATTACGGAATTCTTCAAAATGCACGGCCGCTATACCGTCAAGGCTTTATGTAAACTTCAGTAAGATAAAGAAGGTTTATTAACTTAAATATGTTAAACCAGTTATTTGAAGCATTTCGTTATCGATTGCTAAATGTGTATATACAAGAAAATCGACTTTTTACCTAAATAGAGGATTACGGAATTCTTCTAAATGCACTGCCGTTATACCGTTATGGCTTTATGTGAACTTCAGTAAGATAAAGAAGGCTAATTAACTTAAATATGTTAAACTAATGATTTGAAGCTTTTCAATATCGAATGCTAAATGTGTATATACAAAAATTCGACTTTATACCTAAATATAAAATTACGGAATTTTTCTACATGCACTGCCGTTATGCCGCCATGGCTTTATGTTAACTTCAGTGCGTTAAAGAAGCTTAATTAACTTAAATATATTAAACTAATGATTTGAATCAATTCGATATGGATTGCTAAATGAGTATATGCAACAAAATCGACTTTATACCTGAATATAAGATTACGGAATTCTTCTACATTCACTGCCGTTATGCCGCCATGGCTTTATGTTAACTTCAGTGCGTTAAAGAAGGTTTATTAACTTAAATATGTTAAACTAATGATTTAAAGCATTTCGATATCGATTGCTAAATGTGTATATACAACAAAATCGACTTTTTACCTAAATATAAGATTACGGAATTCTTCCAAATACACGGCCGTTATACCGTCAAGGCTTTATGTAAACTTCAGTGCGTTAAAGAAGCTTAATTAACTTAAATATGTTAAACTAATGGTTTGAAGCATTTAGATATCGATTGCTAAATGAGTATATACAACAAAATCGACTTTATACCTGAATATAAGATTACGGAATTCTTCTACATTCACTGCCGTTATGCCGCCATGGCTTTATGTTAACTTCAGTGCGTTAAAGAAGGTTTATTAACTTAAATATGTTAAACAAGTTATTTGAAGCATTTCGATATCGATTGGTTAATGCATATATACAAGAAAATCGACTTTACACCTAAATATAAGATTACGGAATTCTTCTACATGCACTGTCGTTATGCCGCCATGGCTTTATATCAACTTCAATACGATTAAGAAAGTTAAGTAAATTAAATATGTTAAATTAATGATTTGAAGCATTTCGATATCGATTGCTAAATGTATGTACACAAGAAAATCGAATTTATACCTAAATATAAGATTACGGAATTCTTCTACATGCACTGCCTTTATGCCGCCATGGCTTTACGTTAACTTCAGTGCGTTAAAGAAGCTTTATTTACTTAAATATGTTAAACTAATGATTTGAAGCATTTCGATATCGATTGCTAAATGAGTATATACAACAAAATCGACTTTATACCTACATATAAAATTACGGAATTCTTCTACATGCACTACCGTTATGCCACCATTGCTTTATGTTTACTTCAGTGCGTTAAAGAAGCTTAATTTACTTAGATATGCTAAACTAATGATTTGAAGCATTTCGATATCGATTGCTAAATATGTAGATACAAGAAAATCGACTTTACATCTAAATATAAGATTATGGAATTCTTCTACATGCACTGTCGTTATGCCGCCATGGCTTTATGCCAACTTCAGTTCGTTAAAGAAGGTTTATTAACTTAAATATGTTAAACTAATGGGTTGAAGCATCTCGATATCGATTGCTGAATGCATATATACAAGAAAATCGACTTTATACCTAAACATAATATTAATTATTCTTCTAAATGCACTGCCGTTATGCCGTTAAGGCTTTTGTAGACTGCATTAAGATATAGAGGGTTAATTAACTTAAATATGTTAAACTAATGATTTGAATAATTTCGATATCGATTGCTAAATGTGTATATACAACAAAATCGATTTTATACCTAAATATGAGATTACGGAATTCTTCTAAATGCACTGCCGTTATACCGTTATGGCTTTATGTAAACTTCAGTAAGATAAAGAAGGTTAATTAACTTAAATATGTTAAACCAGTTATTTGAAGCATTTCGTTATCGATTGCTTAATGTGTATATACAAGAAATTCGACTTTATACCTAAATATATGATAACGGAATTCTTCTGCATGCACTGCCGTTATGCCGCCATGGCTTTATGTTAACTTCAGTGCGTTAAAGAAGCTTAATTAACTTAAATATGTTAAACTAATGGTTTGAAGCATTTAGATATCGATTGCTAAATGAGTATATACAACAAAATCGACTTTATACCTACATATAAAATTACGGAATTCTTCTACATGCACTGCCGTTATGCCGCCATTGCTTTATGTTTACTTCAGTGCGTTAAAGAAGCTTAATTAACTTAGATATGCTAAACTAATGATTTGAAGCATTTCGATATCGATTGTTACATGAGTATATACAAGAAAATCGACTTTATACCTAAACATAATATTAATTAATTCTTCTAAATACACTGCCGTTATGCCGTTAAGGCTTTTGTAGACTTCATTAAGATAGAGAGGGTTAATTAACTTAAATATGTTAAACTACTGATTTGAAGCATTTCGATATCGCTTGCTAAATGTTTGTATACAACAAAATCGATTTTATACCTAAATATGAGATTACGGAATTCTTCTAAATGCACTGCCGTTATACCGTTATGGCTTTATGTAAACTTCAGTAAGATAAAGAAGGTTAATTTACTTAAATATGTTAAACCAGTTATTTGAAGCATTTCGTTATCGATTGCTAAATGTGTATATACAAGAAAATCGACTTTATACCTAAATATAAGATAACGGAATTCTTCTACATGCACTGCCGTTATACCGCCATGGTTTTATGTTAACTTCAGTGCGTTAAAGAAGCTTAATTACTTTAAATATGTTAAACTAATGATTTGAAGCATTTCGATATCGATTGCTAAATGAGTATATACAAAAAAATCGACTTTATACCTAAACATAATATTAATTAATTCTTCTAAATGCACTGCCGTTATGCCGTTAAGGCTTTTGTAGACTTCATTAAGATAGAGAGGGTTAATTAACTTAAATATGTTAAACTAAGGATTTGAAGCATTTCGATATCGCTTGCTAAATGTGTGTATACAACAAAATCGATTTTATACCTAAATATGAGATTACGGAATTCTTCTAAATGCACTGCCGTTATACCGTTATGGCTTTATGTAAACTTCAGTAAGATAAAGAAGGTTAATTAACTTAAATATGTTAAACCAGTTATTTGAAGCATTTCGTTATCGATTGCTAAATGTGTATATACAAGAAAATCGACTTTTTACCTAAATAGAGGATTACGGAATTCTTCTAAATGCACTGCCGTTATACCGTTATGGCTTTATGTGAACTTCAGTAAGATAAAGAAGGTTAATTAACTTAAATATGTTAAACCAGTTATTTGAAGCATTTCGATATCGATTGCTAAATGTATGTACGCAAGAAAATCGACTTTACACCTAAATATAAGATTATGGAATTCTTCTACATGCACTGCCGTTATGCCGCCATGGCTTTATGTTAACTTCAGTGCGTTAAAGAAGATTAATTAACTTAAATATGTTAAACTAATGGTTTGAAGCATTTCGATATCGATTGCTAAATATGTAAATACAAGAAAATCGACTTTACATCTAAATATAAGATTATGGAATTCTTCTACATGCACTGTCGTTATGCCGGCATGGCTTTATGCCAACTTCAGTTCGTTAAAGAAGGTTTATTAACTTAAATATGTTAAAATAATGATTTGAAGCATCTCGATATCGATTGCTAAATGCATATATACAAGAAAATCGACTTTATACCCAAATATAAGATTACGGAATTCTTCCAAATGTACTGTCGTTATGCCGCCATGACATTATATCACCTTCGATACGTCAAAGAAGGTTAATTTACTTAAATATGTTAAACTAATGATTTGAAGCATTTCGATATCGATTGCTAAATGAGTATATAAAACAAAATCGACTTTATACCTAAATGTAAAATTACGGAATTCTTCTACATGCACTGCCGTTATGCCGCCATGGCTTTATGTTTACTTCAGTGCGTTAAAGAAGCTTAATTAACTTAAATATGTTAAACTAATGATTTGAAGCATTTCGATATCGATTGCTAAATGATTATATACAAGAAAATCGACTTTAGAACTAAACATAATATTAATTATTTCTGCTAAATGCACTGCCGTTATGCCGTTAAGGCTTTTGTAGACTTCATTGAGATAGAGAGGGTTAATTAACTTAAATATGTTAAACTAATGATTTGAAGCATTTCGATATCGATTGCTAAATGTGTATATACAAGAAAATCGATTTTATACCTAAATATGAGATTACAGAATTCTTCCAAATGCACTGCCGTTATGCCGTTAAGGCTTTTGTAGACTTAAGTAAGATAAAGATGGTTAATTAACTTAAATATGTTAAACTATTATATATATATATATATACAACAAAATCGACTTTATACCTAAATATAAGACTACGGAATTCTCCCAAATGCGCTGCCGTTATAACGTTGTGGCTTTATGTAAACTTCAATAAGATAAAGAAGGTTTATTAACTTGAAAACTTAAACTAATGATTTGAAGCATTTCGATATCGATTGCTAAATGTGTATATACAAGAAAATAGACTTTACATCTAAATATAAGATTACGGAATTCTTCCAAATGCACGGCCGTTATACCGTCAAGGCTTTTTGTGATCTTCAGTAAGATAAAGAAGGTTTATTAAATTAAATATTTTAAACTAATGATGACTTAATACCTAAATATAAGCTTACGGAATACCTCTAAATACACTGTCGTTTTGCCGCCATGACTTTATGCCAACTTCAGTTCGTCAAGGAAGGTTAATTAACTTAAATATGTTAAACGAATAATTTGAAGCATTTCAGTATCGATTGCTAAATGTGTATATACAACAAAATCGACTTTTTACCTAAATATAAGATTACCGAATTCTTCCAAATGCACGGCCGTTATACCGTCATGGATTTATGTAAACTTCAGTAAGATAAAGAAGGTTTATTAACTTAAATATGTAAAACTAATGATGACTTTATACCTAAATATAAGATTACGGAATTCTTCTAAATACACTGCCGTTTAGCCGCCTTGACTTTATGCCAACTTCAAATCGTTAAAGAAGGTTTATTAACTTAAATATGTTAAACTAATGATTTGAAGCATTTCGATATCGATTGCTAAATGTGTATATACAACAAAATCGACTTTCTACCTAAATATAAGATTACAGAATTCTTCCAGATGCACGGCCGTTATACCGTCAAGGCTTTATGTAAACTTCAGTAAGATAAAGAAGGTTTACTAACTGAAATATGTAAAACTAATGATGACTTTATACCTAAATATAAGATTACGGAATTTTTCTAAATACACTGCCGTTTTGCCGCCATGACTTTATGCCAACTTTAGTTCGTTAAAGAAGGTTAATTAACTTGTATATGTTAAATTAATGATTTGAAGCATTTCGATATCGATTGCTAAATGTGTATATACAAGAAAATCGACTTTTTACGTAAATATAAGATTACGGAATTCTTCTAAATGCACTGCCGTTATCCCGCCATGGCTTTATGCCAACTTCAGTTCGTTAAAGAAGGTTTATTAATTTAAATATGTTAAACTAATGGTTTAAAGCATTTCGATATCGTTTGCTAAATATGTAAATACAAGAAAATCGACTTTACACCTAAATATAAGATTACGGAATTCTTCCAAATGCGCTGCCGTTATACCGTTATGGCATTATGTGAACTTCAGTAAGATAAAGAAAGTTAATTAACTTAATTATGTTAAACTAATGATTTGAAGCATTTTGATATCGATTGCTAAATGTGTATATACAAGAAAATTGACTTTTTACCTAAATATAAGATTACGGAATTCTTCTAAATGCACTGCCGTTATGGCTTTATGTAAACTTCAGTAAGATAAAGAAAGTTAATTAACTTAAATATGTTAAACTAATGGTTTGAAGCATTTAGATATCGATTGCTAAATGAGTATATACAAGAAAATCGACTTTATACCTAAATATAAGATTACGGAATTCATCTAAATATACTCCCGTTATGCCGTTATGGCTTTATGTAAACTTCAGTAAGATAAAGAAGGTTAATTAACTTAAATATGTTAAACCAATTATTTGAAGCATTTCAGATATCGATTGCTAAATGTGTATATACAAGAAAATCGACTTTATACCTAAATATAAGATAACGAATTCTTCTAAATGCTACTGCCGTTATGCCGTTATGGCTTTATGTAAACTTCAGTAAGATAAAGAAGGTTTATTAACTTAAATATGTAAACTAGATGATTTGAAGCATTTCGATATCGATTCTAAATATGTATATACAAGAAAATCGACTTTATACCTAAATATAAGATAACGTAATTCTTCTAATGCTTTGCCGTTATGCCGCTATGCTTTTGCTAACTTCAGATAAGCTAAAAAGCGTTATTAACTTAAATATGTTAAACTAATGATTTGAAGCATTTCGATATCGATAAAAGTTATAATGCATATACAACAAAATCGACTTTATACCTAAATATAAGATAACGGAATCTTCTAAATGCACTGCCGTTATGCCGCCATGGCTTTATGCCAACTTCAGATCGTTAAAGAAGGTTAATTAACTTAAATATGTTAAACTAATGATTTGAAGCATTTCGATATCGATTGCTAAATGTGTATATACAAGAAAATCGACTTTATACCTAAATATAAGATTACGGAATTCTTCTAAATGCACTGTCGTTATGCCGCCATGGCTTTATATCACTTCATTACGTTAAAGAAGGTTAATTAATTAAATATGTTAAACTAATGATTTGAAGCATTTCGATATCGATTGCTAAATGTGTAAATACAAGAAAATCGACTTTATACCTAAATATAAGATTACGGAATTCTTCAAATACCTGCCGTTATGCCGTTATGGCTTTATGTAACTTCATTAAGATAAAGAAGGTTAATTAACTTAAATATGTTAAACTAATGATTTGAAGCATTTCGATATCGATTGCTAAATGTGTATATACAAGAAAATCGACTTTATACCTAAATATAAGATTACGGAATTCTTCTAAATGCGCCGTTATGCCGTTAAGGCTTTATGTAAACTTCAGTAAGATAAAGAGGTTAATTAACTTAAATATGTTAAACTAATGATTTGAAGCATTTCGATATCGATTGCTAAATGTGTATATACAAGAAAATCGACTTTATACCTAAATATAAGATAACGAATTCATATAAATATACTGCCGTTATGCCGTTATGGCTTTATGTAAACTTCAGTAAGATAAAGAAGGTTAATTAACTTAAATATGCTAAACCAGTTATTTGAAGCATTTCGATATCGATTGCTAAATGTGTAAATACAAGAAAATCGACTTTATACCTAAATATAAGATTACGTAATTCTTCTAAATGCTTTGCCGTTATGCCGTTAAGCCGTTTGTAGACTTCAGTAAGCTAAAAAGCGTTTATTAAATTAATGTGTTAAACTAATGATATGAAGCATTTCGATATCGATAGCTAAATGTGTATATACAAGAAAAACGAATTTATACCTAAATATAAGATTACGGAATTCTTCTACATGCACTGCCGTTATGCCGCCATGGCTATATGCCAACTTCAGATCGTTAAAGTAGGTTTATTATCATAAATATGTTAAACGAATGATTTGAAGCATTTCGATATCGATAACTAAATGTGTAAATACAAGAAAATCGACTTTTTACCTAAATATAAGATTACGGAAATCTTCTACATGCACTGCCGTTATGCCGCCATGGCTATATGCCAACCTCAGATCGTTAAAGAAGGTTAATTAACTTAGATATGTTAAACTAACGATTTGAAGCATTTCGTTATCGATTGCTAAATGTTTATATACAAGAAAATTGACTTTATACCTAAATATAAGATACGGAATTCTTCTAAATGCACTGTCGTTATGCCGCCATGGCTTTATATCACTTCATTACGTTAAAGAAGGTTAATTAACTTAAATATGTTAAACTAATGATTTGAAGCATTTCGATATCGATTGCTAAATGCGTATGTACAACAAAATCGACTTTATACCTAAATATAAGATAACGGAATTCATATAAAAATACCGCCGTTATGCCGTTAAGGCTTTATGTAAACTTCATTAAGATAAAGAGGGCTAATTAACTTAAATATGCTAAACCAGTTATTTGAAGCATTTCGATATATATTGCTAAATGTGTAAATACAAGTAAATCGACTTTATACCTAAATATAAGATTACGTAATTCTTCTAAATGCTTTGCCGTTATGCCGTTAAGCCTTTTGTAGACTTCAGTAAGCTAAAAGCGTTTCTTAACTTAATATGTTAAACTAATGATTTGAAGCATTTCGATATCGATTGCTTAATGTGTATGTACTACACAATCGACTTTATACCTAAATATAAGATAACAGAATTCATATAAATATACTGCCGTTATGCCGTTATGGCTTTATGTAAACTTCAGTAAGATAAAGAAGGTTTATTAACTTAAATATGTTAAACCAATGATTTGAAGCATTTCGATATCGATTGCTAAATGTGTAAATACAAGAAAATCGACTTTATACCTAAATATAAGATTACGTAATTCTTCTAAATGCTTTGCCGTTATGCCGTTAAGCCGTTTGTAGACTTCAGTAAGCTAAAAAGCGTTTATTAAATTAATGTGTTAAACTAATGATATGAAGCATTTCGATATCGATAGCTAAATGTGTATATACAAGAAAAACGAATTTATACCTAAATATAAGATTACGGAATTCTTCTACATGCACTGCCGTTATGCCGCCATGGCTATATGCCAACTTCAGATCGTTAAAGTAGGTTTATTATCATAAATATGTTAAACGAATGATTTGAAGCATTTCGATATCGATAACTAAATGTGTAAATACAAGAAAATCGACTTTTTACCTAAATATAAGATTACGGAAATCTTCTACATGCACTGCCGTTATGCCGCCATGGCTATATGCCAACCTCAGATCGTTAAAGAAGGTTAATTAACTTAGATATGTTAAACTAACGATTTGAAGCATTTCGTTATCGATTGCTAAATGTTTATATACAAGAAAATTGACTTTATACCTAAATATAAGACTGCGGAATTCTTCCAAATGTACTGTCGTTATGCTGTCATGGCTTTATATCAACTTCCATACGATAAAGAAGGTTTATTAACTTTAATATGTTAAACTATTGATTTGAGGCATTTCGATATCGATTGCTAAATGCGCATACACAACAAAATCGACTTTATACCTAAATATAAGATTACGGAATGCTTCTAAATGCACTGTCGTTATGCCGACATGGCTTTATATCACCTGCATTACGTTAAACTAATGATTTGAAGATTTTCGATATCGATTGCTAGAAGCGTATATACAACAAAATCGATTTTATACCTAAATATAGGATTACGGAATTCTTCTAAATGCACTGTCGTTATGCCGCCATGGCTTTATATCACCTTCATTACGTTAAAGAAGGTTAACTAACTTAAATATGTTAAACGAATGATTTGAAGCAGTTCGATATCGATAGCTAAATGTGTATGTACAAGAAAATCGACTTTTTACCTAAATATAGGATTACGGAATTCTTCCAAATGCACTGCCGTTATACCGTTTTGGCTTTATGTAAATTTCAGTAAGATAAAGAAGGTTAATTAACTTAAACATGTTAAACTAATGATTTGAAGCATTTCGATATCGATTGCTTAAATATAAGATTACGGAATTCTCCCAAATCTACTGTCGTTATGCCGCCATGGCTTTATATCAACTTCAATACGTTAAAGAAGGTTAACTAACTTAAATATGTTAAACGAATGATTTGAAGCATTTCGATGCCGATAGCTAAATGTGTATGTACAAGAAAATCGACTTTTTACCTAAATATAGGATTACGGAATTCTTCCAAATGCACTGCCGTTATACCATTTTGGCTTTATGTAAATTTCAGTAAGATAAAGAAGGTTAATTAACTTAAATATGTTAAACTAATGATTTGAAGCATTTCGATATCGATTGCTAGATGCGTATATACAACAAAATCGACTTTATACCTAAATATAAGATTACGGAATTCTTCTAAATGCACTATCGTTATGCCGCCATGGCTTTATATCACCTTCATTACGGTAAAGAAGGTTAATTGGCTTAATTATGTTGAATTAATGATTTGAGGCATTTCGATATCGATTGCTTAATATGTATGTACAAAAAAATCGACTTTATACCTAAAAATAAGATAACGGAATTCATATAAATATACCGCCGTTATGCCGTTATTGCTTTATGTAAACTTCAGTAAGATAAAGAAGGTTAATTAGCTTAAATATGCTAAACCAGTTATTTGATGCATTTCGATATCGATTGCTAAATGTGAAGATACAAGAAAATCGACTTTATACCTAAATATAAAATTACAAAATTACGGAGTTCTTCTAAATGCACTGCCGTTATACCGTTAAGGCCTTATGTAGACTTCTGTAAGCTAAAAAGCGTTTATTAACTTAATGTGTTAAAATAATGATTTGAAGCATTTCGATATCGATAGCTAAATGTGTATATACAAGAATATCGACTTTATACCTAAATATAAGATAACGGAATTCTTCTAAATGCACTGTCGTTATGCTGCCATGGCTTTATATCAACTTCAATACGTTAAATAAGGTTAATTAACTTAAATATGTTAAACTATGATTTGAAACAGTTCGATATCGATAGCTAAATGTGTATGTACAAGAAAATCGACTTTTTACCTAAATATAGGATTACGGAATTCTTCCAAATGCACTGCCGTTATACCGTTTTGGCTTTATGTAAATTTCAGTAAGATAAAGAAGGTTAATTAACTTAAACATGTTAAACTAATGATTTGAAGCATTTCGATATCGATTGCTTAAATATAAGATTACGGAATTCTATCAAATCTACTGTCGTTATGCCGCCATGGCTTTATATCAACTTCAATACGTTAAAGAAGGTTAACTAACTTAAATATGTTAAACGAATGATTTGAAGCATTTCGATATCGATTGCTAAATGCGTATATACAACAAAATCGACTTTTTACCTAAATATAGGATTACGGAATTCTTCCAAATGCACTGCCGTTATGCCGTTTTGGCTTTATGTAAATTTCAGTAAGATAAAGAAGGTTAATTAACTTAAATATGTTAAACTAATGATTTGAAGCATTTCAATATCGATTGCTAGATGCGTATATACAACAAAATCAACTTTATACCTAAATATAAGATTACGGAATTCTTCTAAATGCACTATCGTTATGCCGCCATGGCTTTATATCACCTTCATTACGGTAAAGAAGGTTAATTGACTTAATTATGTTGAATTAATGATTTGAGGCATTTCGATATCGATTGCTTAATATGTATGTACAAAAAAATCGACTTTATACCTAAAAATAAGATAACGGAATTCATATAAATATACCGCCGTTATGCCGTTATTGCTTTATGTAAACTTCAGTAAGATAAAGAAGGTTAATTAGCTTAAATATGCTAAACCAGTTATTTGATGCATTTCGATATCGATTGCTAAATGTGAAGATACAAGAAAATCGACTTTATACCTAAATATAAAATTATAAAATTACGGAGTTCTTCTAAATGCACTGCCGTTATACCGCTAAGGCCTTATGTAGACTTCTGTAAGCTAAAAAGCGTTTATTAACTTAATGTGTTAAAATAATGATTTGAAGCATTTCGATATCGATAGCTAAATGTGCATATACAAGAAAATCGACTTTATACCTAAATATAAGATAACGGAATTCTTCTAAATGCACTGTCGTTATGCTGCCATGGCTTTATATCAACTTCAATACGTTAAATAAGGTTAATTAACTTAAATATGTTAAACTAATGATTTGAAGCATTTCGATATCGATTGCTAAATGTGTATATACAAGAAAATCGATTTTATACCTAAATATAAGATAACGGAATTCTTCTAAATGCACTGTCGTTATGCTGCCATGGCTTTATATCAACTTCAATACGTTAAATAAGGTTTATTAACTTAAATATGTTTAACTAATGAGGTGAAGCATAGCGATGTCGATTGCTAAATATGTATATACAACAAAATCGACTTTATACCTAAATGTAAGTTTACGGAGTTCTTCTAAATGCACTGCCGTTATACCGTTAAGGCCTTATGTAGACTTCTGTAAGCTAAAAAGCGTTTATTAACTTAATGTGTTAAAATAATGATTTGAAGCATTTCGATATCGATTGCTTAATGCATATATACCAGAAAATCGACATTATAGCTAAATATAAGACTACGGAGTTCTTCCAAATGTACTGTCGTTATGCCGCCATGGCTTTATATCAACTTCAATACGTTAAAGAAGGTTAATTAACTTAAATATGTTAAACTAATGATTTGAAGCATTTCGATATCGATTGCTTAATGCGTATATACAGCAAAATCGACTTTATACCTAAATATAAGGTTACGGAATTCTTCTAAATGCACTGTCGTTATGCCGCCATGGCTTTATATCATCTTCATTACGTTAAAGAAGGGTAATTAACTTAAATATGTTAAACTAATGATTTGAAGCATTTCGATATCGATTGCTAAATGTGTATGTACAACAAAATCTACTTTATACCTAAATATAAGATAACGGAATTCATATCAATATACTGCCGTTATGCCGTTATGGCTTTATGTAAACTTCAGTAAGATAAAGAAGGTTAATTAACTTAAATATGCTAAACCAGTTATTTGAAGCATTTCGATATCGATTGCTAAATGTGTAAATACAAGAAAATCGGCCTTATACCTAAATATAAAATTATAACATTACGGAATTCTTCTAAATGCACTGCCGTTATACCGTTAAGGCTTTATGTATACTTCAGTAAGCTAAAAAGCGTTTATTAACTTGGTATGTTAAACTAATGTTATGAAGCATTTCGATATCGATAGCTAAATGTGTATATACAAGAAAATCGACTTTATACCTAAATATAAGATTACGGAATTCTTCTACATGCACTGTCGTTATGCCGCCATGGCTTTATATCAACTTCAATACGTTAAAGAAGGTTGATTAACTTTAATATGTTAAACTAATGCTTTGAAGCATTTCGATATCGATTGCTATATGCGTATATACAACAAAATCGACTTTATACCTAAATATAAGATTACGGAATTCTTCTACATGCACTGTCGTTATGCCGCCATGGTTTTATATCAACTTCAATACGTTAAAGAAGGTTAATTAACTTAAATATGTTAAACTAATGATTTGAAGCATTTCGATATCGATTGCTAAATGTGTATGTACAACAAAATCTACTTTATACCTAAATATAAGATAACGGAATTCATATAAATATACTGCCATTATGCCGCTATGGCTTTATGTAAACTTCATTAAGATAAAGGAGGTTAATTATCTTAAATATGCTAAACCAGTTATTTGAAGCATTTTGATATATATTGCTAAATGTGTAAATACAAGAAAATCGACTTTATACCTAAATATAAAATTATAACATTACGGAATTCTTCTAAATGCACTGCCGTTATACTGTTAAGGCTTTATGTAGACTTCGGTAAGCTAAAAAGCGGATATTAACTTAATGTGTTAAAATAATGATTTGAAGCATTTCGATATCGATAGCTAAATGTCTATATATACAAGAAAATTGAATTTATACCTAAATATAAGACTACGGAATTCTTCCAAATGAATTGTCGTTATGCCGCCATGGCGTTATGCCAACTTCCGTTCGCTAAAGAAGGTTTATTAACTTAAATATGTTAAACTAATGATTTGAAGCATTTCGATATCGATTGCTTAATGCATATGTACAAGAAAATCGACTTTATACCTAAATATAAGATTATGGAATTCTTCTAGATGCACTGCAGTTATACCGTTAAGGCTTTATGAAGACTTTCGTGCGTTAAAGAAGGTTTATTAACTTAAATATGTTAAACTAATTATTTGAAGCATTTCCGTATCGATTGCTAAATGTGTATATACAAGAAAATCGGCTTTATACCTAAATATAAGATAACGGAATTCTTCTACATGCACTGCCGTTATGCCGCCATGGCTTTATGCCAACTTCAGTTCGTTAAAGAAGGTTTATTAACTTAAATAAGTTAAACTAATGAGGTGAAGCATATCGATGTCGATTGCTAAATATGTATATACAACAAAATCGACTTTATACCTAAATGTAAGTTTACGAAATTCTTCCAAATGCACTGCCGTTATACTGCTATGGCTTAATGTAAACTTCAGTAAGGTAAAGAAGGTTAATTAACTTAAATATGTTAAACTAATGATTTGAAGCATTTCGTTATCGATTGCTAAATGTGTATATACAAGAAAATCGACTTTATACCTAAATATATGATTACGGAATTCTTCTAAATGCACTGCGGTTATGTCGCCATGGCTTTATGCCAACTTCCGTTGGATAAAGAAGGTTTATTAAATTAAATATATTAAAATAATGATTTGAAGCATTTCGATATCGATTGCCAAATGAGTATATACAAGAAAATCGACTTTATACCTAAATATAAGATAACTGAATTCTTCTAAATGCACTGCCGTTATGCCGTTATGGCTTTTTGTTAACTTCAGTTCGTTAAAGAAGGTTTATTAACTTAAATATGTTAAAGTAATGATTTGAAGCATTTCGATATCGATTGCTAAATGTGTATATACAGGAAAATCGACTTTATACCTAAATATAAGATAACGGAATTCTTCTAAATGCACTGTCGTTATGCCGCCATGGCTTTATATCAACTTCAATACGTTAAATAAGGTTAATTATCTTAAATATGTTAAACTAATGATTTGAAGCATTTCTATATCGATTGCTAAATGAGTATATACAAGAAAATCGACTTTATACCTAAATATAAGATAACGGAATTCATATAAATATACTGCCGTTATGCCGTTATGGCTTTATGTAAACTTCAGTAAGATAAAGAAGGTTAATTAACTTAAATATGCTAAACCAGTTATTTGAAGCATTTCGATATCGATTGCTAAATGTGTAAATACAAGAAAATCGACTTTATACCTAAATATAAGATAACGTAATTCTTCTAAATGCTTTGCCGTTATGCCGTTACGCCGTTTGTAGACTTCAGTAAGCTAAAAAGCGTTTATTAACTTAATGTGTTAAACTAATGATTTGCAGCATTTCGATATCGATAACCAAATATGTATATACAAAAAAGTCGACTTTATACCTAAATATAAGATTACGGAAATCTTCTACTTGCACTGCCGTTATGCCGCCATGGCTTTATGCCAACTTCAGATCGTTAAAGAAGGTTAATTAACTTAAATATGTTAAACTAATGATTTGAAGCATTTCGATATCGATTGCTTAATGCGCATATACAACAAAATCGACTTTATACCTAAATATAAGATAACGGAATGCTTCTAAATGCACTGTCGTTATGCCGCCATGGCTTTATATCACCTTCAATACGTTAAAGAAATTTAACTAACATAAATATGTTAAACTAATGATTTGAAGATTTTCGATATCTATTGCTAAATGTGTAAATACAAGAAAATCGACTATATACCTAAATATAAGATTACGGAATTCTTCTACCTGCACTGTCGTTATGCCGCCATGGCTTTATATCACATTCATTACGTTAAAGAAGGTTAATTAACTTAAATATGTTAAACTAATGATTTGAAGCATTTCGATATCGATTGCTAAATGCGTATGTACAACAAAATCGACTTTATACCTAAATATAAGATAACGGAATTCATATAAAAATACCGCCGTTATGCCGTTAAGGCTTTATGTAAACTTCATTAAGATAAAGAGGGCTAATTAACTTAAATATGCTAAACCAGTTATTTGAAGCATTTCGATATATATTGCTAAATGTGTAAATACAAGTAAATCGACTTTATACCTAAATATAAGATTACGTAATTCTTCTAAATGCTTTGCCGTTATGCCGTTAAGCCTTTTGTAGACTTCAGTAAGCTAAAAGCGTTTCTTAACTTAATATGTTAAACTAATGATTTGAAGCATTTCGATATCGATTGCTTAATGTGTATGTACTACACAATCGACTTTATACCTAAATATAAGATAACAGAATTCATATAAATATACTGCCGTTATGCCGTTATGGCTTTATGTAAACTTTAGTAAGATAAAGAAGGTTAATTAACTTAAATATGCTAAACCAGTTATTTGAAGTATTTCGATATCGATTGCTAAATGTGTAAATACAAGAAAATCGACTTTATACCTAAATATAAGATTACGTAATTCTTCTAAAAGCTTTGCCGTTATGCCGTTAAGCCGTTTGTAGACTTCAGTAAGCTAAAAAGCGTTTATTAACTTAATGTGTTAAACTAATGATATGAAGCATTTCGATATCGATAGCTAAATGTGTATATACAAGAAAAACGACTTTATACCTAAATATAAGATTACGGAATTCTTCTACATGCACTGCCGTTATGCCGCCATGGCTATATGCCAACTTCAGATCGTTAAAGTAGGTTTATTATCATAAATATGTTAAACGAATGATTTGAAGCATTTCGATATCGATAACTAAATGTGTATATACAAGAAAATCGACTTTTTACCTAAATATAAGATTACGGAAATCTTCTACATGCACTGCCGTTATGCCGCCATGGCTATATGCCAACCTCAGATCGTTAAAGAAGGTTAATTAACTTAGATATGTTAAACTAACGATTTGAAGCATTTCGTTATCGATTGCTAAATGTTTATATACAAGAAAATTGACTTTATACCTAAATATAAGACTGCGGAATTCTTCCAAATGTACTGTCGTTATGCTGTCATGGCTTTATATCAACTTCCATACGATAAAGAAGGTTTATTAACTTAAATATGTTAAACTAATGATTTGAAGCATTTCGATATCGATTGCTAAATGCGCATACACAACAAAATCGACTTTATACCTAAATATAAGATTACGGAATGCTTCTAAATGCACTGTCGTTATGCCGACATGGCTTTATATCACCTGCATTACGTTAAACTAATGATTTGAAGATTTTCGATATCGATTGCTAAATGTGTAAATACAAGAAAATCGACTATATACCTAAATATAAGATTACGGAACTCTTCTACCTGCACTGTCGTTATGCCGCCATGGCTTTATATCACCTTCATTACGTTAAATAAGGTTAATTAACTTAAATATGTTAAACTAATGATTTGAAGCATTTCGATATCGATTGCTAAATGCGTATGTACAACAAAATCGACTTTATACCTCAATATAAGATAACGTATTTCTTCTAAATGCTTTGCCGTTATGCCGTTTGTAGACTTCAGTAAGATAGAGAGGGTTAATTAACTTAAATAAGTTAAACTAATGATTCGAAGCATTTCGATATCGATTGCTAGAAGCGTATATACAACAAAATCGATTTTATACCTAAATATAGGATTACGGAATTCTTCTAAATGCACTGTCGTTATGCCGCCATGGCTTTATATCACCTTCATTACGTTAAAGAAGGTTAACTAACTTAAATATGTTAAACGAATGATTTGAAGCAGTTCGATATCGATAGCTAAATGTGTATGTACAAGAAAATCGACTTTTTACCTAAATATAGGATTACGGAATTCTTCCAAATGCACTGCCGTTATACCGTTTTGGCTTTATGTAAATTTCAGTAAGATAAAGAAGGTTAATTAACTTAAACATGTTAAACTAATGATTTGAAGCATTTCGATATCGATTGCTTAAATATAAGATTACGGAATTCTCCCAAATCTACTGTCGTTATGCCGCCATGGCTTTATATCAACTTCAATACGTTAAAGAAGGTTAACTAACTTAAATATGTTAAACGAATGATTTGAAGCATTTCGATGCCGATAGCTAAATGTGTATGTACAAGAAAATCGACTTTTTACCTAAATATAGGATTACGAAATTCTTCCAAATGCACTGCCGTTATACCATTTTGGCTTTATGTAAATTTCAGTAAGATAAAGAAGGTTAATTAACTTAAATATGTTAAACTAATGATTTGAAGCATTTCGATATCGATTGCTAGATGCGTATATACAACAAAATCAACTTTATACCTAAAAATAAGATAACGGAATTCATATAAATATACCGCCGTTCTGCCGTTATTGCTTTATGTAAACTTCAGTAAGATAAAGAAGGTTAATTAGCTTAAATATGCTAAACCAGTTATTTGATGCATTTCGATATCGATTGCTAAATGTGAAGATACAAGAAAATCGACTTTATACCTAAATATTAAATTACAAAATTACGGAGTTCTTCTAAATGCACTGCCGTTATACCGTTAAGGCCTTATGTAGACTTCTGTAAGCTAAAAAGCGTTTATTAACTTAATGTGTTAAAATAATGATTTGAAGCATTTCGATATCGATAGCTAAATGTGTATATACAAGAAAATCGACTTTATACCTAAATATAAGATAACGGAATTCTTCTAAATGCACTGTCGTTATGCTGCCATGGCTTTATATCAACTTCAATACGTTAAATAAGGTTAATTAACTTAAATATGTTAAACTATGATTTGAAACAGTTCGATATCGATAGCTAAATGTGTATGTACAAGAAAATCGACTTTTTACCTAAATATAGGATTACGGAATTCTTCCAAATGCACTGCCGTTATGCCGTTTTGGCTTTATGTAAATTTCAGTAAGATAAAGAAGGTTAATTAACTTAAATATGTTAAACTAATGATTTGAAGCATTTCGATATTGATTGCTAGATGCGTATATACAACAAAATCAACTTTATACCTATATATAAGATTACGGAATTCTTCTAAATGCACTATCGTTATGCCGCCATGGCTTTATATCACCTTCATTACGGTAAAGAAGGTTAATTGACTTAATTATGTTGAATTAATGATTTGAGGCATTTCGATATCGATTGCTTAATATGTATGTACAAAAAAATCGACTTTATACCTAAAAATAAGATAACGGAATTCATATAAATATACCGCCGTTATGCCGTTATTGCTTTATGTAAACTTCAGTAAGATAAAGAAGGTTAATTAGCTTAAATATGCTAAACCAGTTATTTGATGCATTTCGATATCGATTGCTAAATGTGTAATACAAGAAAATCGACTTTATACCTAAATATAAAATTATAAAATTACGGAATTCTTCTAAATGCACTGCCGTTATACCGTTAAGGCTTTATGTAACTTCAGTAAGCTAAAAAGCGTTTATTAACTTAAATATGTTAAACATAATGATTTGAAACAGTTCGATATCGATAGCTATAATGCTAGTATGTACCAAGAAAATCGACATTTTTAGCTAAATATTAGGATCTACGGAATTCTTCCAAATGCACTGCCGTTATGCCGTTTTGGCTTTATGTAAATTTCAGTAAGATAAAGAAGGTTAATTAACTTAAATATGTTAAACTAATGATTTGAAGCATTTCGATATCGATTGCTTAATGCGTATATACAACAAAATCGATTTTATACCTAAATATAAGATAACGGAATTCTTCTAAATGCACTGTCGTTATGCTGCCATGGCTTTATATCACCTTAGTTACGTTAAAGAAGGGTAATTAACTTAAATATGTTAAACTAATGATTTGAAGCATTTCGATATCGATTGCTAAATGTGTATGTACAACAAAATCTACTTTATACCTAAATATAAGATAACGGAATTCATATCAATATACTGCCGTTATGCCGTTATGGCTTTATGTAAACTTCAGTAAGATAAAGAAGGTTAATTAACTTAAATATGCTAAACCAGTTATTTGAAGCATTTCGATATCGATTGCTAAATGTGTAAATACAAGAAAATCGGCCTTATACCTAAATATAAAATTATAACATTACGGAATTCTTCTAAATGCACTGCCGTTATACCGTTAAGGCTTTATGTATACTTCAGTAAGCTAAAAAGCGTTTATTAACTTGGTATGTTAAACTAATGTTATGAAGCATTTCGATATCGATAGCTAAATGTGTATATACAAGAAAATCGACTTTATACCTAAATATAAGATTACGGAATTCTTCTACATGCACTGTCGTTATGCCGCCATGGCTTTATATCAACTTCAATACGTTAAAGAAGGTTGATTAACTTTAATATGTTAAACTAATGCTTTGAAGCATTTCGATATCGATTGCTATATGCGTATATACAACAAAATCGACTTTATACCTAAATATAAGATTACGGAATTCTTCTACATGCACTGTCGTTATGCCGCCATGGCTTTATATCAACTTCAATACGTTAAAGAAGGTTAATTAACTTAAATATGTTAAACTAATGATTTGAAGCATTTCGATATCGATTGCTAAATGTGTATGTACAACAAAATCTACTTTATACCTAAATATAAGATAACGGAATTCATATAAATATACTGCCATTATGCCGCTATGGCTTTATGTAAACTTCATTAAGATAAAGGAGGTTAATTATCTTAAATATGCCAAACCAGTTATTTGAAGCATTTTGATATATATTGCTAAATGTGTAAATACAAGAAAATCGACTTTATACCTAAATATAAAATTATAACATTACGGAATTCTTCTAAATGCACTGCCGTTATACTGTTAAGGCTTTATGTAGACTTCGGTAAGCTAAAAAGCGGATATTAACTTAATGTGTTAAAATAATGATTTGAAGCATTTCGATATCGATAGCTAAATGTCTATATATACAAGAAAATTGAATTTATACCTAAATATAAGACTACGGAACTCTTCCAAATGAATTGTCGTTATGCCGCCATGGCGTTATGCCAACTTCCGTTCGCTAAAGAAGGTTTATTAACTTAAATATGTTAAACTAATGATTTGAAGCATTTCGATATCGATTGCTTAATGCATATGTACAAGAAAATCGACTTTATACCTAAATATAAGATTATGGAATTCTTCTAGATGCACTGCAGTTATACCGTTAAGGCTTTATGAAGACTTTCGTGCGTTAAAGAAGGTTTATTAACTTAAATATGTTAAACTAATGAGGTGAAGCATATCGATGTCGATTGCTAAATATGTATATACAACAAAATCGACTTTATACCTAAATGTAAGTTTACGGAATTCTTCCAAATGCACTGCCGTTATACCGCTATGGCTTAATGTAAACTTCAGTAAGGTAAAGAAGGTTAATAAACTTAAATATGTTAAACTAATGATTTGAAGCATTTCGTTATCGATTGCTAAATGTGTATGTACAAGAAAATCGACTTTATACCTAAATATATGATTACGGAATTCTTCTAAATGCACTGCGGTTATGTCGCCATGGCTTTATGCCAACTTCCGTTGGATAAAGAAGGTTTATTAAATTAAATATATTAAAGTAATGATTTGAAGCATTTCGATATCGATTGCTAAATGAGTATATACAAGAAAATCGACTTTATACCTAAATATAAGATAACTGAATTCTTCTAAATGCACTGCCGTTATGCCGTTATGGCTTTATGTTAACTTCAGTTCGTTAAAGAAGGTTTATTAACTTAAATATGTTAAAGTAATGATTTGAAGCATTTCGATATCGATTGCTAAATGTGTATATACAGGAAAATCGACTTTATACCTAAATATAAGATAACGGAATTCTTCTAAATGCACTGTCGTTATGCCGCCATGGCTTTATATCAACTTCAATACGTTAAATAAGGTTAATTAACTTAAATATGTTAAACTAATGATTTGAAGTATTTCGATATCGATTGCTAAATGTGTATATACAAGAAAGTCGATTTTGTACCGAAATATAAGATAACGGAATTCTTCTAAATGCACTGCCGTTATGGCTTTATGTTAACTTCAGTCCGTTAAAGAAGCGTTATTAACTTAAATATATTAAACTAATGATTTTAAGCATTTCGATATCGATCGCTAAATCAGTATATACAAGAAAATCGACTATATACCTAAATATAAGATTACGGAACTCTTCCAAATTCACTGCCGTTATGCCGTTAAAGCTTTTGTAGACTTCAGTAAGATAAAGAGGGTTAATTAGCTTAAATATGTTAAACTAATGATTTGAAACGTTTCGATATCGATTGCTAAATGTGTATATACAACAAAATCGACTTTCTACCTAAATATAAGATTACGTAATTCTTCTAAATGCTTTGCCGTTATGCCGTTAAGCCGTTTGTAGACTTCAGTAAGATAAAGAAGATTAATTAACTTAAATATGTTAAACTAATTATTTGAAGCATTTCGATATCGATTGCCAACTGTGTATGTACAAGAAAATCGATTTTATACCTAAATAAAAGATTACGGAATTCACCCAAATATACTGCCGTTATGGCTTTATGTAAACTTCGGTAAGATAAAGAAGGCTAATTAACCTAAATATGCTAAACCAGTTATTTGAAGCATTTCGATATCGATTGCTAAATGCGTATATACAAGAAAATCGACTTTATAACTAAATATAAGATTACGGAATTCTTATACATGCACTGTCGTTATGCCGCCATGGCTTCATGTTAACTTCAGTGCGTTAAAGAAGGTTTATTAATTTATTATGTTAAACAAGTTATTTGAAGCATTTCGATATCGATTGGTTAATGCATATATACAAGAAAATCGACTTTACACCTAAATATAAGATTACGGACTTCTTCTAGATGCACTGCCGTTATGCCGTTATGGCTTTATGTTAACTTCAGTTCGTTAAAGAAGGTTTATTAACTTGAATATG
Organism: Bactrocera correcta; assembly: GCA_027475135.1. Lineage (NCBI taxonomy): Eukaryota > Metazoa > Arthropoda > Insecta > Diptera > Tephritidae > Bactrocera > Bactrocera correcta. The sequence goes on along the minus strand of CM050327.1, from coordinate 68,708,567 downwards.
TTAAACTAATGATTTTAAGCATTTCGATATCACTTGCTAAATGCGTATATACAAGAAAATCGACTATATACCTAAATATAAGATTACGGAACTCTTCCAAATTCACTGCCGTTATGCCGTTAAAGCTTTTGTAGACTTCAGTAAGATAAAGAGGGTTAATTATCTTAAATATGTTAAACTAATGATATGAAACATTTCGATGTCGATTGCTAAATGCGTACATACAACAAAATCGACTTTATACCTAAATATAAGATTACGGAATTTTTCTAAATGCACTGCCGTTATGCCGCCATGGATTCATGCCAACTTCAGTTCGTTAAAGGAGGTTTATTAACCCAAATATGTTAAACTAATTATTTGAAGCATGTCGATATCGATAGCTAAATGAGTATATACAAGAAAATCGACTTTATACCTAAATATAAGATTACGGAATTCTTCCTAATGCACTGCCGTTATGCCGTTAAGGCTTTTGTAGATTTTAATTAGATAAAGAGGGTTAATTAACTTAAATATGTTAAACTAATGATTTGAAGCATTTCGATATCGATTGCTAAATGAGTATATACAAGAAAATCGACTTTATACCTAAATATAAGATAACGGAATTCTTCTAAATGCACTGTCGTTATGCCGCCATGGCTATATGCCAACTTCAGATCGTTAAAGAAGGTTAATTAACTTAAATATGTTAAACGAATGATTTGAAGCATTTCGATATCGATTGCTAAATGTTTATATACAAGAAAATTGACTTTATACCTAAATACAAGATAACGGAATTCTTCTAAATGCACTGTCGTTATGCCGCCATGGCTATATGCCAACTTCAGATCGTTAAAGAAGGTTAATTAACTTAAATATGTTAAACGAATGATTTGAAGCATTTCGATATCGATTGCTAAATGTTTATATACAAGAAAATTGACTTTATACCTAAATATAAGACTGCGGAATTCTTCCAAATGTACTGTTGTTATGCCGCCATGGCTTTAAATCAACTTCAATACGTTAAAGAAGGTTAATTAACTTAAATATATTAAACTAATGATTTGAAGCATTTCGTTATCGATTGCTAAATGTGTATATACAAGAAAATCGAGTTTTTACCTAAATATAAGATTACGGAATTCTTCTAAATGCACTGCCGTTATGTCGCCATGGCTTTATGTCAACTTCAATACGTTAAAGAAGGTTAAGTAACTTAAATATGTTAAACGAATGATTTGAAGCATTTCAATATCGATAGCTAAATGTGTATATACAAGAAAATCGACTTTTTACCTAAATATAAGATTATGGAATTCTTCCAAATGCACTGCCGTTATACCGTTTTGGCTTTATGTAAACTTCAGTAAGATAAAGAAGGTTAATTAACTTAAATATGTTAAACTAATGATTTCAAGCATTTCGATATCGATTGCTTAATGTGTATATACAACAAAATCGACTTTAAACCTAAATATAAGATTACGGAATTTTTCCCAAATATCTACTGTCGTTATGCCGCCATGGCTTTATATCAACTTCAATACGTTAAAGAAGGTTAATTAACTTAAATATGTTAAACTAATGATTTGAAGCATTTCAACAAAATCGACTTTATACCTAAATATAAGATTACGGAATTCTTCTAAATGCACTGTCGTTATGCCGCCATGGCTTTTTTAACTTTTAATTAACTTAAATATGCTAAACCAGTTATCTGATGCATTTCGATATCGATTGCTAAATGTGTAAATACAAGAAAATCGTCTTTATACCTAAATATAAAATTATAACATTACGGAAATCTTCTAAATGCACTGCCATTATACCGTTAAGGCTTTATGTAGACTTCTGTAAGCTAAAAAGCGTTTATTAACTTAATATGTTAAACTAATGATTTGAAGCATTTCGATCTCGATAGCTAAATTTGTATATACTAGAAAATCGACTTTATACCTAAATATAAGACTACGGAATTCTTCCAAATGTACTATCGTTATGCCGTCATGGCTTTATATCAACTTCAATACGTTAAAGAAGGTTAATTAACTTAAATATGTTAAACTAATGATTTGAAGCATTTCAACAAAAGGGAAACTTTATACCTAAATATAAGATTACGGAATTCTTTTAAATGCACTGTCGTTATGCCGCCATGGCTTTATATCACCTTCATTACGGTAAAGAAGGTTAACTAACTTAAATATGTTAAACTAATGATTTGAAGCATTTCGTTATCGATTGCTAAATGTGTATGTACAAAAAAATCGACTTTATACCTAAATATAAATTTATAACATTACGGATTTCTTCTAAATGCACTGCCGTTATATCGTTAAGGCTTTATGTAGACTTCTGTAAGCTAAAAAGCATTTATTAATTTAATATGTTAAACTAATGGTTTGAAGCATTTCGATATCGATAGCTTAATGTGTATATACTAGAAAATCGACTTTATACCTAAATATAAGAAAACGGAATTCTTCTAAATGCACTGCCGTTATGCCGCCATGGATATATGCCAACTTCAGATGGTTAAAGAAGGTTTATTAACATAAATATGTTAAACTAATGAGTTGAAGCATCTCGATATCGATCGCTAAGTGTGCATATACAAGAAAATCCACTTTTTACATGAATATAAGACTACGGAATTCTTCCAAATGTACTATCGTTATGCCGCCATGGCTTTATATATACTACAATACGTTAATGAAGGTTAATTAACTTAACTATGTAAAACTAATGATTTGAAGCATTTCGATATCGATACCTAAATGTGTATATACAAGAAAATCGACTTTATACCTAAATATAAGATTACGGAATTCTTCTACATGCACTGCCGTTATGCCGCCATGGCTATATGCCAACTTCAGATTGTTAAAGAAGGTTTATTAACATAAATATGTTAAACGAATGATTTGAAGCATTTCGATATCGATTGCTAAGTGCGTATATACAACAAAATCGACTTTATACCTAAATATAAGATAACGGAATTCTTCTAAATACACCGTCGTTATGCCGCCTTGGCTTTATGTCACCTTCATTACGTTAAGGAAGGTTAACTAACTTCAATATGTTAAACTAATGATTTGAAGATTTTCGATATCGATTGCTAAATGTGTAAATACAAGAAAATCGACTATATACCTAAATATAAGATTACGGAACTCTTCTACCTGCACTGTCGTTATGCCGCCATGGCTTTATGTCACCTTCATTACGTTAAAGAAGGTTAATTAATTTTAATATGTTAAATTAATGATTTGAAGCATTTCGATATCGATAGCTAAATGTGTATATACAAGAAAATTGAATTTATACCTAAATATAAGATTACAGAATTCTTCTAAATGCACTGCCGTTATGCCGCCATAGCTTTATGCCAACTTCAGTTCAAAGGGTAAATTTAAATAATTTAAAGCATTTCGATATCGATTGCTAAATGTGTCTGTACAACAAAATCGACTTTATACCTAAATATAAGATTACGGAATTCTTCCAAATCTACTGTCGTTATGCCGCCATGGCTTTATATCAACTTCAATACGTTAAAGAAGGTTAATTAACTTAAATATGTTAAACTAATGATTTGAAGCATTTCAACAAAATCGACTTTATACCTAAATATAAGATTACGAAATTCTTCTAAATGCACTGTCGTTATGCCGCCATGGCTTTTTTAACTTTTAATTAACTTAAATATGCTAAACCAGTTATTTTATGCATTTCGATATCGATTGCTAAATGTGTAAATACAAGAAAATCGTCTTTATACCTAAATATAAAATTATAACATTACGGAAATCTTCTAAATGCACTGCCATTATACCGTTAAGGCTTTATGTAGACTTCTGTGAGCTAAAAAGCGTTTATTAACTTAATATGTTAAACTAATGATTTGAAGCATTTCGATCTCCATAGCTAAATTTGTATATACTAGAAAATCGACTTTATACCTAAATATAAGACTACGGAATTCTTCCAAATGTACTATCGTTATGCCGCCATGGCTTTATATCAACTTCAATACGTTAAAGAAGGTTAATTAACTTAAATATGTTAAACTAATGATTTGAAGCATTTCAACAAAATGGACTTTATACCTAAATATAAGATTACGGAATTCTTTTAAATGCACTGTCGTTATGCCGCCATGGCTTTATATCACCTTCATTACGGTAAAGAAGGTTAACTAACTTAAATATGTTAAACTAATGATTTGAAGCATTTCGATATCGATTGCTAAATGTGTATGTACAAAAAAATCGACTTTATACCTAAATATAAATTTATAACATTACGGATTTCTTCTAAATGCACTGCCGTTATACCGTTAAGGCTTTATGTAGACTTCTGTGAGCTAAAAAGCGTTTATTAACTTAAATATGTTAAACTAATGATTTGAAGATTTTCGATATCGATTGCTAAATGTGTAAATACAAGAAAATCGACTATATACCTAAATATAAGATTACGGAACTCTTCTACCTGCACTGTCGTTATGCCGCCATGGCTTTATATCACCTTCATTACGTTAAAGAAGGTTAATTAATTTTAATATGTTAAATTAATGATTTGAAGCATTTCGATATCGATAGCTAAATGTGTATATACAAGAAAATTGAATTTATACCTAAATATAAGATTACAGAATTCTTCTAAATGCACTGCCGTTATGCCGCCATAGCTTTATGCCAACTTCAGTTCGTTAAAGAAGGTTTATTAACTTAAATATGTTAAACTAATAATTTAAAGCATTTCGATATCGATTGCTAAATGTGTCTGTACAACAAAATCGACTTTGTGCCTAAATATAGGATAACTGAATTCTTCTAAATACACTGCCGTTATGCCGTTAAGGCTTTATGTAGACTTCAGTGCGTTAAAGAAAGTTTATTAACTTAAATATGTTAAACTAGTTATAAAGAGGGTTAATTAACTTAAATATGTTAAACTAATGATTTGAAGCATTTCGATATCGATTGCTAAATGTGTATGTACAAGAAAATCGATTTCATACTTAAATAAAAGATTACGGAATTCACCCAAATATACTGCCGTTATGGCTTTATGTAAACTTCGGAAAGATAAAGAAGGCTAATTAACCTAAATATGCTAAACCAGTTATTTGAAGCATTTCGATATCGATTGCTAAATGCGTATATACAAGAAAATTGACTTTATACCTAAATATAAGATTACGGAATTCCTCTACATGCACTGTCGTTATGCCGCCATGGATTTATATCACCTTCATTACGTTAAAGATGGTTAATTAACTTTAATATGTTAAATTAATGATTTAAAGCATTTCGGTGTCGATTGCTAAATGCGTATATACAAGAAAATCGACTTAATACCTAAATATAAGGTTACGGAACTCTTCCAAATGCACTGCCGTTATGCCGTTAAAGCTTTTGTAGACTTCAGTATGATAAAGAGGGTTAATTATCTTAAATATGTTAAAGTAATGATTTGAAGCATTTCGATGTCGATTGCTTAATGCGTATATACAACAAAATCGAGTTAATACCTAAATATGAGATTACGGAACTCTTCCAAATGCACTGCCTTTACGCCGTTAAGGCTTTTGTAGACTTCAGTAAGATAAAGAGCGTTAATTAACTCAAATATGGTAAACTAATGATTTGAAGCATTTCGATATCGATTGCTAAATGTGTATGTACAACAAAATCGACTTTATACCTAAATATACGATAACGGAATTCATATAAATATACTGCCGTTATGGCTTTATGTAAACTTCAGTGAGATAAAGAGGGTTAATTAACTTAAATATGCTAAACCAGTTATTTGAAGCATTTCGATATCGATTACAAAATGTGTATATACAAGAAAATCGACTTTATGCCTAAATATAAGACTACGGTATCCTTCCAAATGCCCTGCCGTTATGGCTTTATGTCAACTTCAGTTCGCTAAAGGAGGTTTATTAACTTAAATATGTTAAACCAGTTATCTGAAGAATTTCAATATCGATTGCTAAATGTGTAAATACAAGAAAATCGACTTTATACCTAAATATAAATTTATAACATTACGGAATTCTTCTAAATGGACTGCCGTTATACCGTTAAGGCTTTATGTATACTTCAGTAAGATAAAGAAGGTTAATTACTTAAATATGCTAAACCAGTTATTTGAAGCATTTCGATATCAATTGCAAAATGTGTATATACAAGAAAATCGACTTTATACCTAAATATAAGATTATGGAATTCTTCTACATGCACTGCCGTTATGCCGCCATGGCTATGTGCCCACTTCAGATCGTTAAAGAAGGTTTATTAACTTAAATATGTTACACTAATGATTTGAAGCATTTCTATATCGATTGCTAAATGTGTATATACAAGAAAATCGAATTCATACCTAAATGTAAGATTACGTAGTTCTTCTAAATGCACTGCCGTTATGCCGCTAAGGCTTTTGTAGACTTCAGTAAGATAAAGAGCGTTAATTAACTTAAATACGAGGGCTGTCTGATAAATAACCGACCTCAACGTAAAGCTAGCGGTACCTCTGAAAAAAAAGTTTCTACTTCAAAGTGTGTATATCATAATTTCTACTCGCCAAAATTTCGGAAATTTTTCTTGCGCAATTATCTGTTGACAGTCGTTTTTGTGAGTCTATTTCGGTGATTTCCCCAAAATGGAAAAGATTAAATATCGAGCTGTAATTAAATTTTTATTTTTGAAAGGCAATACGCCTTCACAAATCAAAGATGAGTTGGATTCTGTGTACGGTGACTCTGCACCATCGCTTACCACCATAAAATTTTGGGCAGCTGAATTTAAACGTGGTCGCAGAAGATTGGAAGATGATGAACGTCCACAAGCTGCAACCACTAACGATAACATCGCTAAAATTCATCAATTGGTATTAGACGACCGCCGGATTAAAGTTAAGGAAATAGCTGAGATTATGAAGATGTCAAAAGAACGTGTTTGTCACATATTACACCAAGATTTGGGCATGAGAAAGCTGTCCGCGCGTTGGGTGCCGCGTTTGCTTACGCTAGACCACAAACGTGCGCGCATGAACATTTCCAGCGCACTGTTGGCTCAGTTTAGAGGCAATACGACCAAGTTTTGGCACCGATTGATAACTGTAGACGAAACTGGGATTCATCATTATACGCTCGAAACAAAAATCCAATCTAAGCAGTGGATTGAAAAGGGGGAACCGGCCCCAAAAAAACCTAAAGCTGTGTATTCGGCTGGGAAAGTGATGGCGAGGGTTTTTTGGGACAGCCATGGAATTATATTTATCGGCTATCTTGAAAAAGGAAAAACTATAACAGGAGCATACTACGCATCATTATTGGACAAGCTAAAGGAAGAAATTTCGAAAAATCGGCCACATTTGCAAAAAAAGAAAGTCTTGTTCCACCAACGCAACGCACCATCTCACACATCAACAGTCGCCATGACGAAAGTCCACGAATTGCGGTTCGAACTGCTTGACCATCCACCTTATTCACCGGATCTAGAACCAAGCGACTTTTTTTTGTTTCCTCAAATTAAAACTGCGCTCGGTGGCCAGAGAATTTCGTCAAATGAGGAGGCAATTTCTTTTGTGAACTCGTATTTTGCAGACAAAGACGCCAAGTACTATTTGGAAGGGTTGCAGAGATGGGAGCATCGCTGGGACAAGTGTGTAGAGTTAAAAGGAGACTATGTAGAAAAATAAAAAAAAAAAATTGTGAAAAAGTCGCGTGCATGATGGTTACGTCGGTAATTTATCAGACGGCCCTCGTTTGTTAAACTAATGATTTGAAGCATTTCGATATCGATTGCTAAATGTGTATGTACAACAAAATCGACTTTATAAATATAAGATTACGGAATTCTTCCAAATGCATTGCCGTTATGGCTTTATATCAACTTCAATACGTTAAAGAAGGTTAATTAACTTAAATATGTTAAACTAATGATTTGAAGCATTTCGATATCGCTTGCTAAATGTGTATTTACAAGAAAATCGAATTTATACCTAAACATAAGATTACGGAATTCTTCCAAATGTACTGTCGTTATGGCTTTTGTAGACTTCAGTAAGGCAAAGAGGATTAATTAACTTAAATATGTTAAACAAATGATTTGAAGCATTTCGATATCGCTTGCTAAATGAGTATATACAAGAAAGTCGAATTTATACCTAAACATAAGATAACGGAGTTCTTCTAAATGCAGTACAGTTATACCGTTAAGGCTTTATGTAGACTTCAGTGCGTTAAAGAAGGTTTATTAACTTAAATATGTTAAACCGGTTATTTGAAGCATTTCGATATCGACTGCTAAATGAGTAGATACAACAAAATCGACTTTATACCTAAATATGTCAACTTCAGTTCGCTAAAGGAGGTTTATTAACATAAATATATTAAACCAGTTATCTGAAGCATTTCGGTATCGATTGCGAAATATATATATACAAGGAAATCGACTTTATACCTAAATATAAGATTACGGAATTCTTCCACATGTACTGCCGTTATGCCGCCATGGCTTTATATCACCTTCAATACGTTAAAGAAGGTTAATTATTTTAAAAATGTTAAACTAATGGTTTGAAGCATTCCGATATCGATAGCTAAATGTGTAAATAAAAGAAAATCGACCTTATACCCAAAAATAAAGATATAAATTTACGGAATTCTTCTAAATGCACTGGCGTTATACCGTTAAGGCTTTATGTAGACTTCAGTAAGCTAAAAAGCGTTTATTATCTTAATATGTTAAACAAATGATTTGAAGCATTTCGGTATCGATAGCTAAATGTGTATGTACAACAAAATCGACTTTATACCTAAATATGTCAACTTCAGTTCGCTAAAGGAGGTTTATTAACTTAAATATGTTAAACCAGTTATCTGAAGCATTTCGGTATCGATAGCTAAATGTGTATGTACAAGAAAATCGACTTTATACCTAAATATGAGATTACGGAATTCTTCTACTTGCACTGCCGTTATGCCGCCATGGCTGTATGCCAACTTCAGATCGTTAAAGAAGGTTTATTAACTTAAATATAATAAACTTATGAGACGAAGCATTTCGATATCGCTTGCTAAATGTGTATATACAACAAAATCGACTTTTTACCTTAATATAAAATTACGGAATTCATCCAAATGCACTGCCGTTATACCGTTATGGCTTTATGTAAACTTCAGTAAGATAAAGAAGGTTAATTAACTTAAGTATGTTAAACTAATGATTTGAAGCATTTCGATATCGATTGCTAAATGTGTATATACAAGAAAATCGACTTTATACCTAAATATAAGATAACGGAATTCTTCTAAATGCACTGTCATTATGCCGTTAAGGCTTTATGTAGACTTTAGTAAGATAAAGAGGGTTAAATAACTTGAATATGTTAAACTAATGATTTGAGGCATTTCGATATCGATTGCTAAATACGTAAATACAAGAAAATCGACTTTATACCTAAATATAAGACTACGGAATTCTTCTAAATGCACTGCAGTTATACCGTTAAGGCTTTATGAAGACTTCAGTGCGTTAAAGGGGGTTTATTAACTTAAATATGTTAAACTAATGATTTGAAGCATGCCGATATCGATTGCTAATGCGTATATACAAGAAAATCGACTTTATACCTAAATATAAGATAACGTAATTCTTCTAAATGCACTGCCGTTTTGCTGTTATGGCTTTATATAAATTTCAGTGCGTTAAAGAAGGTTAATTTACTCAAATATGTTAAACTAATGATTTGAGCATTTCGATATCGATTGCTAAATGTGTATGTACAAGAAAATCGATTTTATACCTAAATAAAAGCTTACGGAATTCACCCAAATATACTGCCGTTATGCCGTTATGGCTTTATGTAAACTTCTGTAAGATAAAGAAGGTTAATTAACCTAAATATGCTAAACCAGTTATTTGAAGCATTTCGATATCGATTGCTAAATGCGTATATACAACAAAATCGAATTTATACCTAAATATAAGATTACGGAATTCTTCTAAATGCACTGTCGTTAGGCCGCCATGGCTTCATATCACCTTCATTACGTTAAAGAAAGTTAATTATTTTAAATATGTTAAACTAATGATTTGAAGAATTTCGATATCGATTGCTAAATGCGTATATACAACAAATTCGGCTTTATATCTAGGCATTCGATATCGGTTGCTAAATACGTAAATACAAGAAAATCGACTTTATACCTAAATATAAGACTACGGAATTCTTCTAAATGTACTGCAGTTATACCGTTAAGGCTTTATGAAGACGTCAGTGCGTTAAAGAAGGTTTATTAACTTAAATATGTTAAACTAATGATTTGAAGCATTTCGATATCGATTGCTAAATGTGTATATACAAGAAAATCGAATTTATACCTAAATATAAGATTACGGAATTCTTCTACATGCACTGCCGTTATGCCGCCATGGCTTAATGTTAACTTCTGTGCGGTAAAAAAGCTTTATTAACTTAAATATATTAAACTAATGATTTGAAGCATTTCGATACCGATTGCTAAATGAGTATATACAACAAAATTGACTTTTTACCTAAATATAAGATTACAGAATTCTTCTAAATGCACTGCAGTTATTCCGTTAAGGCTTTATGAAGACTTCAGTGCGTTAAAGAAGGTTTATTAACTTAAATATGTTAAACTAATGATTCGAAGCATGTCGATATCGATTGCTAAATGCGTATATACAAGAAAATCGACTTTATACCTAAATATATGATAACGTAATTCTTCTAAATGCACTGCCGTTATGCTGTTATGGCTTTTTATAAATTTCAGTACGTTAAAGAAGGTTAATTTACTCAAATATGTTAAACTAATGATTTGAGCATTTCGATATCGATTGCTAAATGTGTATGTACAAGAAAATCGATTTTATACCTAAATAAAAGCTTACGGAATTCACCCAAATATGCTGCCGTTATGCCGTTATGGCTTTATGTAAACTTCAGTAAGATAAAGAAGGTTAATTAACCTAAATATGCTAAACCAGTTATTTGAAGCATTTCGATATCGATTGCTAAATGCGTATATACAACAAAATCGAATTTATACCTAAATATAAGATTACGGAATTCTTCTAAATGCACTGTCGTTAGGCCGCCATGGCTTCATATCACCTTCATTACGTTAAAGAAAGTTAATTATTTTAAATATGTTAAACTAATGATTTGAAGAATTTCGATATCGATTGCTAAATGCGTATATACAACAAATTCGGCTTTATATCTAAATATAAGATTACGGAATTCTTCGAAATACACTGCCGTTATGCTGTTATGGCTTTTTATAAATTTCAGTACGTTAAAGAAGGTTAATTTACTCAAATATGTTAAACTAATGATTTGAGCATTTCGATATCGATTGCTAAATGTGTATGTACAAGAAAATCGATTTTATACCTAAATAAAAGCTTACGGAATTCACCCAAATATACTGCCGTTATGCCGTTATGGCTTTATGTAAACTTCAGTAAGATAAAGAAGGTTAATTAACCTAAATATGCTAAACCAGTTATTTGAAGCATTTTGATATCGATTGCAAAATGTGTATATACAAGAAAATCGACTTTATACCTAAATATAAGATTACGGAATTCTTCCACATGTACTGTCGTTATGCCGCCATGGCTTTATATCACCTTCAATACGTTAAAGAAGGTTAATTATTTTAAATATGTTAAACTAATGGTTTGAAGCATTTCGATATCGATTGCTAAATGTGTAAATACAAGAAAATCGACTTTATACCTAAATATAAAATTATAACATTACGGAAATCTTCTACATGCACTGCCGCTATGCCGTCATGGCTATATGCAAACTTCAGATCGCTAAAGAAGGTTTATTAACTTAAATATGTTAAATTAATGAGTTGAACCATCTCGATGTCGATTGCTAAATGTGCATGTACAATAAAATCGACTTTATTCCTAGTTATAAGATTACGGAATTCTTCCAAATGCACTGCCGTTATACCGTTATGGCTTTATGTAAACTTCAGTAAGAAAAAGAAGGATAATTAACTTAAATATGTTAAACTAATGATTTGAAGCATATCGATATCGATTGCTAAATGTGCATATGCAAGAAAATCGACTTTATACCGAAATATAAGATTACGGAAATCTTCTAAATGCACTGCCGTTATGCCGCCATGGCTTTACGCCAACTTCCGTTCGCTAAAGAATATTTATTAACTTAAATATGTTAAACTAATGATTTGAGGCATTTCGATATCGATTGCAAAATGTGTATATACAAGAAAATCGACTTTATACCTAAATATAAGATAACGGAATTCTTCTAAATGCACTGCCGTTATGCCGTTATGGATTTATGTTCAGTTCGTTAAAGGAGGTTTATTAACTTAAATATGTTAAACCAGTTATTTGAAGCATATGGATATCGATTGCTTAATGCATATGTACAAGAAAACCGAATTTATACCTAAATATAAGACTACGGAGTTCTTCCAAATGTACTGTCGTTATGCCGCCATGGCTTTATATCAACTTCAATACGTTAAAGAAGGTTAATTAACTAAAATTTAGTAAACTAATGATTTGAGGCATTTCGATATCGCTTGCTAAATGTGTATATAAAAGAAAATCGAATTTATATCTAAACATAAAGTTACGGAATACTTCAAAAAGTACTGTCGTTATGCCGCCATGGTTTATATCACCTTCATTACGTTAAAGAAGGCTAATTAACTTAAATATGTTAAACTGATGATTTTATGCATTTCGATATCGACTGCTAAATGTGTATATGCAAGAAAATCGACTTTATACATTAATATAAGATAACGGAATTCTTCTAAATGCCGTTATGCCGTTATGGATTTATGTTCAATTCGTTAAAGAAGGTTTAGTAACTTAAATATGTTAAACTAGTTATTTGAAGCATTTCGATATCGATTGCTTAATGCATATATACAAGAAAATCGACTTTATACCTAAATATAAGACTACGGAATTCTTCCAAATGTACTGTCGTTATGCCGCCATTGCTTTATATCAACTTCAATACGTTAAAGAAGGTTAATTAACTTAAATTTGGTAAACTAATGATTTGAAGCATTTCGATATCGCTTGCTAAATGTGTATATAAAAGAAAATCGAATTTATATCTAAACATAAGGTTACGGAATACTTTCAAAAGTACTGTCGTTATGCCGCCATGGTTTATATCACCTTCATTACGTTAAAGAAGGCTAATTAACTTAAATATGTTAAACTAATGATTTGAGGCATCTCGATATCGATTGCTAAATGTTTATATACAAGAAAATCGACTTTATACCTAAATATAAGCTAACGGAATTCTTCTACATGCACTGCCGTTATGCCGCCATGGCTTTATGCACACTTCAGTTCGTTTAAGAAGGTTTATTAACTTAAATATGTTAAACTAATGAGTTGAAGCATCTCGATATCGATTGCGAAATATATATATACAAGAAAATCGACTTTATACCTAAATATAAGATTACGGAATTCTTCCAAATGCACTGCCGTTATACCGTTATGGCTTTATGTAAACTTCAGTAAGATAAATAAGGTTAATTAACTTAAATATGATAAACTAATGATTTGAAGCATTTCGATATCGATTGCTATATGTATATATACAAGAAAATCGACTTTATACCTAAATATAAGATTACGGAATTCTTCTAAATGCACTGTCGTTATGCCGCCATTGCTTAATGCCAACTTCAGTGCGTTAAAGAAGCTTTATTAACTTAAATATATTAAACTAATGATTTGAAGCATTTCGATATAGATTGCTAAATGAGTATCTACAAGAAAGCCGACTTTATACCTAAATATAAGATTACGGAATTCATCGAAATACACTCCATTTATGCCGTTATGGCTTTATATCACCTTCATTACGTTAAAGAAGGTTAATTAACTTAAATATGTTAAGCTAAGGATTTGAAGCTTTTCGATATCGATTGCTAAATGTGTAAATACAAGAAAGTCGAATTTATACCTAAATATAGGATTACGGAATTCATCGAAATACACTCCCGTTATGCCGTTATGGCTTTATATCACCTTCATTACGTTAAAGAAGCTTTATTAACTTAAATATGTTAAACTAATGATTTGAAGCATTTCGATATCGATTGCTTAATGAGTATATACAAGAAAGTCGACTTTATATCTAAATACAAGATTACGGAATTCATCGAAATACACTCCCGTTATGCCGTTATGGCTTTATATAAATTTCAGTACGCTAAAGAAGGTTTATTTACTTAAATATGCTAAACTAATGATTTGAAGCATTTCGATATCGATTGCTTAATGTGTATGTACAAGAAAATCGATTTTATACCTAAGTAAAAAATTACGGAATTCACCCAAATACACTGCCGTTATGCCGTTATGGCTTTATGTAAACTTCGGTAAGATAAAGAAGGTTAATTAACCTAAATATGCTAAACCAGTTATTTGAAACTTTTCGATATCGATTGCTAAATGCGTATATACAAGAAAATCGACTTTATAGCTAAATATAAGATTACGGAATTCTTCTAAATGCATTGTCGTTATGCCGCCATGGCTTTGTATCACCTTCAATACGTTAAAGAAGGTTAATTAACTTAAATATGTTAAACTAATGATTTGAAGCATTTTGATATCGCTTGCTAAATGTGTATATACAAGAAAATCGAATTTATACCTAAATATAAGATTACGGATTTCTTCTACATGCACTGCCGTTATGCCGTCATGGCTATATGCAAACTTCAGATCGTTAAAGAAGGTTTTATAACATAAATTTGTTAAACTAATGAGTTGAACCATCTCGATATCGATTGCTAAATGTGTATATACAACAAAATCGTCTTTATTCCTAGATATAAGATTACGGAATTCTTCCAAATGCGCTGCCGTTATACCGTTATGGCTTTATGTAAACTTCAGTAAGAAAAAGAAGGATAATTAACTTAAATATGTTAAACTAATGATTTGAAGCATTTCGATATCGCTTGCTAAATGTGTATGTAAAAGAAAATCGATTTTATACCTAAATAGAGGATTACGGAATTCTTCTAAATGCACTGCCGTTATGCCGTTATGGCTTTTGTAGACTTCAGTAATATAAAGAGGGTTAATTAACTTAAATATGTTAAACTAATGATTCGAAGCATTTCGATATGGATTGCTAAATGAGTATATACAAAAAAATCGACTTTATACCTAAATAGAGGATTACGATATTCTTCTAAATGCACTGCCGCTAAGGCTTTTGTAGATTTCAGTAAGATAAGGAGGGTTAATTATCTCAAATATGTTAAACTCATGATTTGAAGCATTTCGATTACGATTGGTAAATGCGTGTATACAACAAAACCGACTTAATACCTAAATATAAGATTACGGAACTCTTTCAAATGCACTGCCGCTATGCCGTTAAGGCTTTTTTAGACTTCACTAAGAAAAAGAAGATTAATTTTCTTAAATATGTTAAACTCATGATTTGAGGCATTTCGATATCGATTGCTAAATGCATATATACAAGGAAATAGACTTTATACCTAAATATAAGATAACGGAATTCTTCCACAGGTACTGTCGCTATGCCGCCATGGCTTTATAACACCTTCATTACGCTAAAGAAGGTTAATTTTTTTAAATACGTTAAACTAATGGTTTGAAGCATTTCGATATCGATTGCTAAATATGTAAATGCTAGAAAATCGACTTTATACCTAAATATAAAATTATAGCATTACGAAATTCTTCTAAATGCACTGCCGTTAGGCCTCCATGGCTTTATATCAACTTCAATACGTTAAAGAAGATTAATTAACTTAAATATGTTAAACTAATGATTTGAAGCATTTCGATATCGCTTGCTAAATGTGTATATACAAGAAAATCGAATTGATACCTAAATATAAGATAACGGGATTCTTCTTAATGCACTGCCGTAATGCCGCCGTGGCTATATGCCAACTTCAGATCGTTAAAGAAGGTTTATTAACTTAAATATGTTAAGCTAATGAGTTGAAGTATCTCGATATCGATTGCTTAATGTGTATATAACTACAACAAAATCGACTTTATACCTAAATATAAGATAACGGAATTCTTCTACATACACTGCCGTGTTGCCGCCATGGCTTTATTCCAACTTCAGTTCGTTAAAGAAGGTTTATTAACATAAATATGTTAAACTAATGAGTTGAAGCATCTCGATATCGATATCTAAATGTGTATATACAACAAAATCGACTTTATACCTAAATAAAAGATTACGGAATTCTTCTACATGCACTGCCGTAATGCCGCCGTGGCTATATGCCAACTTTAGATCGTTAAAGAAGGTTTATTAACTTAAATATGTTAAGCTAATGAGTTGAAGTATCTCGATATCGATTGCTAAATGTGTATATACAACAAAATCGACTTTATATCTAAATATAAGATTACGGAATTCTTCTACATGCACTGCCGTGATGCCGCCATGGCTTTGTTCCAACTTCAGTTCGTTAAAGAAGGTTTATTAACTTAAATATGGTAAACTAATGAGTTGAAGCATCTCGATATCGATTGCTAAATGTGTATATACAAAAAAATCGACTTTATACCTAAATATAAGATTACGGAATTCTTCTAAATGCACTGCCGTTATACCGTTATGGCTTTATGTAAACTTCATTAAGATAAGGAAAGTTAATTAACTTAAATATGTTAAACTAATGATTTGAAGCATTTCGATTTCGCTTGCTAGATGTGTATATACAAGAAAATCGAATTTATACCTAAATATAAGATAACGGAATTCTTCTAAATGCACTGCCGTTATACCGTTAAGGCTTTATGTAAACTTCAGTAAGATAAAGAAGGTTAATTAACTTAATGTGTTAAACTAATGAGTTGAAGCATCTCGATATCGATTGCTAAATGTGTATATACAAAAAAATCGACTTTATACCTAAATATAAGATTACGGAATTCTTCTAAATGCACTGCCGTTATGCCGCCACGGCTTTATATAACTTCAATACGTTAAAGAAGGTTAATTTACTTAAATATGTTACACTAATGATTTGAAGCATTTCGATATCGCTTGCTAAATGTGTATATACAAAAAAACCGACTTTATACTTAAATGTAAGATAACAGATTTCTTCTACATTCACTGCCGTTATGCCGCCATGGCTTTATGCCAACTTCAGTTCGTTAAAGAAGGTTTATTAACTTAAATATGTTAAACATATGAGTTGAAGCATTTCGATATCGCTTGCTAAATGTGTACAACAAAATCGACTTTATACCTAAATATAAGATTACGGAACCGCCATGGCTTTATATCAACTTCAATACGTTAAAGAAGGTTAATTAACTTAAATATGTTAAAGTAATGAGTTGAAGCATCTCGATATCGATATCTAAATGTGTATATAAAAGAAAATCGACTTTATCCTAAATAAAAGATTACGAAATTCTTCTACATGCACTGCCGTAATGCCGCCGTGGCTATATGCCAACTTCAGATCGTTAAAGAAGGTTTATTAACTTAAATATATTAAGCTAATGAGTTGAAGTATCTCGATATCGATTGCTAAATGTGTATATACAACAAAATCGACTTTATACCTAAATATAAGATAACGGAATTCTTCTACATGCACTGCCGTAATGCCGCCACAGCTTTATATCAACTTCAATACGTTAAAGAAGGTTAATTTACTTAAATATGTTAAACTAATGATTTGAAGCAATTCGATATCGCTTGCTAAATGTGTATATACAAGAAAATCGACTTTATACCTAAATACAAGATAACGGAATTCTTCTACATTAAGAGCCGTTATGCCGCCATGGCTTTATGCCAACTTCAGTTCGTTAAAGAAGGTTTATTAACTTAAATATGTTAAACTAATGAGTTGAAGCATTTCGATATCGCTTGCTAAATGTGTATATGCAACAAAATCGACTTTATACCTAAATATAAGATTACGGAACCGCCATGGCTTTATATAAACTTCAATACGTTAAAGAAGGTTAATTAACTTAAATATGTTAAACTAATGATTTGAAGCATTTCGATATCGCTTGCTAAATGTGTATATACAAGAAAATTGACTTTATACCTAAATATAAGATAACGGAATTCTTCTACATGCACTGCCGTTATGCCACCATGGCTTTATGCCAACTTCAGTTTGTAAAGAATGTTTATTGACTTAAATATGTTAAACTATTGAGTAGAAGCATTTCGATATCGCTTGCTAAATGTGTATATACAACAAAATCGACTTTATACCTAAATATAAGATAACGGAATTCTTTTAAATGCACTGCCGTTATACCGTTAAGGCTTTATGTAGACTTCAGTAAGCTAAAAAATGTTTATTAACCTAAATATGTTAAACTAAAGAATTGAAGCATTTCGATATCGCTTGCTAAATGTGTATATACAACAAAATCGACTTTATACCTAAATATAAGATTACGGAATTCTTCCCAATGCACTGCCGTTATACCGTTATGGCTTTATGTAAACTTCAGTAAGATAAAGAAGGTTAATTAACTTAAATATGTTAAACTAATGAGTTGAAGCATTTCGATATCGCTTGCTAAATGTGTATATACAACAAAATCGACTTTATACCTAAATATAAGATTACGGAACCGCCATGGCTTTATATCAACTTCAATACGTTAAAGAAGGTTTATTAACTTAAATATGTTAAGCTAATGAGTTGAAGTATCTCGATATCGATTGCTTAATGTGTATATACAACAAAATCGACTTTATACCTAAATATAAGATTACGGAATTCTTCCACATGCACTGCCGTGATGCCGCCATGGCTATATTCCAACTTCAGTTCGTTAAAGAAGGTTTATTAACTTAAATATGTTAAACTAATGAGTTGAATCATCTCGATATCGATTGCTAAATGTGTATATACAAGAAAATCGACTTTATACCTAAATATAAGATTACGGAATTCTTCTAAATGCACTGCCGTTATGCCGCCACGGCTTTATATCATTTTCAATACGTTAAAGAAGGTTAATTTACTTAGATATGTTAAACTAATGATTTGAAGCATTTCGATAACGCTTGCTAAATGTGTATATACAAGAAAATCGACTTTATACCTAAATATAAGATAACGGAATTCTTCTAAATTCACTGCCGTTATGCCGCCATGGCTTTATGCCAACATCAGTTCGTTAAAGAAGGTTTATTAACTTAAATATGTTAAACTAATGAGTTGAAGCATTTCGATATCGCTTGCTAAATGTGTATATACAACAAAATCGACTTTATACCTAAATATAAGATTACGGAACCGCCATGGCTTTATATCAACTTCAATACGTTAAAGAAGGTTAATTAACTTAAATATGTTAAACTAATGATTTGAAGCATTTCGATATCGCTTGCTAAATGTGTATATACAAGAAAATCGACTGTATACCTAATATAAGATTACGGAATTCTTTTAAATGCACTGCCGTTTTGCCGCCATGGCTTTAAGCCAACTTCCGTTCGTTAAAGAAGGTTAATTAACTTAAATTTGTTAAACTAATGATTTGAAGCATTTCGATATCGATTGCAAAATGCGTATATACAACAAAATCGGCTTTATATCTAAATATAAGATTACGGAATTCTTCTAAATGCACTGCCGTTATACCATTAAGGCTTTATGTAGACTTCAGTAAGCTAAAAAATGTTTATTAACTTAAATATGTTAAACTAATGATTTGAAGCATTTCGATATCGCTTGCTAAATGTGTATATACAACAAAATCGACTTTATACCTAAATATAAGATTACGGAATTCTTCCCAATGCACTGTCGTTATACCGTTATGGCTTTATGTAAACTTCAGTAAGATAAAGAAGGTTAATTAACTTAAATATGTTAAACTAATGAGTTGAAGCATTTCGATATCGCTTGCTAAATGTGTATATACAACAAAATCGACTTTATACCTAAATATAAGATTACGGAACCGCCATGGCCTTTTTTTATGAAAACTTAAAGAAACGTTAAAGAAGGTTTATTAACTTAAATATGTTAAGCTAATGATTTGAAGTATTTCGATATCGATTGCTAAATGTGTATATACAAGAAAATCGACTTTATACCTAAATATAAGATTACGGAATTTTTCCCAAACATGCACTGCCGTTATGCCGCCATGGCTTTATTCCAACTTCAGTTCGTTAAAGAAGGTATATTAACTTAAATATGTTAAACTAATGAGATGAATCATTTCGATATCGATTGCTAAATGTGTATATACAAGAAAATCGACTTTATACCTAAATATAAGATTACGGAATTCTTCTAAATGCACTGCCGTTATGCCGCCATGGCTTTATATCATTTTCAATACGTTAAAGAAGGTTAATTTATTTAAAGATATGTTAAACTAATGATATGAAGCATTTCGAAAATCGCTTGCTAAATGTGTATATACAAGAAAATCGACTTTATACCTAAATATAAGATAACGGAATTCTTCTAAATTCACTGCCGTTATGCCGCAGGCTTTATGCCAACATCAGTTCGTTAAAGAAGGTTTATTAACTTAAATATGTTAAACTAATGAGTTGAAGCATTTCGATATCGCTTGCTAAATGTGTATATACAACAAAATCGACTTTATACCTAAATATAAGATTACGGAACCGCCATGGCTTTATATCAACTTCAGTACGTTAAAGAAGGTTAATTAACTTAAATATGTTAAACTAATGATTTGAAGCATTTCGATATCGCTTGCTAAATGTGTATATACAAGAAAATCGACTGTATACCTAATATAAGATTACGGAATTCTTCTAAATGCACTGCCGTTATGCCGCCATGGCTTTAAGCCAACTTCCGTTCGTTAAAGAAGGTTAATTAACTTAAATTTGTTAAACTAATGATTTGAAGCATTTCGATATCGATTGCAAAATGCGTATATACAACAAAATCGGCTTTATATCTAAATATAAGATTACGGAATTCTTCTAAATGCACTGCCGTTATGCCGTCAGGCTTTATGTAACTTCAGAAACGTTAAAGAAAGTTAATTAACTTAAATATGTTAAACTAATGATTTGAAGCATTTCGATATCGATTGCTAAATGTGTATATACAAGAAAATCGACTTTATTACCTAAATATAAGATTACGGAATTCTTCCAAATGCACTGCCGTTATACCGTTATGGCTTTATGTAAACTTCAGTAAGATAAAGAAGGTTAATTAACTTAAATATGTTAAACTAATGATTTGAAGCATTTCGATATCGATTGCTAAATGTGTATATACAAGAAAATCGACTTTATACCTAAATATAAGATTACGGAATTCTTCTAAATGCACTGCCGTTATGCCGCCATGGCTTTATCAACTTCAATACGTTAAAGAAGGTTTATTAACTTAAATATGTTAAACTAATGAGTTGAAGCATTTCGATATCGATTGCTAAATGTGTATATACAAGAAAATCGACTTTATACCTAAATATAAGATTACGGAATTCTTCCACATGCACTGCCGTTATGCCGCCATGGCTTTATCCAACTTCAGTTCGTTAAAGAAGGTTATTAACTTAAATATGTTAAACTAATGATTTAGAAGCATTTCGATATCGATTGCTAAATGTGTATATACAAGAAAATCGACTTTATACCTAAATATAAGATTACGGAATTCTTCTAAATGCACTGCCGTTATGCCGAAGGCTTTATGTATTCAGTTAAAGAAGGTTAATTAACTTAAATATGTTAAACTAATGATTGAAGCATTTCGATATCGTTTGCTAAATGGTATAATTTATACCTAAATATAAGATACGGATTCTTCTAAATCACTGCCGTTATACCGTTGGCTTTATGCCAAATTCAGTATCGTTAAAGAAGGTTTATTAACTTAAATATGTTAAACTAATGAGTTGAAGCATTTCGATATCGATTGCTAAATGTGTATATACAACAAAATCGACTTTATACCTAAATATAAGATTACGGAATTCTTCCAATGCACTGCCGTATCCTATGGCTTTATTCAACTTCAGTACGTTAAAGAAGGTTAATTAACTTAAATATGTTAAACTAATGATTTGAAGCATTTCAAGATATCAAAATTGCTTTTAAATGTGTATATACAAAGAAAATCGACTTTATACCTAAATATAAGATTACGGAATTCTTCTAAATGCACTGCCGTTATGCCGCCAGGCTTTATGTAAACTTCAGTACGTTAAAGAAGGTTAATTAACTTAAATATGTTAAACTAATGATTTGAAGCATTTCGATATCGATTGCTAAATGTGTATATACAACAAAATCGACTTTATACCTAAATATAAGATTACGGAATTCTTCTAAATGCACTGCCGTTATGCCGCATGGCTTTATGTCAAACTTCAGTTACGTTAAAGAAGGTTAATTAACTTAAATATGTTAAACTAATGATTTGAAGCATTTCGTTATCGATTGCTAAATGTGTATATAAAAGAAAATCGACTTTATACCTAAATATAAGATTACGGAATTCTTCAAATGCACTGCCGTTATCCGCATGGCTTTATTAACTTCAATAGTTAAAGAAGGTTAATTAACTTAAATATGTTAAACTTATGATTTGAAGCATTTCCATATCGATTGCTTAATGTGTATATACAAGAAAATCGACTTTATACCTAAATATAAGATTACGGAATTCTTCCAAATTATTTCGTTAGAAGGTTTTTACTTAATACTTAAAGGAGGTTAATTTTTCTAAATTGTTAAAGAATGGTTTAAACATTTGATACGATTCTAAATGTGCAATACAGATCGCTTTATGCCTAAAAAAGATTACTAATTTTCTAATCGTGCGTTTCCAACTTCAATGTTAAAGATGTTTATACTAAATATGTAAACTAATGAGTTGCAGCTTTATGTCGTTCTAAATGGGTATAATTTTTTAACTAATATTAAGATTAGGGTTCTTGTAAATCACTGCTTTATACCTTAAGGCTTTATGTAATTCAGAGTAAAAAAGTTTATTAATTTAAATATGTTAAATTAATGATTTGAAGCATTTCGATTCGATTCTAAATGGTATATAAAGAAAATCGACTTTATACCTAATATAAGATTAACTGAATTCTTTACATGCACTGCCGTAATGCCATGGCTTTATTCCAACTTCAGTTCGTTAAAGAAGGTTAATTAACTTAAATATGTTAAACTAATGATTTGAAGCATTCGATATCGATTGCTAATGTGTATATACAAAAAATCGACTTTATACTAAATATAAGATTACGGAATTCTTCTAAATGCACTGCCGTTATCCGCAGGCTTTATGTAACTTCAGTAGTTAAAGAAGGTTAATTAACTTAAATATGTTAAACTAATGATTTGAAGCATTTCGATATCGATTGCTAAATGTGTATATACAACAAAATCGACTTTATACCTAAATATAAGATTACGGAATTCTTCCCAATGCACTGCGTTATACCGTATGGCTTTATGTAAACTTCAGTAAGATAAAGAAGGTTAATTAACTTAAATATGTTAAACTAATGATTTGAAGCATTTCGTTATCGATTGCTAAATGTGTATATAAAAAAATCGACTTTATACCTAAATATAAGATTACGGAACCGCCCATGGCTTTATATCAACTTCAATACGTTAAAGAAGGTTAATTAACTTAAATATGTTAAACTAATGATTTGAAGATTTCATATCGATTGCTAAATGTGTATATACAAAAAATCGACTTTATACCTTTAAATTTAAGATTAGGCATGTTTTCCAATTATTCGTTAAGAAGGTTTTAACTTAAATATTAAAGGAGGTTATTTTCTAAATTGTTAAAGAAATGTTTAACCAATTAGATACGATTCCTAAATGTGCCTTACCGCAGGCTTTATCCTTAAAAAAGATTACTAATTTTCTAATGTGAGTTTCAACTTCAAATGGTTAAAAAAATGTTTATACCTAAATATGTAAATTTTAATAGTTCCCAGCTTTATGTCGTTCTAAAGAGTTATAATTTTTTAACTAATATAAGATTACGGGTTATTTAAATCACTGCTTTATACCTTAAAGGCTTTATTAACTTCAGTAGTTAAAAAGGTTATTAATTTAAATTGTTAAATAATGATTTGAAGCATTTCGATTCGTTCTAAATGGTATATAAAGAAAATCGACTTATACCTAATATAAGATACGGAATTCTTCTAATGCACTGCCGTAATGCCATGGCTTTATCCAACTTCAGTTCGTTAAAGAAGGTTATTAACTTAAATTGTTAAACTAATGATTTGAAGCATTCGATATCGATTGCAAATGGTATATACAAAAAATCGACTTTATACTAAATATAAGATTACGGAATTCTTCTAAATGCACTGCCGTTATGCCGCCAGGTTTATATAACTTATACGTTAAAGAAGGTTAATTAACTTAAATATGTTAAACTAATGATTTAAGATTTCGATATCGATTGCTAAATGTGTAATACAAGAAAATCGACTTTTACCTAATATAAGATTACGGAATTCTTCCAAATGCACTGCCGTTATCCGTTTTGGTTTAGAAACTTCGTAGTAAAGAAGGTTAATTAACTTAAATATGTTAAACTAATGTTTTGAAGCATTTTGTTATCGATTGCTAAATGTGTATAAAAGAAAATCGACTTTATACCTAATATAAGATTACGGAATTCTTCTAAATGCACTGCCGTTATGCCGCCATGGCTTTATCCAACTTCAATCGTTAAAGAAGGTTTATTAACTTAAATATGTTAAACTTATGATTTGAAGCATTTCATATCGTTGCTTAATGTGTATATACAAGAAAATCGACTTTATACCTAAATATAAGATTACGGAATTCTTCAATGATTGCGTTATGCCCCATGGCTTTATCACCTTCAATCTTAAAGGAGGTTTATTTTTCTAAATATGTTAAATAAGGGTTTAAAGCATTTCGATATCGTTGCTAAATGTGAATACAAGAAAATCGACTTTATCCTAAAATAAGATAACGGAATTCTTTAAATCCTGCCGTTATGCCAACTTTAGAATCGTTAAAGAGGTTTATTAACTTAAATATGTTAAACTAATGATTGAAGCATTTCGATTCGATTGCTAAATGTAAATACAAAAAATCGACTTTATACCTATATTTGGCTTTATGAATTCAGAGTTAAAAAGGTTTATTAATTTAAATTGTTAAATAATGATTTGAAGCATTTCGATTCGATTCTAAATGGTATATAAAAAAATCGACTTTATACCTAAATATAAGATTACGGAATTCTTCAAATGCACTGCCGTTATCCATGGCTTTATTCAACTTCAGTTGTTAAAGAAGGTTAATTAACTTAAATATGTTAAACTAATGATTTGAAGCTTTCAAGATATCGATTGCTTTAATGTGTATATACAAAAAAATCGATTTATACTAAATATAAGATTACGGAATTCTTCTAAATGCACTGCCGTTACCGTAAGGTTTATTAAACTTCATAAGTAAAGAAGGTTAATTAACTTAATATGTTAAACTAATGATTTAAGATTTCGATATCGATTGCTAAATGTGTAATACAAAAAATCGACTTTATACCTAATATAAGATTACGGAATTCTTCCCAATGCACTGCCGTTATCCGTAGGCTTTAGAAACTTCAGTAAGATAAAGAAGGTTAATTAACTTAAATATGTTAACTAATGATTTGAAGCATTTCGTTATCGATTGCTAAATGTGTATATAAAAGAAAATCGACTTTATACCTAAATATAAGATTACGGAATTCTTCTAAATGCACTGCCGTTATGCCGCCATGGCTTTATATCAACTTCAATACGTTAAAGAAGGTTAATTAACTTAAATATGTTAAACTTATGATTTGAAGCATTTCCATATCGATTGCTTAATGTGTATATACAAGAAAATCGACTTTATACCTAAATATAAGATTACGGAATTCTTCCAAATGTATTGTCGTTATGCCACCATGGCTTTGTATCACCTTCAATACCTTAAAGGAGGTTAATTTTTCTAAATATGTTAAAGTAATGGTTTAAAGCATTTCGATATCGATTGCTAAATGTGCAAATACAAGAAAATCGACTTTATGCCTAAAATAAGATTACGGAATTCTTCTACATCCGCTGCCGTTATGCCAACTTCAGATCGTTAAAGATGGTTTATTAACTTAAATATGTTAAACTAATGAGTTGCAGCATTTCGATGTCGATTGCTAAATGCGTATAATTTATACCTAAATATAAGATTACGGGATTCTTCTAAATGCACTGCCGTTATACCGTTAAGGCTTTATGTAGACTTCAGTAAGCTAAAAAATGTTTATTAACTTATGTGTTAAATTAATGATTTGAAGCATTTCGATGTCGATATCTAAATGAGTATATAAAAGAAAATCGACTTTATACCTAAATATAAGATAACGGAATTCTTCTACATGCACTGCCGTAATGCCATGGCTTTATTCCAACTTCAGTTCGTTAAAGAAGGTTTATTAACTTAAATATGTTAAACTAATGAGTTGAAGCATCAAGATATCGATTGCTTAATGTGTATATACAAAAAAATCGACTTTATACTTAAATATAAGATTACGGAACTCTTCTGAATGCACTGCCGTTATGCCGCCACGGTTTTATATCAACTTCAATACGTTAAAGAAGGTTAATTAACTTAAATATGTTAAACTAATGATTTAAAGAATTTCGATATCGATTGCTAAATGTGTAAATACAAGAAAATCGACTGTATACCTAATATAAGATTACGGAATTCTTCTAAATGCACTGCCGTTATGCCGCCATGGCTTTAAGCCAACTTCCGTTCGTTAAAGAAGGTTAATTAACTTAAATATGTTAAACTAATGATTTGAAGCATTTCGTTATCGATTGCTAAATGTGTATATAAAAGAAAATCGACTTTATACCTAAATATAAGATTACGGAATTCTTCTAAATGCACTGCCGTTATGCCGCCATGGCTTTATATCAACTTCAATACGTTAAAGAAGGTTAATTAACTTAAATATGTTAAACTTATGATTTGAAGCATTTCCATATCGATTGCTTAATGTGTATATACAAGAAAATCGACTTTATACCTAAATATAAGATTACGGAATTCTTCCAAATGTATTGTCGCTATGCCACCATGGCTTTGTATCACCTTCAATACCTTAAAGGAGGTTAATTTTTCTAAATATGTTAAAGTAATGGTTTAAAGCATTTCGATATCGATTGCTAAATGTGCAAATACAAGAAAATCGACTTTATGCCTAAAATAAGATTACGGAATTCTTCTACATCCGCTGCCGTTATGCCAACTTCAGATCGTTAAAGATGGTTTATTAACTTAAATATGTTAAACTAATGAGTTGCAGCATTTCGATGTCGATTGCTAAATGCGTATAATTTATACCTAAATATAAGATTACGGGATTCTTCTAAATGCACTGCCGTTATACCGTTAAGGCTTTATGTAGACTTCAGTAAGCTAAAAAATGTTTATTAACTTATGTGTTAAACTAATGATTTGAAGCATTTCGATGTCGATATCTAAATGAGTATATAAAAGAAAATCGACTTTATACCTAAATATAAGATTACGGAATTCTTCGAAAAGCACTGCCGTTATGCCGTTAAGGCTTTTGTAGACTTCAGTAATATAAAGAGGGTTAATTAACTTAAATATGTTAAACTAATGATTCGAAGCATTTCGATATGGATTGCTAAATGAGTATATACAAAAACATCGACTTTATACCTAAATAGAGGATTACGGAATTCTTCTTAATGCACTGCCGTAATGCCGCCGTGGCTATATGCCAACTTCAGATCGTTAAAGAAGGTTTATTAACTTAAATATGTTAAGCTAATGAGTTGAAGTATCTCGATATCGATATCTAAATGTGTATATACAACAAAATCGACTTTATACCTAAATATAAGATAACGGAATTCTTCTACATGCACTGCCGTGATGCCGCCATGGCTTTATTCCAACTTCAGTTCGTTAAAGAAGGTTTATTAACTTAAATATGTTAAACTAATGAGTTGAAGCATCTCGATATCGATATCTAAATGTGTATATAAAAGAAAATCGACTTTATACCTAAATAAAAGATTACGGAATTCTTCTACATGCACTGCCGTAATGCCGCCGTGGCTATATGCCAACTTCAGATCGTTAAAGAAGGTTTATTAACTTAAATATGTTAAGCTAATGAGTTGAAGCATCTCGATACCGATTGCTGAATGTGTATATACAACAAAATCGACTTTATACCCAAATTTAAAATTAAAAAATTCTTCTAAATGCACTGCCGTTATACCGTTAAGGCTTTATGTAAACTTCAGTAAGGTAAAGAAGGTTAATTAACTTTAATATATTGAACTAATGATTGAAGCTTTTCGATATCGATTGCTAAATGTGTATATACAAGAAAATCAACTTTATAGCTAAATATAATACACATTGCGGAGTTCTTCTAAATGCACTGCCGTTATGCGGTTATGGCGCTATGTTCGCTTGCTAAATGTGTATATACAAGAAAATCGAATTTATACCTAAACATAAGATTACGGAATTCTTTTACATGCACTGCCGTTATGCCGCCATGGCTTTACGTTAACTTCAGTGCGTTAAAGAAGCCTTATTAACTTAGATGTTTTAAAATAATGATTTGAAGCATTTCGATATCGATTGCAAAATGTGTGTAATCAAGAAAATCGACTTTATACCAAAACATAAGATTACGGAATTCTTCTAAATGCACTGCCGTTATACCGTTAAGCCTTTATGTTAACTTCAGTGCGTTAAAGAAGCTTAATTAACTTAAATATGTTAAACTAATGGTTTGAAGCTTTTTGATATCGATCGCTAAATCTGTATATACAAGAAAATCTACTTTATACCTAAATATAAGATTACGGAATTCTTCTACATGCATTGCCGTTATGCCGCCATGGCTTTATGTTAACTTCAGTGCGTTAAAGAAGCTTTATTAACTTAAATATGTTAAAATAATGATTTGAAGCATTTCGATATCATTGCTAAATGAGTATATACAAGAAAATCGACTTTATACCTAAATATAAGTTTACGTAGTTCTTCTAAATGCACTGCCGTTATGCCGTCAAGGCTTTATGTAGACTTCAGTAAGATAAAGGGGGTTGAAAAATTCTCAAGCGTTTTTGAGAAGCGATAATAAAAACTTGGGAATGCGCGAATAAAATAAAGCCTAATTGCCTGTCGTAAATTACGAAAATTAAATTGCGAAAAAGAATGAAGACGCGTGCGTTCGATTCGATGGTTCTTAATACAATACTTCTTTATTTAATTTCATTTAGTTGCTTAGCCTAAATCTTAAACTAACGGCTTAAACTAGTGGTAATGTTCATATGTATAAAAAAGGGGTAAATATAATTATCTTCAACTTTTCGTTCACTATTGTAATAGATTATGGTAAGTATTAAGTTAAGTAGTAGCTTAGTAGTATGAATGCATAATTAAGGTAAGTATACAATAATTTAAATAATGCAATATTTTATAATTTTTTATGATTCATTTTTCTTAATTTTAATTTCAGGTTTAAATATACATATATCCTGTCGCTTGAGGCAACACCGGCCACCTTGACAGGATCAGATTCCTTCATAATCCAGTGGAAGGACAGCCAGTTTGTGGATGGGGCGCTTAATCGTGCCCGTCTTGGTTGCTACTTCTGCGACTCGCACCTTGCCGTCTTGCCCTTCGACGGTTGCGACGACGCGCCCTAGTACCCACTGCTGCGGCGGCACGTTGTCCTCGTGGACGAGAACGAGGTCGTTGAGCTGCATATTGCGTTTGGGGTGCAGCCACTTGTTACGCTCCTGAAGGCCCGTCAGGTATACTTTGAACCACTGTCGCCAGAACTGTTGCTTGAGACAGCAAACAAGTTGCCATCTCTCGCAACAACAAACTGGGTCCACTGGCACCTTCTCTGGGGGCAATGCCCGCAGGGAGCATCCTATTAATAGATGCGCTGGTGTTAACGCCTCGCCGTCGTTGGGATCTTGGCTCAGAGGTACTAGGGGGCGAGAGTTGAGGGTGGCCTCCACTTCGGCCAACACTGTTGCTAACTCCTCTGCTGTGAGTAGCGCGCTGCCGGTTATCCGAACGATGTGGTGTTTGGCGGACTTCACCGCGGCTTCCCATAATCCGCCGAAGTGCGGCGCCCACGGTGGTATAAAGATGAAGCTGCACCCTGCGTCTGCTGCGAATCTCTTCAGTTCTGGAGAATTGCTATTGCATTGCTAGAAACGCCTCCTTCAATTCGCGCAGCTTGCGATCGGCGCCGACGAAATTGGTGGCGTTGTCGCTGAATATCTTCGTCGGAATTCCTCGACGTCCAATGAACCTTTTTAGGGCGAGAATAAATGAATTAGTTGACAGGTCTGAAACTAATTCTAAATGTATTGCTTTGGACGTAAAGCAAACGAAAACTGCAATATATGTTTTTACGGGTGGTCGACCGCGCATTTTAAAAGTTATGTATATCGGACCACAAAAATCTACGCCACATATAAGAAAGGGCCGTAGTGCTCGAAGTCTTTCGACTGGCAAATTTCCCATTATTTAGTTTTGCAACTTCGGCTTGTAATGAAAACAATGTATACAGTTTCTTACGGTTCTACTGCAAGCTTCTCAGGCATTAATTAGCCATATGCGTTCTCGAAGAAGCGCAACCAACGCTTTAGCCCCAGCGTGGTGATTTCGAATGTGCAGGAACCGTAAATACGTTGTAACGAAGTGCGAACTTTTATTTAATAAAAGCGGAAATTTGGCATCGTATTGGAGAGGTGCATTTAATAAGCGACCTCCTACTCGGATTAATTTGAACGACAGCGACTTATCCGAGTATTCATGCAAAAACGGGTTGAGTTTTTGCAAGTTTGCGGGTAGGGTGGTGCCTTTATGCAATTTTTGAATAATATCCGAAAATTCTGAATGTTGGACCACCTGTGCAATTTTTAGAAAGCTCAAGTTTAGCTCTTCTGAAGTCAGATCTTGGCCTCTGGAGGATTTTGGTGGGCGCCTGATCCATCGTAATATATATGCGACCACACGAAGCAATTTTTTATGAGAAGAAAATTTTTCAATAAGGTCCAATATTGAATTTTTCTCAGTAGTCGAAAGTAATGTAAATGTATTTTTCTTCTTCTCTAATGCTTCGTCTTCTGATGAGAGCTGGAAGTGGTTATTAATTGGCCATAATGCAGGGTCTTCTAGGAGGAACTGTGGACCACCAAACCATATTGAATTATTCAATTCGTCCACGTTACAACCCCGAGACACTTGATCCGCAGGATTTTGTTTCGTTGGCACATGTCGCCAATGTACTTTGTCAGTCAACTCTTGGATTTCGGACACTCTGTTTGCGACGAAGGTTTGTAGTGAAGATGGATGTGTTTTAATCCAATGTAAAACGATTTCAGAGTCTGTCCAAAATGTTATATTTTCGAAATGTCGACTCAACATAGGCACTACTCTTGACCATAATTTCGAAAGAAGATGTGCTGCCGAGACTTCAAGACGCGGAAGAGATTTGGTCTTCAGCGGAGCCACTCTAGACTTTGCAGTAAGCAGCATGCATTTAATACCACTAGCAGATTGGCTTCGTATGTATATGCAGCATCCGTACGCCCTTATTGAGGCGTCGGAGAAGCCATGTATTTGGCAGATGGCACTCGACTCAACGTTTACGTAACGAGGAATGCTTATAGATGAGAGCTGCATTAGGTTGGCTTTAAAGTTCTGCCAGCTAGTGTCAAGGCGTAATGGAGTCGACTCATCCCAATCTAGTTTTTGGATCCAAAGCTCTTGCAATAAGATTTTTGCTTTGGTAACTAGTGGGGCTAGGAATCCAAGAGGATCGAAAAGGCGAGCAGAAACTGACAATATGTTTCGTTTAGTGGCTCGCAGATCATTAAAATTGTCATCTAAAACAAATCGAAAAATTTAGGGTGGTTTGAAAACCACTTCGTTAAGGTGAATCCTGCCGAGTTTAATATTTGAATTACCTCACTTCTCAAAGGATCTAGAGACTCAAAATTCTCGGACCCTGTTAATAAATCATCAACATAAAAGTCTCTTTTGATGGCCAATGAACCGAGTGGATATTTCATTGCATTGGCATCACTGAGCATTTGCAAACACCGTGTTGCGAGAAATGGAGCAGGCGCAGTGCCGTATGTTACGGTGTTAAGACGAAAAATTTGAATTTGCTCAGAAGGATGCTCTCTCCACACAATAAGTTGACAATTTCTGTCTTCTTCATGCATCATTATTTGACGGTACATTTTAGTAATGTCCGCTGTTAGTGCGTACTTATGTAATCGAAAACGAAGAAGAGTTGAATATAATTCTTCTTGGATGGTTGGACCTACCATCAAAAGTTCATTCAACGCTATTTGAGTTGAAGATCGACTCGAAGCAACAAATACAACACGTAATTTGGTTGTTGTGCTCTCGGGCCTTAAAACGCATTGATGCAGAATGAAGTAGTGTGGCTCACTCGGGATCTTATTGTTCGTTGGGCTCATGTGACCCAATGCTCTATATTCATTCATAAAGTCCAGATACATTTTGCGAAGTTCTGGATCTTTTAATGTCCTTCTCTCCAGGGCCTGAAACCGCCGAACTGCGGTTTCTTATAAGTGACCGAGTAACTTACGGTCAGCTTTAAAGGGCATTCTGACTTGAAGCCGTCCTGAAGGCAATACTTGAGTTGTATTAACGAAAAAATTTTCACACTGTTGTTGCTCTGGTGTGAATTTGATGCCATTTGATTCTAAAGGTAATTCTTCTAGAGCCTAAAATTTTTGGACTACTGAATCGATTGACGTTAAGTCTTCTTCAGTTTGGCATAATGTGCTATGTAATCTGGGAGGAGAACTTATATTACTGGCGTATTTGCCAGACACAATCCATCCTAAAAGGGTTTTCTGAAGTGTTGGTTGGTTAGGACCATTTTTAATTTGGCCAACAGCTAAAAGGTCGAAAAATGTTTCAGCACCCAATAGGATATCCACTTTTTTAGATTTGTGGAATTCTGGATCCGCCAATTCAATATTGTGCGGAATTTTCCAGCCACTAACATTGATGTTATGGTCTGGATGATTTGCCGAAATGCATCGCATTACCCAGAATTCCGCCGAAAATTCAAAATTATTTAACCGGGACTTAACAAACGTGCTTAGTTTTGACCCCACTTTTGTATTGGAATTGCCAATTCCTATTACACTTAATGTTTTATGCTGACGTCGAATCCGCAACTTTTGTGCCAAGTCCTCCGTCATAAAGTTGACCTGGGAGCCTGAGTCCAGCAAGGCTCTCGCAGGCAGGTAATCTCCGCAGCTGGTCCTCACTAAAATTACTGCTGTTGCCAACATGACCCGATCCGGCATACTGGCTGTATGCATGGCATGTGTGGTGGATGGTTGCGGATGAGGTGCAGCGGGGAAAGAGACTGGATATTGGTGCAACAGTGTGTGATGCGATCGATTGCACACACGACATCGATCCGCTCTGCATTTCGAAACGGTATGTCCCTTACGCAAGCAATTTATGCATAAGGGTACCGATTTGACGAACTCGAACCTCTGTTGCACCGGAAGAACCTTGAAAGTAGGGCAGGCAGTTAGATGGTGATCCCTCGATTTGCACTGTTGGCAAAGAGGCTGCCTCGTATTTGCAGCAACCAGCGCCGATTTGGTCCTATCCGCCTGTTGTTGCTTTCCATGACTCGTACTGCCTGTTGGTATGGGCTTCGTCCTTGAGTATGATGATCCTTCCGCTGATAGCTGCTGGTATCTCCTATTTAGGGTGGCTTCACAGTCCTTCCACAGTGGCAGTTTGTCATAGTCTAGCGCTTCTTCCCATTTGGATCGGGTGGCAGGGTCAACCTTTGTCATTACAATATGTATGATTATTGCGTTCGTTATTTGTTTTTCATCGCTCAGCGATAGCAATGAATCATATACCGCGGACACTTCGACAATCATTGAACGCAGGGAAGGCGCAGAAGGCTTTGGGATTGTTGGCAGCTCAAACATTTATTATCATAAACTTTTTTGAGACTTGCCAACACTTTCGGATAATTTTCATCCAACATCTGAAACGCTTTAACTGTTCCCAAAGCCTCTCCAGATAGACAATTAACCACATGGTTAAATTTTTCAATATCTGGGATATTTGGATCGTTATGAACCAAGCTCTCGAACAAACTCATAAAATTTTTGGATTCGGAATATTCTCCCTTGAATTTCGGCAAATTCATTTTAGGGAGCCTTGAGCTGTGAAAAGCTACAAAAGATGTTTCGGCAAGTGAAGTTCTATTTTTCGCTAAAATTGACTTAATTATGGACTTCGTTTCAACGATTATGTCCTCTAACTCCCCTCGGGCCATGTCGTCCTCATCAATTTCTTCAATCTTTGATTGGCATTTCATTAATTTTTCACTATGTGAATTTAATATATCTAGACGGCATTCCAATTCGATTGGATCTAAAGACATTGTCTTTTCAAGAAGGCCCGTTTTAATGCGCAAAATACTACTCTTCGCAACCGTTCTTTGACGTCTTAACGATTTTAAGTCCGTCAACTCCTTACTTGGAGACAGGCTTGCGAAAGTTGGTTTTGGCTTGCTCATTTTGCTTGTTTAAATAAAATTTCCGAAAAAAGACTATAACGTTTGGCAACAGATATACTGAGAATCGATAACGAAAACGAAAAATAAATGTTGATTCCCAAATATACGAAAGCCAAACTAATAGGAATAAAAGTTGGCAACAAATATATTTGGAATCGGTGACGAAAACGAAAAGAAAAAATAATATCGATTCTCAAGTAGTGAAAGCCAACCCGATAAATGCGCAAAATGAGCAATAGCACAAAAACGTAATTTAATCGGAAAATGTCCGAACGAAAATCGATAAAAATTGCGAAAAAACGACCGATAATTGCAAACGCGGATCGAAAAAATTGCGAAAAATATAATAATTTAATTTTCAATTAAAAATTGTTCACCTTTATTTCAAAATAAAGGGCTACCGCAAAATCCCAAACTCCCTTATTCACTTTTAATTCGTATATGTATATATGTGCGTACATATGAGTATGTACTAATTTATATGTATATGTATATGTATATATAATAAATACAATATAATCAATATCATGTCAAGTGAAAAGGGAGAGCCAAAAACTGAAAGTGTGCACTTGTTTTTTATTTTAATTTTATTTGTTTGTGTTTTCGTTTTATTTTCAGTAAATCGCACTCGTTACCTGGTGCGTCGGCTGTTTGCCGGCGCTTACGTCCCTTTTGCAGAGAATGCAGTGGCAGCTCATTCCCACGACGGCAGCGGTTTGATTGTAGCAGAGACGATGGCAGCAGCGGCGACGATGGCAGCTGCGGTGTGATGGTAGCAGCGGCTTGATAGCAGCAGCGACGATGGCAGCAGCGGCGTTGTGGTAGCGGCGGGTTGATGGCAGCAGCGGTGCGATAACAGGGACGTGATCTCAACGAAGTAATTACCGCAGCAACGGATTGGCAGGAATGGATGATTTCAACGGTTTTTTGGGCTAACCGGTTTTTTAATTTGCGGCACTTCAAACAGTTTAGAAAACTGTTTTTTTTTTTTTTTTTTTTTTAAACTGTAACTTGGCTTGTAAGTACCAATATGTATATGCACACAATTTAGCACAATTTAGAAATTTTGTCACTTCGTCTTTCGCTCTTGCACTACTGTAAATTTCCTTTTTTTTTGTGTTTTACGTGTTCTGTTCTTAGCACTCTCTGCATCCACGATACTTCCCTTTTTCTTTTTCTTTTCTTTTCGCTATCATAAGCTTAAGTATATGGGTAAGTATTTATTTAGCACTCCACTTCACGTTTTTGTATGTATATATTTATATTTGTTTTTTAAATTATGTTTAAATTTTTTCTGTTTCACATATATGTATGTTTGCGTTTATATTTGGCCACTGTATTTTTTCAAGTATTCACGTATGTAAGTATTAAACACTTTTCCGCCACTTTTTTTTTTTCTAGCCTCGCTTTAGTTTCGTGTTTATATTTTATGTTTTATTTCTTATTTTTCATGTAGTTAGGTATCACTATCACTGCACACCTGGCACTTCCATTTTTTATGTTTTGTCTTTGTATCTTTTATGTAGTTACACTTGTCTTCACTTCACATTACCGATGACCGAAAACCGAACGATTAACAGGCAATTAGAAACGATATGGTTATTAAAACCGAAAACGAAAGTTAAATAAAATATTCTTAGTTCACGCACTAAGTCCCTGCTCGGGCGCCATGAAAAATTCTCAAGCGTTTTTGAGAAGCGATAATAAAAACTTGGGAATGCGCGAATAAAATGAAGCCTAATTGCCTGTCGTAAATTATGAAAATTAAATTGCGAAAAAGAATGAAGACGCGTGCGTTCGATTCGATGGTTCTTAATACAATACTTCTTTATTTAATTTCATTTAGTTGCTTAGCCTAAATCTTAAACTAACGGCTTAAACTAGTGGTATTGTTCATATGTATAAAAAAGGGGTAAATATAATTATCTTCAACTTTTCGTTCACTATTGTAATAGATTATGGTAAAAATTAAGGTAAGTAGTAGACTAGTAGTATGAATGCATAATTAAGGTAAGTATACAATAATTTAAATAATTCAATATTTTATAATTTTTTATGATTCATTTTTCTTAATTTTAATTTCAGGTTTAAGTATACATATATCCTGTCGCTTGACGCAAGAGGGGTTAATTAACTTAAATATGTTAAACTAATGAGTTGAAGCATCTCGATATCGATTCTAAATGTGTATATACAACAAAATCGAATGTATACCTAAACATAAGATTACGGAATTCTTCTACATGCACTGCCGTTATGCCGCCATGGTTTTATGTTAACTTCAGTGCGTTAAAGAAGCTTTATTAACCTAAATATGTTAAAATAATGATTTGAAGCATTTCGATATCATTGCTAAATGAGTATATACAAGAAAATCGACTTTATACCTAAATATAAGACTACGTAGTTCTTCTAAATGCACTGCAGTTATACCGTTAAGGCTTTGTGTAGACTTCTGTGCGTTAATGGTTTATTAACTAAAATATGTTAAACTAATGATTTGAAGCATTTCGATATCGATTGCTAAATGTGTATATACAAGAATACCGACTTTATACCTAAATATAAGATTACGTAATTCTTTTAACTGCACTGCAGTTATACCGTTAAGGCTTTGTGTAGACTTCTGTGCGTTAATGGTTTATTAACTAAAATATGTTAAACTAATGATTTGAAGCATTTCGATATCGATTGCTAAATGTGTATATACAAGAATATCGACTTTATACCTAAATATAAGATACCGGAATTCTTCTACGTGCACTGCCGTTATGCCGCCATGGCTTTATGCCAACTTTAGTTCGTTGAAGAAGTTTTATTAACTAAAATATGTTGAACTAATGATTTGAAGCATTTCGATATTGATTGCTAAATGCATATATACAAGAAAATCGACTTTATACCTAAATATAAGATTACGGAATTCTTCCAAATGTACTGTCGTTATGCCGCCATGACATTATATCAACTTCGATATGTTAAAGAAGGTTAATTAGCTTAAATATGTTAAACTAAGGAATTGAAGCATTTCGATATCGATTGCTAAGTGAGTATATACAACAAAATCGACTTTATACCTAAATATAAAATTACGGGATTCTTCTACATGCACTGCCGTTATGCCGCCATGGCTTTATGTTAACTTCAGTGCGTTAAAGAAGCTTAATTAACTTAAATATGTTAAACTAATGATTTGAAGCATTTCGATATCGATTGCTAAATGTGTATATACAACAAAATCGATTTTATACCTAAAATTGCCGTTAAGGCTTTTGTAGACTTAAGTAAAATAAAGATGGTTAGTTATCTTAAATATGTTAAATTATTGAGTTGAAGCATCTCCATATCGATTGCTAGGTGTTTATATACAAGAAAATCGACTTTATACCTAAATATAAGACTACGGAATTCTTCCAAATGTACTGTTGTTATGCCGCCATGGCTTTATATCACCTTCAATACGTTAAAGTTGGTTAATTAACTTAAAAATGTTAAACTAATGATTTGAAACATTTCGATATCGATTGCTTAATGAGTATATACAACAAATTCGACTTTATATCTAAATATAAGATAACGGAGTTCTTTTCAATGCACTGACGTTATGCCGCCATGGCTTTATGTAGACTTCAGTGCGTTAAAGGAGGTTTGTTATATATAACTTGAAAATGTAAAACTAATGATTTGAAGCGTTTCGTTATCCATTGCTAAATGTGTATATACAAGAAAATCGACTTTATACCAAAATATGAGATTACGGAATTCATCGAAATACACTGCCGTTATGGCTTTATATAAACGTCAGTACGAGAAAAAAGGTTGTTTAACTAAAGTATGTTAAACCTATGATTTAAAGCATTTCGATATCGATTGCTAAATGTGTATATACAAGAAAATCGACTTTATACCCAAATATAAGATTAAGAAATTCTTCTAAATGCACTGCCGTTATACCGTTAAGGCTTCATGTAATTTTCAGTAAGGTAAAGAAGGTTAATTATTTTAAATATATTGAACTAATGATTGAAGCTTTTCGATATCGATTGCTTAATGTTTATATACAAGAAAATCGATTTTATAGCTAAATATAATATTACGGAGTTCTTCTAAATGCACTGCCGTTAAGCGGTTATGGATTTATGCTAACTTCAGTTCGTTAAAGAAGGTTTATTAACTTAAATATGTTAAACTAATGATTTGAAGCATTTCGATATCGCTTGCTAAATGTGTATAAACAAGAAAATCGAATTTATACCTAAACATAAGATTACGGAATTATTTTACATGCACTGCCGTTATGCCGCCATGGCTTTATGTTAACTTCAGTGCGTTAAAAAAGCCTTATTAACTTAGATATTTTAAAATAATGATTTGAAGCATTTCGATATCGATTGCTTTCCGCACTACATCAACCGACGCTGCTGAAGTATTAGCCAGTATGCCGCCCATTGACATCCAGGGTGATGAACTCGAGCGTTTATATCATCTACCGGCGCCTAAAACAGTATCGGCAAAGACCGAGGAGAGGAACAAGAGCGTTAAAATTTGCAGGAGCGGTGGAATTCCTCATGCAAAGGGCGTTGGACCCACCGACTTATACCGGACATCCACTCGTGGATAGACAGACGACATGGGGACCTGGACTTTAATCTGACCCAAATACTTAGTGGACATGGGTGCTTTAGAAGCTACCTCTTCAGATTCCACAATGACACTAGTCCGAACTGTCCGACGTGTCCGGAGCAGATAGAAGACTCTGAACATGTATTGTTTTATTGCCCTAGATTTTCAAATACAAGGGAAAGACTAAAAACCGCACTAGGTGGTAGTCTTACAGTCGATAATTTAACGACACTCATGTGTCAGTCGACTGATAAATGGAAAGCTGTCAGCGAAGCGTCAGCATCCATAATGACAAAACTGAGACTTTTTGAACAAATTAGGCGTCCGTCAGTCCGCACGATAGAGGAGACTTAAATGTCCTTTCCCTCCCACGAAGTAATACTTAATCGGTGGTCCCGTGGGAGAGTCTTGAGTTGGGAGTAGGTTAGGTTTAGCGGATTAAAGTTCCGCACTCCGGCTTTCGATGCTTCCCCCTACTATAAAAAAAAAAAAAAAAAAAAAAAAAAAAAAAAAATGTGTGTAATCAAGAAAATCGACTTTATACCAAAACAAAAGATTACGGAATTCTTCTAAATGCACGGCCGTTATACCGTTAAGCCTTTATGTTTACTTCACTTCGTTAATGAAGGTTTATTAACTTTAATATGTTAAACCAGTTATTTGAAGCTTTTTGATATCGATCACTAAATCTGTATATACAAGAAAATCGATTTTATACCTAAATATAAGACTACGGAATTCTTCTAAATGCACTAACGGTATACAGTTAAACCTTTATGTAAACGTAGGTAAGATAAAGTAGGCTAAATAACTTAAATAAATATGTTAAACCAGTTATTTGAAGCATTTCGATATCGATTGTTAAAACTATATATATACAACAAAATCGATTTTATACCTAAATATAAGATTACGGAATTCTTCAAAATGCACTGCCGTTATACCGTTATGGCTTTATGTAAACTTCAGTAAGATAAAGAAAGTTTATTAATTTAAATATGTTAAACTTATGATTTGAAGCATTTCGATATCGATTGCTAAATGAGTATATACAAGAAAATCGAATTTATACCTAAATATAAGATTATGGAATTCTTCTACATGCACTGCCGTTATGCCGCCATGGCTTTATGTTAACTTCAGTGCGTTAAAGAAGCTTTATTTACCTAAATATGTTAAACTAATGATTTGAAGCATTTCGATATCAATTGCTAAATGTGTATATACAAGAAAATCGACTTCATACCTAAATATAAGATTACGGAATTCTTCTAAATGCACTGCCGTTATGCCGTTGTGGCTTTACGTTAACTTCTGTTCGTTAAAGAAGGTTTATTAACTTAAATATGTTAAACCAGTTATTTGAAGCATTTCGATATCGATTGCTAAATGCATATATACAAGAAAATCGACTTTATACCTAAATATAAGATTACGGAATTCTTCCATATGTGCTGTCGTTATGCCGCCATGACATTATATCACCTTCGATACGTTAAAGAAGGTTAATTAACTTAAATATGTTAAACTAATGATTTGAAGCATTTCGATATCGATTGCTAAATGAGTATATACAAGAAAATCGACTTTATACCTAAATATAAAATTACGGGATTCTTCTACATGCACTGCCGTTATGCCGCCATGGCTTTATGTTAACTTCAGTGCGTTAAAGAAGCTTAATTAACTTAAATATGTTAAACTAATGATTTGAAGCATTTCGATATCGATTGCTAAATGTGTATATACAACAAAATCGATTTTATAACAAAATATGAGATTACAGAATTCTTCCAAATGCACTGCCGTTATGCCGTTAAGGCTTTTGTAGACTTAAGTAAGATAGAGATGGTTAATTAACTTAAATATGTTAAACTATTGAGGTGAAGCATCTCGATATCGATTGCTAGGTGTATATATATAACAAAATCGACTGTATACCTAAATATAAGACTACGGAATTCTTCCAAATACGCTGCCGTTATACCGTTAAGGCTTTATGTAGACTTCAGTAAGCTGAAAAATGTTATTAACTTAATATGTTAAACTTATGATTTGAAGCATTTCAACTTCGATAGCTAAATATGTAAATACCAGAAAGTCGACTTTACACCCAAATATAAGTTCACGGAATTCTTCCAAATGCACTGCCGTTATGGCTTTATGTTAACTTCAGTTCGTTAAAGAAGGTTTATTAACTTAAATATGTTAAACCAGTTATTTGAAGCATTTCGATATCGATTGCTAAATGCGTATATACAACAAAATCGACTTTATACCTAAATATAAGATTACGGAATTCTCCAAATGCACTGCCGTTATACCGTTATGGCTTTATGTAAACTTCAGTAAGATAAAGAAGGTTTATTAACTTAAATATGTTAAACTTATGATTTGAAGCATTTCGATATCGATTGCTAAATGATTATATACAAGAAAATCGAATTTATACCTAAATATAAGATTATGGAATTCTTCTACAAGCACTGCCGTTATGCCGCCATGGCGTTATGTTAACTTCAGTGCGTTAAAGAAGGTTTATTAACTTAAATATGTTAAACTTATGATTTGAAGCATTTCGATATCGATTGCTAAATGAGTATATACAAGAAAATCGAATTTATACCTAAATATAAGATTATGGAATTCTTCTACATGCACTGCCGTTATGCCGCCATGGCTTTATGTTAACTTCAGTGCGTTAAAGAAGCTTTATTTACTTAAATATATTAAACTAATGATTTGAAGCGTTTTGATATCGATTGCTTAATGTGTATATACAAGAAAATCGACTTTTTACCTAAATATAAGATTACGGAATTCTTCTAAATGCACTGCCGTTATGCCGCCATGGCTTTATGCCAACTTCAGTTCGTTACAGAAGGTTTATTAACTTAAATATATTAATCTAATGGTTTGAAGCATTTCGATATCGATTGCTAAATATGTAAATACAAGAAAATCTACTTTACACCTAAAGATAAGATTACGGAATTCTTCTAAATGCGCTGCCGTTATACAGTTATGGCATTATGTGAACTTCAGTAAGATAAAGAAGCTTAATTAACTTAAATATGTTAAACTAATAGTTTAAAGCATTTCAATATCGATTGCTAAATATGTAAATACAAGAAAATCGACTTTACACCTAAATATAAGATTACGGAATTCTTCTACATGCACTGTCGTTATGCCGCCATGGCTTTATGCCAACTTCAGTTCGTCAAAGAAGGTTCATTAACTAAAATATGTTAAACTAATGATTTGAAGCATTTCGATATATATAGCTAAATGTGTAAATGCAAGAAAATCGACTTTATACCTAAATATAAGATTACGGAATTCTTCTAAATGCACTGCCGTTATACCGTTATGGCTTTATGTAAACTTCAGTAAGATAAAGAAGGTTAATTAACTTAAATATGTTAAACCAGTTATTTGAAGCATTTCGTTATCGATTGCTAAATGTGTATATACAAGGAAATCGTCTTAATACCTAAATATAAGATAACGGAATTCTTCTACATGCACTGCCGTTATGCCGCCATGGCTTTATGTTAACTTCAGTGCGTTAAAGAAGCTTAATTATCTTAAATATGTTAAACTAATGGTTTGAAGCATTTCGATATCGATTGCTAAATACGTAAATACAAGAAAATCGACTTTACACCTAAATATAAGATTATGGAATTCTTCTACATGCACTGTCGTTATGCCGCCATGGCATTATGCCAACTTCAGTTCGTTAAAGAAGGTTTATTAACTTAAATATGTTAAACTAATGGGTTGAAGCATCTCGATATCGATTGCTAAATGCACATATATAGGAAAATCGACTTTATATATAAATATAAGATTACGGAATTCTTCCAAATGTACTGTCGTTATGCCGCCATGGCCTTATATCAACTTCAATACGTTAAAAAAGTTTAATTAACTTAAACATTTTAAACTAATGATTGAAGCATTTCGATATCGATTGCTAAATGTGTATATACAACAAAATCGACTTTTTACTTAAATATAAGATTACGGAATTCTTCCAAATGCACGGCCGTTATACCGTCAAGGCCTTATGTAAACTTCAGTAAGATAAAGAAGGTTTATTAACTTAAATATGTTAAACTAATGATTTGAAGCATTTCGATATCGATTGCTAAATGTGTATATACAACAAAATCGACTTTTTACCGAAATATAAGATTACAGAATTTTTCCAAAAGCACGGCCGTTAAACCGTTATGGCTTTATGTAAACTTCAGTAAGATAAAGAAGGTTAATTAACTTAAATATGTTAAACCAGTTATTTGAAGCATTTCGTTATCGATTGCTAAATGTGTATTTACAAGAAAATCGACTTTATACCTAAATATAAGATAACGGAATTCTTCTACATGCACTGCCGTTATGCCGCCATGGCTTTCTGTTAACTTCAGTGCGTTAAAGAAGCTTAATTAACTTAAATATGCTAAACTAATGGTTTGAAGCATTTCGATATCGATTGCTAAATGTGTATATACAACAAAATCGACTTTTTACCTAAATATAAGATTACAGAATTCTTCCAAAAGCACGGCCGTTAAACCGTTATGGCTTTATGTAAACTTCAGTAAGATAAAGAAGGTTTATTAACTTAAATATGTTAAACCAGTTATTTGAAACATTTCGAAATCGATTGCTTAATGCATATATACAAGAAATTCGACTTTATACCTAAATATAAAATTACGGAATTCTTCCAAATGCGCTGCCGTTATACCGTTATGGCATTATGTGAACTTCAGTAAGATAAAGCAGGTTAATTAACTTAATTATGTTAAGCTAATGATTTGAAGAATTTTGATATCGATTGCTAAAT
Source organism: Bactrocera correcta (assembly GCA_027475135.1). NCBI lineage: Eukaryota > Metazoa > Arthropoda > Insecta > Diptera > Tephritidae > Bactrocera > Bactrocera correcta. The sequence continues at coordinate 68,664,315 of CM050327.1, read as the reverse complement.
GTGTATATACAAGAAAATCGACTTTTTACCTAAATATAAGATAACGGTATTCTTCTAAATGCACTGCCGTTAAACCGTTATGGCTTTATGTAAACTTCAGTAAGATAAAGAAGGTTAATTAACTTAAATATGTTATACCAGCTATTTGAAGCATTTCGTTATCGATTGCTAAATGTGTATATACAAGAGAATCGACTTTATACCTAAATATAAGATAACGGAATTCTTCCACATGCACTGCCGTTATGCCGCCATGGCTTTATGTTAACTTCAGTGCGTTAAAGAAGCTTAATTAACTTAAATATGCTAAACTAATGGTTTGAAGCATTTCGATATCGATTGCTAAATATGTAAATACAAGAAAATCGACTTTACATCTAAATATAAGATTATGGAATTCTTCTACATGCACTTTCGTTATGCCGCCTTGGCTTTATGCCAACTTCAGTTCGTTAAAGAAGGTTTATTAACTTAAATATGTTAAACTAATGGGTTGAAACATCTCAATATCGATTGCTAAATGCATATGTACAAGAAAATCGACTTTATACCTAAATATAAGATTACGGAATTCTTCCAAATGTACTGTCGTTATGCCGCCATGACATTATATCACCTTCGATACGTTAAAGAATGTTAATTAACTTAAATATGTTAAACTAATGATTTGAAGCATTTCGATATCGATTGCTAAATGAGTATATACAACAAAATCGTCTTTATACCTAAATATAAAATTACGGAATTCTTCTACATGCACTGCCGTTATGCCGCCATGGCTTTATGTTAACTTCAGTGCGTTAAAGAAGCTTAATTAACTTAAATATGTTAAACTAATGATTGGAGGCATTTCGATATCGATTGCTAAATGACTATATACAAGAAAATCGACTTTATACCTAAATATAATATTAACTATTTCTTCTAAATGCACTGCCGTTATGCCGTTAAGGCTTTTGTAGACTTCATTAAGATAGAGAGGGTTAATTATCTTAATAATTTTAAACTAATGATTTGAAGCATTTCGATATCGATTGCTAAATGTGTATATACAACAAAATCGATTTTACACCTAAATATGAGATTACGGAATTCTTCCAAATGCACTGCCGTTATGCCGTTAAGGCTTTTGTAGACTTTAGTAAGATAAAGATGGTTAGTTAACTTAAATATGTTAAACTATTGAGTTGAAGCATCTCGATATCGATTGCTAGGTGTATATATACAACAAAATCGACTTTATACCTAAATATAAGACTACGGAATTCTTCCAAATGCGCTGCCGTTATACCGTTATGGCTTTATGTAAACTTTAATAAGATAAAGAAGGTAAATTAACTTAAATATGTTAAACTAATGATTTAAAGCATTTCGATATCGAATGCTAAATGCGTATATACAAAAAATCGACTTTATACCTAAATATAGGATTACGGAATTCTTCTAAATGCACTGCCGTTATGCGGCCATGGCTTTATGCCAACTTCAGTTCGGTAAAGAAGGTTTATTAACTCAAATATGTTAAACTAATAATTTGAAGCATTTCGATATCGATTGCTAAATATGTATATACAAGAAAATCGACTTTACACCTTAATATAAGTTGGCGGATTTCTTCTCAATGCACTGCCGTTATGCCGTTAAGGCGTTATGTTAACTTCAGTTCGTTAAAGAAGGTTTATTAACCTAAGTATGTTAAACCAGTTATCTGAAACATTTCGAAATCGATTGATTAATGCATATATGCAAGAAATTCGACTTTATACCTAAATATAAGATTACGGAATTCTTCCAAATGTACTGTCGTTATGCCGCCATGGCTTTGTATCAACTTCAATACGTTAAAGAAGATTAATTAACTTAAACATATTAAACTAATGATTTGAAGCATTTCGATATCAATTGCTAAATGTGTATATACAACAAAATCGACTTTTTACCTAAATATAAGATTACGGAATTCTTCCAAATGCACGGCCGTTATACCGTCAAGGCTTTATGTAAACTTCAGTAAGATAAAGAAGGTTTATTAACTTAGATATGTTAAACTAATGATTTGAAGCATTTCGATATCGATTGCTAAACGTGTATATACAAGAAAATCGACTTTTTACCTAAATATAAGATTACGGAATTCTTCCAAATGCACTGCCGCTATACCGTCAAGGCTTTATGTAAACTTCAGTAAGATAAAGAAGGTTTATTAACTTAAATATGTTAAACTAATGATTTGAAGCATTTCAATATCGATTGCTAAATGTGTATATACAAGAAAATCGACTTTTACCTAAATATAAGATTATGGAATTCTTCTAAATGCACTGCCGTTATGCCGCCATGGCTTTATGCCAACTTCAGTTCGTTAAAGAAGGTTTACTAACTTAAATATGTTAAACTAATGGTTTGAAGCATTTCGATATCGATTGCTAAATATGTAAATACAAGAAAATCGACTTTACACCTAAAGATAAGATTACGGAATTCTTCTAAATGCGCTGCCGTTATACCGTTATGGCTTTATGTAAACTTCAGTAAGATAAAGAAGGTTAATTAACTTAAATATGTTAAACTAATGGTTTAAAGCATTTCAATATCGATTGCTAAATAAGTAAATACAAGAAAATCGACTTTACACCTAAATATAAGATTACGGAATTCGTCCACATGCACTGTCGTTATGCCGCCTTGGCTTTATGCCAAATTCAGTTCGTCAAAGAAGGTTCATTAACTAAAATATGTTAAACTAATGATTTGAAGCATTTCGATATATATTGCTAAATGTGTAAATACAAGAAAATCGACTTTATACCTAAATATAAGATTACGGAATTCTTCTAAATGCACTGCCGTTATACCGTTATGGCTTTATGTAAACTTCAGTAAGATAAAGAAGGTTAATTAACTTAAATATGTTAAACCAGTTATTTGAAGCATTTCGTTATCGATTGCTAAATGTGTATATACAAGAAAATCGACTTTATACATAAATATAAGATAACGGAATTCTTCTACATGCACTGCCGTTATGCCGCCATGGCTTTATGTTAACTTCAGTGCGTTAAAGAAGCTTAATTACCTTAAATATGTTAAACTAATGGTTTGAAGCATTTCGATAACGCTTGCTAAATACGTAAATACAAGAAAATCGACTTTACACCTAAATATAAGATTATGGAATTCTTTTACATGCACTGTCGTTATGTCGCCATGGCATTATGCCAACTTCAGTTCGTTAAAGAAGGTTTATTAACTTAAATATGTTAAACTAATGGGTTGAAGCATCCCGATATCGATTGCTAAATGCACATATATAGGAAAATCGACTTTATATATAAATATAAGATTACGGAATTCTTCCAAATGTACTGTCGTTATGCCGCCATGGCCTTATATCAACTTCAATACGTTAAAAAAGTTTAATTAACTTAAACATATTAAACTAATGATTTGAAGCATTTCGATATCGATTGCTAAATGTGTATATACAAGAAAATCGACTTTATACCTAAATATAAGATAACGGAATTCTTCTACATGCACTGCCGTTATGCCGCCAAGGCTTTCTGTTAACTTCAGTGCGTTAAAGAAGCTTAATTAACTTAAATATGCTAAACTAATGGTTTGAAGCAATTCGATATCGATTGCTAAATGTGTATATACAACAAAATCGACTTTTTACCTAAATATAAGATTACAGAATTCTTCCAAAAGCACGGCCGTTAAACCGTTATGGCTTTATGTAAACTTCAGTAAGATAAAGAAGGTTTATTAACTTAAATATGTTAAACCAGTTATCTGAAACATTTCGAAATCGATTGCTTAATGCATATATACAAGAAATTCGACTTTATACCTAAATAAAAGATTACGGAATTCTTCCAAATGTACTGTCGTTATGCCGCCATGGCTTTATGTTAACTTCAGTGCGTTAAAGAAGCTTTATTTACTTAAATATGTTAAACTGATGATTTGAAGCATTTCGATATCAATTGCTAAATGTGTATATACAAGAAAATCGACTTCATACCTAAATATAAGATTACGGAATTCTTCTAAATGCACTGCCGTTATGCCGCCATGGCTTTATGCCAACTTCAGTTCGTTAAAGAAGGTTTTTTAACTTAAATATGTTAAACTAATGGTTTAAATCATTTCGATAACGATTGCTAAATATGTTAATACAAGAAAATCGATTTTACACCTAAATATATAATTACGGAATTCTTCCAAATGCCCTGCCGTTATACCGTTATGGCATTATGTGAACTTCAGTAAGATAAAGAAGGTTAATTAACTTAATTATGTTAAGCTAATGATTTGAAGCATTTTGATATCGATTGCTAAATGTGTATATACAAGAAAATCGACTTTTTACCTAAATAAAATATAACGGTATTCTTCTAAATGCACTGCCGTTAAACCGTTATGGCTTTATGTAAACTTCAGTAAGATAAAGAAGGTTAATTAACTTAAATATGTTAAACCAGTTATTTGAAGTATTTCGTTATCGATTGCTAAATGTGTATATACAAGAAAATCGACTTTATACCTAAATATAAGATAACGGAATTCTTCTACATGAACTGCCGTTATGCCGCCATGGCTTTATGTTAACTTCAGTGCGTTAAAGAAGCTTAATTAACTTAAATATGCTAAACTAATGGTTTGAAGCATTTCGATATCGATTGCTAAATATGTAAATACAAGAAAATCTACTTTACGTCTAAATATAAGATTATGGAATTCTTCTACATGCACTGTCGTTATGCCGCCATGGCTTTATGCCAACTTCAGTTCGTTAAAGACGGTTTATTAACTTAAATATGTTAAACTAATGGGTTGAAACATCTCAATATCGATTGCTAAATGCATATGTACAAGAAAATCGACTTTATACCTATATATAAGATTACGGAATTCTTCCAAATGTACTGTCGTTATGCCGCCATGACATTATATCACCTTCGATACGTTAAAGAATGTTAATTAACTTAAATATGTTAAACTAATAATTTGAAGCATTTCGAAATCGATTGCTAAATGAGTATATACAACAAAATCGACTTTATACTTAAATACAAGATTGCGGAATTCTTCTAAATGCACTGCCGTTATACCGTTATGGCTTTATGTAAACTTCAATAAGATAAAGAAGCTTAATTAACTTAAATATGTTAAACTAATGATTTGAGGCATTTCGATATCGATTGCTAAATGAGTATATACAAGAAAATCGACTTTATACCTAAATATAATATTAATTAATTCTTCTAAATGCACTGCCGTTATGCCGTTAAGGCTTTTGTAGACTTTTTTAAGATAGAGAGGGTAAATTATCTTAATAATGTTAAACTAATGATTTGAAGCATTTCGATATCGATTGCTAAATGTGTATATACAACAAAATCGGTTTTACACCTAAATATGAGATTACGGAATTCTTCTAAATGCACTGCCGTTATGCCGCTAAGGCTTTTGTAGACTTTAGTAAGATAAAGATGGTTAGTTAACTTAAATATGTTAAACTATTGAGTTGAAGCATCTCGATATCGATTGCTAGGTGTATATATACAACAAAATCGACTTTATACCTAAATATAAGACTACGGAATTCTTCCAAATGCGCTGCCGTTATACCGTTATGGCTTTATGTAAACTTTAATAAGATAAAGAAGGTTAATTAACTTAAATATGTTAAACTAATGATTTAAAGCATTTCGATATCGAATGCTAAATGTGTATATGCAAAAATTCGACTTTATACATAAATATAAGATTACGGAATTCTTCTAAATGCACTGCTGTTATGCGGCCATGGCTTTATGCCAACTTCAGTTCGTTAAAGAAGGTTTATTAACTCAAATATGTTAAACTAATGATTTGAAGCATTTCGATATCGATTGCTAAATATGTATATACAAGAAAATCGACTTTACACCTAAATATAAGTTGACGGAGTTCTTCTCAATGCACTGCCGTTATGCCGTTAAGGCGTTATGTTAACTTCAGTTCGTTAAAGAAGGTTTATTAACTTAAACATATTAAACTAATGATTTGAAGCATTTCGATATCGATTGCTAAATGTGTATATACAACAAAATCGACTTTTTACCTAAATATAAGATTACGGAATTCTTCCAAATGCACGGCCGTTATACCGTCAAGGCTTTATATAAACTTCAGTAAGATAAAGAAGGTTTATTAACTTAAATATGTAAAACTAATGATGACTTTATACCTAAATATAAGATTACGGAATTCTTCTAAATACACTGCCGTTGTGCCGCCATGACTTTATGCCAACTTCAGTTCGTTAAAGAAGGTTAATTAACTTGAATATGTTAAATTAATGATTTGAAGCATTTCGATATCGATTGCTAAATGTGTATATACAAGAAAATCGACTTTTTACCTAAATATAAGATTACGGAATTCTTCTAAATGCACTGCCGTTATGCCGCCATGGCTTTATGCCAACTTCAGTTCATTAAAGAAGGTTTATTAACTTAAATATGTTAAACTAATGGTTTAAGGCATTTCGATATCGATTGCTAAATATGTAAATACAAGAAAATCGACTTTACACCTAAATATAAGATTCTTCCATATGCGCTGCCGTTATACCGTTATGGCATTATGTGAACTTCAGTAAGATAAAGAAGGTTAATTAACTTAATTATGTTAAACTAATGGGTTGAAGCATCTCAATATCGATTGCTTAATGCATATATACAAGAAAATCGACTTTATACCTAAATATAAGATTACGGAATTCTTCCAAATGTACTGTCGATATGCCGCCATGACATTATATCACCTTCGATACGTTAAAGAAGGTTAATTAACTTAAATATGTTAAACTAATGATTTGAAGCATTTCGATATCGATTGCTAAACGAGTATATACAACAAAATCGACTTTATACCTAAATATAAAATTACGGAATTTTTCTACATGCACTGCCGTTATGCCGCCATGGCTTTATGTTAACTTCAGTGCGTTAAAGAAGCTTAATTAACTTAAATATATCAAACTAATGATTTGAATCAATTCGATATCGATTGCTAAATGAGTATATACAAGAAAATCGACTTTTTACCTAAATATAAGATTACGGAATTCTTCCAAATGCGCTGCCGTTATACCGTTATGGCTTTATGTAAACTTTAATAAGATAAAGAAGGTTTATTAACTTAAATATGTAAAACTAATGATGACTTTATACCTAAATATAAGATTACGAAATTCTTCTAAATACACTGCCGTTTTGCCGCCATGACTTTATGCCAACTTCAGTTCCTTAAAGAAGGTTTATTAACTTAAATATGTTAAACTAATGATTTGAAGCATTTCGATATCGATTGCTAAATGAGTATATGCAACAAAATCGACTTTATACCTGAATAAAAAGATTACGGAATTTTTCTACATTCACTGCCGTTATGCCGCCATGGCTTTATGTTAACTTCAGTGCGTTAAAGAAGCTTAATTAACTTAAATATATTAAACAATTATTTGAATCATTTCGATATCGATTGCTAAATGATATATACAAGAAAATCGACTTTTTACCTAAATATAAGATTACGGAATTCTTCCAAATGCTGCCGTTATGCCGCTCATGGCTTTATGTCAACTTCAATACGTTAAAGAAGGTTAATAAATTAATATGTTAAATTAATGATTTGAAGCATTCGAAATCGATTGCAATGTATGTACAAGAAATCGAATTTATACCTAAATATAAGATTACGGAATTCTTCTAAATGCACTGCCGTTTATGCCGCCATGGCTTTATGCCAACTTCAGTTCTTAAAGAAGGTTTATTAACTTAAATATGTTAAACTAATGATTTGAAGCATTTCGATATCGATTGCTAAATGTGTATATACAAGAAAATCGACTTTATACCTAAATATAAGATTACGGAATTTTTCTACATTCACTGCCGTTATGCCGCCATGGCTTTATGTAAACTTCAGTTGCGTTAAAGAAGGTTTATTAACTTAAATATGTTAAACAATGTGTTTTGAAGCATTTCGATATCGATTGGTTAATGCATATATACAAGAAAATCGACTTTACACCTAAATATAAGATTACGGAATTCTTCCAAATGTACTGTCGTTATGCCGCCATGGCTATTATATCAACTTCAATACGTTAAAGAAGGTTAATGTAAATTAAATATGTTAAATTAATGATTTGAAGCATTTCGAAATCGATTGCCAAATGTATTACAAGAAAATCGAACTTTATACCTAAATATAAGATTACGGAATTCTTCTACATGCACTGCCGTTATGACCGTCCATGGCTATTATGTAAACTTCAGTGACGATAAAGAAGCTTTAATTTACTTAAATATGTTAAACTCAATGATTTGAAGCATTTGTATCGATTGCTAAATGTGTATATACAAGAAAATCGACTTTATACCTAAATATAAGATTAGGAATTTTTCTACATGCACTGTCGTTATGCCGCCATGGCTTTATGCCAACTTCAGTTCGTTAAAGAAGGTTTATTAACTTAAATATGTTAAAGTAATGGTTTTAAGCATTTCGATATCGATTGCTAAATATGTAAATACAAGAAAATCGACTTTACACCTAAATATAAGATTACGGAATTCTTCCAAATGCGCTGCCGTTATACCGTTATGGCATTATGTGAACTTCAGTAAGATAAAGAAGGTTAATTAACTTATTTATGTTAAACTAATGATTTGAAGCATTTTTATATCGATTGCTAAATGTGTATATACAAGAAAATCCACTTTTTACCTAAATATAAGATTACGGAATTCTTCTAAATGCACTGCCGTTATACCGTTATGGCATTATGTAAACTGCAGTAAGATAAAGAAGGTTAATTAACTTAAATATGTTAAACCAGTTATTTGAAGCATTTCGTTATCGATTGCTTAATGTGTATATACAAGAAAATCGACTTTATACCTAAATATAAGATAACGGAATTCTTTTACATGCACTGCCGTTATGCCGCCATGGCTTTATGTTAACTTCAGTGCGTTAAAGAAGCTTAATTAACTTAAATATGTTAAACTAATGGTTTGAAGCATTCGATATCGATTGCTAAATATGTAGATACAAGAAAATCGACTTTACATCTAAATATAAGATTATGGAATTCTTCTACATGCACTGTCGTTATGCCGCCATGGCTTTATGCCAACTTCAGTTCGTTAAAGAAGGTTTATTAACTTAAATATGTTAAACTAATGGTTTAAGGCATTTCGATATCGATTGCTAAATATGTAAATACAAGAAAATCGACTTTACACCTAAATATAAGATTCTTCCATATGCGCTGCCGTTATACCGTTATGGCATTATGTGAACTTCAGTAAGATAAAGAAGGTTAATTAACTTAATTATGTTAAACTAATGGGTTGAAGCATCTCAATATCGATTGCTAAATGCATATATACAAGAAAATCGACTTTATACCTAAATATAAGATTACGGAATTCTTCCAAATGTACTGTCGTTATGCCGCCATGACATTATATCACCTTCGATTCGTTAAAGAAGGTTAATTATTTTAAATATGTTAAACTAATGATTTGAAGCATTTTGATATCGATTGCTAAACGAGTATATACAACAAAATCGACTTTATACCTAAATATAAAATTACGGAATTTTTCTACATGCACTGCCGTTATGCCGCCATGGCTTTATGTTAACTTCAGTGCGTTAAAGAAGCTTAATTAACTTAAATATATCAAACTAATGATTTGAATCAATTCGATATCGATTGCTAAATGAGTATATACAAGAAAATCGACTTTACACCTAAATATAAATTTACGTAAATCTTCTAAATGCACTGCCGTTATGCCGTTAACGCTTTTGTAGACTTCATTAAGATAGAGAGGGTTAATTAACTTAAATATGTTAAACTAATGATTTGAAGCATTTCGATATCGATTGCTAAATGAGTATATAAAACAAAATCGAATTTATACCTAAATATAAAATTACGGAATTCTTCCAAATGCACTGCCGTTATGCCGTTAAGGCTTTTGTAGACTTAAGTAAGATAAAGATGGTTAACTAACTTAAATATGTTAAACTCGATATCGATTGCTAGGTGTATAATTACAACAAAATCGACTTTATACCTAAATATAAGACTACGGAATTCTTCCAAATGCGTTGCCGTTATACCGTTATGGCTTTATGTAAACTTCAATAAGATAAAGAAGGTTAATTAACTTAAATATGTTAAACTAATGATTTGAAGCATTTCGATATCGAATGCTAAATGTATATATACAACAAAATAGACTTTATACCTAAATATAAGACTACGGAATTCTTCCAAATGCGCTGCAGTTATACCGTAATGGCTTTATGTAAACTTCAATAAGATAAAGAAGGTTTATTAACTTAAATATGTTAAACCAGTTATTTGAAGCATTTCGAAATCGATTGCTTAATGCATATCTACAAGAAATTCGACTTCTTTGAATATAAGATTATGGAATTCTTCCAAATGTACTGTCGTTAAGCCGCCATGGCTTTATATCAACTTCAAAACGTTAAAGATGGTTTATTAACTTAAATATATCAAACTAATGATTTAAGGCATTTCGATATCGATTGCTAAATGTGTATATACAACAAAATCGACTTTTTACCTAAATATAAGATTACGGAATTCTTCCAAATACACGGCCGTTATACCGTTATGGCTTTATGCCAACTTCAGTTCCATAAAGAAGGTTTATTAACTTAAATATGTAAAACTAATGATGACTTTATACCTAAATATAAGATTACGAAATTCTTCTAAATACACTGCCGTTTTGCCGCCATGACTTTATGCCAACTTCAGTTCCTTAAAGAAGGTTTATTAACTTAAATATGTTAAACTAATGATTTGAAGCATTTCGATATCGATTGCTAAATGAGTATATGCAACAAAATCGACTTTATACCTGAATATAAGATTACGGAATTCTTCTACATTCACAGCCGTTATGCCGCCATGGCTTTATGTAAACTTCAGTGCGTTAAAGAAGGTTTATTAACTTAAATATGTTAAACAAGTTATTTGAAGCATTTCAATATCGATTGGTTAATGCATATATACAAGAAAATCGACTTTACACCTAAATATAAGATTACGGAATTCTTCCAAATGTACTGTCGTTATGCCGCCATGGCTTTATATCAACTTCAATACGTTAAAGAAGGTTAAGTAAATTAAATATGTTAAATTAATGATTTGAAGCATTTCGAAATCGATTGCTAAATGTATGTACACAAGAAAATCGAATTTATACCTAAATATAAGATTACGGAATTCTTCTACATGCACTGCCGTTATGCCGCCATGGCTTTATGTTAACTGCAGTGCGTTAAAGAAGCTTTATTTACTTAAATATGATAAACTAATGATTTGAAGCATTTTGATATCGATTGCTAAATGTGTATATACAAGAAAATCGACTTTATATCTAAATATAAGATTATGGAATTTTTCTACATGCACTGTCGTTATGCCGCCATGGCTTTATGCCAACTTCAGTTCGATAAAGAAGGTTTATTAACTTAAATATGTTAAAGTAATGGTTTTAAGCA
>CM050327.1:68628917-68652199 GCA_027475135.1 Bactrocera correcta | reverse complement strand
ATCGATTGCTAAATGTATGTACACAAGAAAATCGACTTTACACCTAAATATAAGATTATGGAATACTTCTACGTGCACTGCCGTTATGCCGCCATGGCTTTATGTTAACTTCAGTGCGTTAAAGAAGCTTAATGAACTTAAATATGTTAAACTAATGGTTTGAAGCATTTCGATATCGATTGCTAAATATGTAAATACATGAAAATCGACTTTACATCTAAATATAAGATTATGGAATTCTTCTACATGCACTGTCGTTATGCCGCCATGGCTTTATGCCAACTTCAGTTCGTTAAAGAAGGTTTATTAACTTAAATATGTCAAACTAATGATTTGAAATATTTCGATATCGATTGCTAAATGCATATGTACAAGAAAATCGACTTTATACCCAAATATAAGATTACGGAATTCTTCCAAATGTACTGTCGTTATGCCGCCATGACATTATATCACCTTCGATACGTCAAAGAAGGTTAATTAACTTAAATATGTTAAACTAATGATTTGAAGCATTTCGATATCGATTGCTAAATGTGTATATACAACAAAATCGATTTTATACTTAAATATGAGATTACAGAATTCTTCCAAATGCACTGCCGTTATGCCGTTAAGGCTTTTGTAGACTTAAGTAAGATAAAGATGGTTAATTAACTTAAATATGTTAAGCTATTATATATATATATATATATACAACAAAATCGACTTTATACCTAAATATAAGACTACGGAATTCTCCCAAATGCGCTGCCGTTATAACGTTATGGCTTTATGTAAACTTCAATAAGATAAAGAAGATTAATTAACTTAAAAATTTAAACTAATGATTCGAAGCATTTCGATATCGATTGCTTAATGTGTAAATACAAGAAAATAGACTTTACAACTAGATATAAGATTACGGAATTCTTCCAAATGCACGGCCGTTATACCGTCAAGGCTTTATGTAAACTTCAGTAAGATAAAGAAGGTTTATTAAATTAAATATTTTAAACTAATGATGACTTTATACCTAAATATAAGTTTACGGAATACTTCTAAATACACTGTCGTTTTGCCGCCATGACTTTATGCCAACTTCAGTTCGTCAAGGAAGGTTAATTAACTTAAATATGTTACATTAATGATTTGAAGCATTTCGATATCGATTGCTAAATGTGTATATACAAAAAAATCGACTTTTTAGCTAAATATAAGATTACGGAATTCTTCCAAATCCACGGCCGTTATACCGTCATGGCTTTATGTAAACTTCAGTAAGATAAAGAAGGTTTATTAACTTAAATATGTAAAACTAATGATGACTTTATACCTAAATATAAGATTACGGAATTCTTCTAAATACACTGCCGTTTTGCCGCCATGACTTTATGCCAACTTCAGTTCGTTAAAGAAGGTTTATTAACTTAAATATGTTAAACTAATGATTTGAAGCATTTCGATATCGATTGCTAAAAGTGTATATACAACAAAATCGACTTCCTACCTAAATATAAGATTACAGAATTCTTCCAGATGCACGGCCGTTATACCGTCAAGGCTTTATGTAAACTTCAGTAAGATAAAGAAGGTTTATTAACTCAAATATGTAAAACTAATGATGACTTTATACCTAAATATAAGATTACGGAATTCTTCTAAATACACTGCCGTTTTGCCGCCATGACTTTATGCCAACTTCAGTTCGTTAAAGAAGGTTAATTAACTTGAATATGTTAAATTAATGATTTGAAGCATTTCGATATCGATAGCTGTGTATATACAAGTAAATCGACTTTATACCTAAATATAAGATTACGTAATTCTTCTAAATGCTTTGCCGTTATGCCGTTAAGCCTTTTGTAGACTTCAGTAAGCTAAAAGCGTTTCTTAACTTAATATGTTAAACTAATGACTTGAAGCATTTCGATATCGATTGCTTAATGGGTATGTACTACACAATCGACTTTATACCTAAATATAAGATAACAGAATTCATATAAATATACTGCCGTTATGCCGTTATGGCTTTATGTAAACTTTAGTAAGATAAAGAAGGTTAATTAACTTAAATATGATAAACCAGTTATTTGAAGTATTTCGATATCGATTGCTAAATGTGTAAATACAAGAAAATCGACTTTATACCTAAATATAAGATTACGTAATTCTTCTAAATGCTTTGCCGTTATGCCGTTAAGCCGTTTGTAGACTTCAGTAAGCTAAAAAGCGTTTATTAACTTAATGTGTTAAACTAATGATATGAAGCATTTCGATATCGATTGCTAAATGTTTATATACAACAAAATCGACTTTATACCTAAATATAAGATTATGGAATTCTTCTAAATGCACTGTCGTTATGCCGCAATGGCTTTATATCACCTTTATTACGGTAAAAAAGGTTAACTAACTTAAATATGTTAAACTAATGATTTGAAGCATTTCTATATCGATTGCTAAATGTGTATGTACAACATGATCGACTTTATACCTTAATATAAGATAACGGAATTCTTCTACATGCACTGCCGTTATGCCGCCATAGCTTTATGCCAACTTCAGTTCGTTAAAGAAGGTTTATTATTTTAAATATTTTAAACTAATGAGTTGAAGCATCTCGATATCGATTGCTAAATATGTATATACAACAAAATCGACTTTATACCTAAATATAAGATTACGGAATTCTTCTAAATGCACTGTCGTTATGCCGCCATGGCTTTATATCACCTTCATTACGTTAAAGAAGGTTAATTAACTTAAATATGTTACACTAATGAGTTGAAGCATCTTGATATCGATCCAAAATGTGTATATACAAGAAAATCGACTTTTTACATAAATATAAGACTACGGAATTCTTCCAAATGTACTGTCGTTATGCCGCCATGGCTTTATGTCAACTTCAATACGTTAAAGAAGGTTAATTAACTTAAATATGTTAAACTAATGATTTGAAGCATTTCGATATCGATTGCTAAATGAGTATATACAACAAAATCGACTTTATACCTAAATATAAGATTACGGAATTCTTCTAAATGCACTGTCGTTATGCCGCCATGGCTTTATATCACCTTCATTACGTTAAAGAAGGTTAATTAACTTAAATATGTTAAACTAATGATTTGAAGCATTTCGATATCGATTGCTAAATGTGTATGTACAACAAAATCGACTTTATACATATATATAAGATAATGGAATTCATATAAATATACTGCCGTAATGCCGTTATGGCTTTATGTAAACTTCAGTAAGATAAAGAAGGTTAATTAACTTAAATATGCTAAACCAGTTATTTGAAGCACTTCGGTATCGATTGCTAAATGTGTAAATACAAGAAAATCGACTTTATACCTAAATATAAAATTGTAACATTACGGAATTCTTCTAAATGCACTGCCGTTATACCGTTAAGGCTTTATGTAGACTTTAGTAAGCTAAAAAGTGTTTATTAACTTAATATGTTAAGCTAATGATATGAAGCATTTCGATATCGATAGCTAAATGTGTATATACAAGAAAATCGACTTTATACCTAAATATAAGATTACGGAATTCTTGTACATGCACTGCCGTTATGCCACCATGGCTATATGCCAACTTCAGATCGTTAAAGAAGGTTAATTAATATAAAAATGTTACACGAATGATTTGAAGCATTTCGATATCGATAGCTAAATGTGTATATACAAGAAAATCGACTTTATTCCTAAATATAAGATTACGGAATTCTTCTATATGCATTGTCGTTATGCCGCCATGGCTTTATATCACTCTTATTAGGTTAAAGAAGGTTAACTAACTTAAATTTGTTAAACGAATGATTTTAAGCATTTCGATATCGATAGATAAATGTGTATATACAAGAAAATCGACTTTATACCTAAATATAAGATTACGGAACTCTTCTACCTGCACTGTCGTTATGCCGCCATGGCTTTATATCACCTTCATTACGTTAAAGAAGGTTAACTATCTTAAATATGTTAAACTAATGATTAGAAGATTTTCGATATCGATTGCTTAATGTGTATGTACTACAAAATCGACTTTATACCTAAATATAAGATAACGGAATTCATATAAATATACTGCCGTTATGCCGTTATGGCTTTATGTAAACTTCAGTAAGATAAAGAAGGTTAATTAACTTAAATATGCTAAACCAGTTATCTGAAGCATTTCGATATCGATTGCTAAATGTGTAAATACAAGAAAATCGACTTTATACCTAAATATAAGATTACGTAATTCTTCTAAATGCTTTGCCGTTATGCCGTTACGCCGTTTGTAGACTTCAGTAAGCTAAAAAGTGTTTATTAACTTAATGTGTTAAACTAATGATACGAAGCATTTCGATATCGATAGCTAAATGTGTATATACAAGAAAAACGACTTTATACCTAAATATAAGATTACGGAATTCTTCTACATGCACTGCCGTTATGCCGCCATGGCTATATGCCAACTTCAGATCGTTTAAGAAGGTTTATTAACATAAATATGTTAAACGAATGATTTGAAGCATTTCGATATCGATAACTTAACGTGTATATACAAGAAAATCGACTTTATACCTAAACATAAGATAACGGAATGCTTCTAAATGCACTGTCGTTATGCCGCCATGGCTTTATATCACCTTCATTACGTTAAAGAAGTTTAACTAACATAAATATGTTAAACTAATGATTTGAAGAGTTTCGATATCGATTGCTAAATGTGTATATACAAGAAAATCGACTTTATACCTAAATATAAGATTACGGAATTCTTCTAAATGCACTGCCGTTATGTCGCCATGGCTTTATATCACCTTCATTACGTTAAAGAAGGTTTATTAACTTAAATATGTTAAACTAATGATTTGAAGCATTTCGATATCGATTGCTAAATGTGTATATACAAGAAAATCGACTTTATACATAAATATAAGATTACGGAATTCTTCTAACACTGCAGTTATCGCAGGCTTTATTAGCTTCATCGTTAAAGAAGGTTTATTAACATAAATATGTTAAACTAATGATTTGAAGCATTTCGGTATCGATTGCTAAATGTGTATATACAAGAAAATCGGCTTTATACCTAAATATAAGATAACGGAATTCTTCTACATGCACTGCCGTTATGCTGCCATAGCTTTATGCCAACTTCAGTTCAGTTAAAGAAGGTTTATTAACTTAAATATGTTAAACTAATGAGTTGAAGCATCTCGTATCGATTGCTAAATATGTATATACAGCAAAATCGACTTTATACCTAAATATAAGTTTACGGAATTCTTCCAAATGCACTGCCGTTATACCGTTATAGGCTTTATGTAAACTTCAGTAAGATAAAGAAGGTTTAATTAACTTAAATATGTTAAACTAATGATTTGAAGCATTTCGTATCGATTGCTAAATGTGTATATACAGCAAAATCGACTTTATACCTAAATATAAGATTACGGAATTTTTCCCTAAATGCACTGCCGTTATGTCGCCATGGCTTTATGCCAACTTCAGTTCGTTAAAGAAGGTTTATTAACTTAAATATGTTAAACTAATGATTTGAAGCATTTCGATATCGCTTGCTAGATGCGTATATACAACAAAATCGACTTTATACCTAAATATAAGATTACGGAATTCTTCTAAATGCACTATCGTTATGCCGCCATGGCTTTATATCACCTTCATTACGGTAAAGAAGGTTAATTAACTTAAATATGTTGAACTAATGATTTGAAGCATTTCGATATCGATTGCTTAATGTGTATGTACAAAAAAATCGACTTTATACCTTAAAAATAAGGTTACGGAATTCATATAAATGCCCCTGCCGTTATGCCGTTATTGCTTTATGTAAACTTCAGTAAGATAAAGAAGGTTAATTAATTTAAATATGTTAAACCATGATTTGAAGCATTTCGTTATCAAATTGCTAAATGTGAAATATACAAGAAAATCTAGTTTATACCTAAATAAAAAAAGATTACGGAATTCTTCTAAATGCACTGCCGTTATACCCCCTAAGGCTTTATGTAACTTCTGTACGTTAAAAAGGTTTATTAATTTAAAATGTTTTAAAAACTAATGATTTGCAGCATTTCGATATCGATTGCAAAAGTGTGAAATATAAAAGAAAATCGACTTTATACCTAAATATAAGATAACGGAAATTCTTCTAAAACCACTGCCGTTATGCCGTCATGGCTTTATGCCAACTTCAGCTCGTTAAATAAGGTTTATTAATTTAAAGATATGTTAAACTAATGATTTGAAGCATTTCGGTGTCGATTGCTAAATGTTTATATACAAGAAAATCGGCTTTATACCTAAATATAAGATTACGGAATTCTTCAAACATGCACTGTCGTTATCCCTGCCATGGCTTTATCCCAAACTTCATTCGTTAAAGAAGTTTAATTAACTTAAATATGTTAAACTAATGATTTGAAGATTTCGCTATCGATTGCTAAATGTGAAATATAAAAGAAAATCGACTTTATACCTAAAAAATAAGATTACGGAATTCTTCAAACCTGCACTGTCGTTATGCCGTCATGGCTTTATGAAAAACCTTCTTTAAACGTTAAAGAAGGTTAATTAAGTTTAACATGTTAAACTAATGATTTGAAGTATTTCGATATCGATTGCTTAATGTGTATGTACGACAAAATCGACTTTATACCTAAATATAAGATTACGTATTTTTTCCCTAAATCTACTGTCGTTATGCCGTTTTATATAAACTTAAAGAAACGTTAAAGGGGGTTAATTAACTTAAATATGTTAAACTAATGATTTGAAGCATTTCGATATCGCTTGCTAGTTTGCGTATATACAACAAAATCGATTTTATACCTAAATAAAAGGATTACGGAATTCTTCTAAATGCACTGTCGTTATGCCGCCATGGCTTTATATCACCTTCATTAGGGTTAAAGAAGGTTAATTAACTTAAATATGTTGAACTAATGATTTGAAGCATTTCGATATCGATTGCTTAATGTGTATGTACAAAAAAATCGACTTTATACCTTAATAAAAGGTAACGGAATTCATATAAATATACCGCCGTTATGCCGTTATTGCTTTATGTAAACTTCAGTAAGATAAAGAAGGTTAATTAATTTAAATATGCTAAACCAGTTATTTGGTGCATTTCGATATCGAATGCTAAATGTGTAAATACAAGAAAATCTAGTTTATACCTAAATATAAAATTATAAGATTACGGAATTATTCTAAATGCACTGCCGTTATACCGCTAAGGCCTTATGTAGACTTCTGTAAGCTAAAAAGCGTTTATTAACTTAATGTGTTAAAATAATGATTTGCAGCATTTCGATATCGATAGCTAAGTGTGTATATACAGAAAATCGACTTTATACCTAAATATAAGATAACGGAATTCTTCTAAATGCACTGCCGCTATGCCGCCATGGCTATATGCCAACTTCAGATCGTTAAATAAGGTTAATTAACTTAGATATGTTAAACTAACGATTTGAAGCATTTCATTATCGATTGCTAAATGTTTATATACAACAAAATCGACTTTATACCTAAATATAAGATTACGGAATACTTCTAAATGCACTGTCGTTATGCCGACATGGCTTTATATCACTGCATTACGTTAAAGAAGTTTAACTAACATAAATATGTTAAACTAATGATTTGAAGATTTTCGATATCGATTGCTAAATGTGTAAATACAAGAAAATCGACTATATACCTAAATATAAGATTACGGAGCTCTTCTACCTGCACTGCCGTTATGCCGTTATGGCTTTATGTAAACTTCAGTAAGATAAAGGAAGGTTAATTAACTTAAATATGCTAAACCAGTTATTTGAAGCATTTCGATATCGATTGCTAAATGTGTAAATACAAGAAAATCGGCCTTATACCTAAATATAAAATTATATCATTACGGAATTCTTCTAAATGCACTGCCGTTATCCCTGTTAAGGCTTTATGTATACTTCGGTAAGCTAAAAAGGGGTTTATTAACTTAATGTGTTAAAATAATGATTTGAAGCATTTCGATATCGATAGCTAAATGTCTATATATACAAGAAAATTGACTTTATACCTAAATATAAGACTACGGAATTCTTCCAAATGAATTGTCGTTATGCCGCCATGGCTTTATGCCAACTTCCGTTCGCTAAAGATGGTTTATTAACTTAAATATGTTAAACTAATGATTTGAAGCATTTCGATATCGATTGCTTAATGCATATGTACAAGAAAATCGACTTTATACCTAAATATAAGATTATGGAATTCTTCTAGATGCACTGCAGTTATACCGTTAAGGCTTTATGTAGACTTCAGTGCGTTAAAGAAGGTTTATTAACTTAAATATGTTAAACTAATGCTTTGAAGCATTTCGGTATCGATTGCTAATGTGTATATACAAGAAAATCGGCTTTATACCTAAATATAAGATAACATGAATTCTTCTTTATGCCAACTTCAGTTCGTTAAAGAAGGTTTATTAACTTAAATAAGTTAAACTAATGAGGTGAAGCATATCGATGTCGATTGCTAAATATGTATATACAACAAAATCGACTTTATACCTAAATATAAGATTACGGAATTCTTCTAGATGCACTGTCGTTATGCCGCCATGGCTTTATATCACCTTCATTACGTTAAAGAAGGGTAATTAACTTAAATATGTTAAACTAATGATTTGAAGCATTTCGATATCGATTGCTAAATGTGTATGTACAGCAAAATCTACTTTATACCTAAATATAAGATAACGGATTTCATATCAATATACTGCCGTTATGCCGTTATGGCTTTATGTAAACTTCAGTAAGATAAAGAAGGTTAATTAACTTAAATATGCTAAACCAGTTATTTGAAGCATTTCGATATCGATTGCTAAATGTGTAAATACAAGAAAATCGGCCTTATACCTAAATATAAAATTATATCATTACGGAATTCTTCTAAATGCACTGCCGTTATACCGTTAAGGCTTTATGTATACTTCAGTAAGCTAAAAAGCGTTTATTAACTTGGTATGTTAAACTAATGATATGAAGCATTTCGATATCGATTGCTAAATGTGTATATACAAGAAAATCGACTTTATACCTAAATATAAGATTACGGAATTCTTCTACATGCACTGTCGTTATGCAGCCATGGCTTTATATCAACTTCAATACGTTAAAGAAGGTTGATTAACTTTAATATGTTAAACTAATGCTTTGAAGCATTTCGATATCGATTGCTATATGCGTATATACAACAAAATCGACTTTATACCTAAATATAAGATTACGGAAATCTTCTACATGCACTGTCGTTATGCCGCCATGGCTTTATATCAACTTCAATATGTTAAAGAAGGTTAATTAACCTAAATATGTTAAACTAATGATTTGAAGCATTTCGATATCGATTGCTAAATGTGTACGTACAACAAAATCTACTTTATACCTAAACATAAGATAACGGAATTCATATAAATATACTGCCATTATGCCCTTAAGGCTTTATGTAAACTTCATTAAGATAAAGGAGGTTAGCTATCTTAAATATGCTAAACCAGTTATTTGAAGCATTTTGATATATATTGCTAAATGTGTAAATACAAGAAAATCGACTTTATACCTAAATATAAAATTATAACATTACGGAATTCTTCTAAATGCACTGCCGTTATACTGTTAAGGCTTTATGTAGACTTCGGTAAGCTAAAAAGCGGTTATTAACTTAATGTGTTAAAATAATGATTTGAAGCATTTCGATATCGATAGCTAAATGTCTATATATACAAGAAAATTGACTTTATACCTAAATATAAGACTACGGAATTCTTCCAAATGAATTGTCGTTATGCCGCCATGGCTTTATGCCAACTTCCGTTCGCTAAAGATGGTTTATTAACTTAAATATGTTAAACTAATGATTTGAAGCATTTCGATATCGATTGCTTAATGCATATGTACAAGAAAATCGACTTTATACCTAAATATAAGATTATGGAATTCTTCTAGATGCACTGCAGTTATACCGTTAAGGCTTTATGTAGACTTCAGTGCGTTAAAGAAGGTTTATTAACTTAAATATGTTAAACTAATGCTTTGAAGCATTTCGGTATCGATTGCTAAATGTGTATATACAAGAAAATCGGCTTTATACCTAAATATAAGATAACGGAATTCTTCTACATGCACTGCCGTTATGCCGCCATAGCCTTATGCCAACTTCAGTTCGTTAAAGAAGGTTTATTAACTTAAATAAGTTAAACTAATGAGGTGAAGCATATCGATGTCGATTGCTATATATGTAAATACAACAAAATCGACTTTATACCTAAATATAAGATTACGGAATTCTTCTAAATGCACTGTCGTTATGCCGCCATGGCTTTATATCACCTTCATTACGTTAAAGAAGGGTAATTTACTTAAATATGTTAAAATAATGATTTGAAGCATTTCGATATCGATTGCTAAATGTGTATGTATAACAAAATCTACTTTATACCTAAATATAAGATAACGGATTTCATATCAATATACTGCCGTTATGCCGTTATGGCTTTATGTAAACTTCAGTAAGATAAAGAAGGTTAATTAACTTAAATATGCTAAACCAGTTATTTGAAGCATTTCGATATCGATTGCTAAATGTGTAAATACAAGAAAATCGGCCTTATACCTAAATATAAAATTATATCATTACGGAATTCTTCTAAATGCACTGCCGTTATACCGTTAAGGCTTTATGTATACTTCAGTAAGCTAAAAAGCGTTTATTAACTTGGTATGTTAAACTAATGATATGAAGCATTTCGATATAGATAGCTAAATGTGTATATACAAGAAAATCGACTTTATACCTAAATATAAGATTACGGAATTCTTCTACATGCACTGTCGTTATGCAGCCATGGCTTTATATCAACTTCAATACGTTGAAGAAGGTTGATTAACTTTAATATGTTAAACTAATGCTTTGAAGCATTTCGATATCGATTGCTATATGCGTATATACAACAAAATCGACTTTATACCTAAATATAAGATTACGGAAATCTTCTACATGCACTGTCGTTATGCCGCCATGGCTTTATATCAACTTCAATATGTTAAAGAAGGTTAATTAACCTAAATATGTTAAACTAATGATTTGAAGCATTTCGATATCGATTGCTAAATGTGTACGTACATCAAAATCTACTTTATACCTAAACATAAGATAACGGAATTCATATAAATATACTGCCATTATGCCCTTAAGGCTTTATGTAAACTTCATTAAGATAAAGGAGGTTAGCTATCTTAAATATGCTAAACCAGTTATTTGAAGCATTTTGATATATATTGCTAAATGTGTAAATACAAGAAAATCGACTTTATACCTAAATATAAAATTATAACATTACGGAATTCTTCTAAATGCACTGCCGTTATACTGTTAAGGCTTTATGTAGACTTCGGTAAGCTAAAAAGCGGTTATTAACTTAATGTGTTAAAATAATGATTTGAAGCATTTCGATATCGATAGCTAAATGTCTATATATACAAGAAAATTGACTTTATACCTAAATATAATACTACGGAATTCTTCCAAATGAATTGTCGTTATGCCGCCATGGCTTTATGCCAACTTCCGTTCGCTAAAGAAGGTTTATTAACTTAAATATGTTAAACTAATGATTTGAAGCATTTCGATATCGATTGCTTAATGCATATGTACAAGAAAATCGTTTTTATACCTAAATATAAGATTATGGAATTCTTCTAGATGCACTGCAGTTATACCGTTAAGGCTTTATGTAGACTTCAGTGCGTTAAAGAAGGTTTATTAACTTAAAAATGTTAAACTAATGATTTGAAGCATTTCGGTATCGATTGCTAAATGTGTATATACAAGAAAATCGGCTTTATACCTAAACATAAGATAAAGGAATTCTTCTACATGCACTGCCGTTATGCCGCCATAGCTTTATGCCAACTTCAGTTCGTTAAAGAAGGTTTATTAACTTAAATAAGTTAAACTAATGAGGTGAAGCATATCGATGTCGATTGCTAAATATGTATATACAACAAAATCGAGATTATACCTAAATGTAAGTTTACGGAATTCTTCCAAATGCACTGCCGTTATACCGTTATGGCTTAATGTAAACTTCAGTAAGGTAAAGAAGGTTAATTAACTTAAATATGTTAAACTAATGATTTGAAGCATTTCTTTATCGATTGCTAAATGTGTATATACAAGAAAATCGACTTTATACCTAAATATATGATTACGGAATTCTTCTAAATGCACTGCGGTTATGTCGCCATGGCTTTATGCCAACTTCCGTTGGATAAAGAAGGTTTAGTAAATTAAATATGTTAAAGTAATGATTTGAAGCATTTCGATATCGATTGCTAAATGTGTATATACAAGAAAATCGACTTTATACCTAAATATAAGATAACTGAATCCTTCTAAATGCACTGTCGTTATGCCGCCATGGCTTTATATCAACTTCAATACGTTAAAGAAGGGTAATTAACTTAAATATGTTAAACTAATGATTTGAAGCATTTCGATATCGATTGCTAAATGTGTATGTACAACAAAATCTACTTTATACCTAAATATAAGATAACGGAATTCATATCAATATACTGCCGTTATGCCGTTATAGCTTTATGTAAACTTCAGTAAGATAAAGAAGGTTAATTAACTTACCAGTTATTTGAAGCATATCGATGTCGATTGCTAAATATGTATATACAACAAAGTCGACTTTATACCTAAATGTAAGTTTACGGAATTCTTCCAAATGCACTGCCGTTATACCGTTATGGCTTAATGTAAACTTCAGTAAGGTAAAGAAGGTTAATTAAATTAAATATGTTAAAGTAATGATTTGAAGCATTTCGATATCGATTGCTAAATGTGTATATACAAGAAAATCGACTTTATACCCAAATATAAGGTAACTGAATTCTTCTAAATGCACTGCCGTTATGCCGTTATGGCTTTATGTTAACTTCAGTTCGTTAAAGAAGGTTTATTAACTTAATGTGTTAAAACAATGATTTGAAGCATTTCGATATCGATTGCTTAATGCGTATATACAACAAAATCGACTTTATACCTAAATATAAGATTACGGAATTCTTCTAAATGCACTGTCGTTATGCCGCCATGGCTTTATATCACCTTCATTACGTTAAAGAAGGGTAATTAACTTAAATATGTTAAACTAATGATTTAAAGCATTTCGATATCGATTGCTAAATGTGTATGTACAACAAAATCTACTTTATACCTAAATATAAGATAACGGAATTCATATCAATATACTGCTGTTATGCCGTTATAGCTTTATGTAAACTTCAGTAAGATAAAGAAGTTTAATTAACTTAAATATGCTAAACCAGTTATTTGAAGCATTTCGATATCGATTGCTAAATATGTATATACAACAAAATCGACTTTATACCTAAATGTAAGTTTACGGAGTTCCTCTAAATGCACTGCCGTTATACCGTTAAGGCTTTATGTATACTTTAGTAAGCTAAAAAGCGTTTATTAACTTGGTATGTTAAACTAATGATATCAAGCATTTCGATATCGATAGCTAAATGTGTATATACAAGAGAATCGACTTTATACCTAAATATAAGATTACGGAATTCTTCTACATGCACTGTCGTTATGCCGCCATGGCTTTATATCAACTTCAATACGTTAAAGAAGGTTGATTAACTTTAATATGTTAAACTAATGCTTTGAAGCATTTCGATATCGATTGCTATATGCGTATATACAACAAAATCGACTTTATACCTAAATATAAGATTACGGAATTCTTCTACATGCACTGTCGTTATGCCGCCATGGCTTTATATCAACTTCAATACGTTAAAGAAGGTTAATTAACTTAAATATGATAAACTAATGAGCTGAAGCTTTTCTATATCGATTGCGTAATGTGTATATACAACAAAATCGACTTTATACCTAAATATTAGATTACGGAATTCTTCCAAATGCACTGCTGTTATTTCGTTATGGCTTTATGTAAACTTCAGTAGGATAAAGAAGGTTAATTATCGTAAATATGCTAAACCAGTTGTTTGAAGCCTTTCGATATTTATTGCTAAATGTGTATATACAAGAAAATCGACTTTATACCTAAATATAAAATTATAACATTACGGAATTCTTCTAAATGCACTGCCGTTATACTGTTAGGGCTTTATGTAGACTTCAGTAAGCTAAAAAGCGGTTATTAACTTAATGTGTTAAAATAATGATTTGAAGCATTTCGATATCGATAGCTAAATGTCTATATATACAAGAAAATCGACTTTATACCTAAATATAAGACTACGGAATTCTTCCAAATGAATTGTCGTTATGCCGCCATGGCTTTATGCCAACTTCCGTTCGCTAAAGAAGGTTTATTAACTTAAATATGTTAAATCAATGATTTGAAGCATTTCGATATCGATTGCTTAATGCATATGTACAAGAAAATCGACTTTATACCTAAATATAAGATTATGGAATTCTTCTAGATGCACTGCAGTTATACCGTTAAGGCTTTATGTAGACTTCAGTGCGTTAAAGAAGGTTTATTAACTTAAAAATGTTAAACTAATGATTTGAAGCATTTCGGTATCGATTGCTAAATGTGTATATACAAGAAAATCGGCTTTATACCTAAATATAAGATAACGGAATTCTTCTACATGCACTGCCGTTATGCCGCCATAGCTTTATGCCAACTTCAGTTCGTTAAAGACGGTTTATTAACTTAAATAAGTTAAACTAATGAGGTGAAGCATATCGATGTCGATTGCTAAATATATATATACAACAAAATCGACTTTATACCTAAATGTAAGTTTACGGAATTCTTCCAAATGCACTGCCGTTATACCGTTATGGCTTTATGTAAACTTCAGTAAGGTAAAGAAGGTTAATTAACTTAACTATGTTATGCTAATGATCTGAAGCATTTCGATATCGATTGCTTAATGCGTATATTTATACAACAAAATCGACTTTATACCTAAATATAAGATTACGAAATTCTTCTAAATGCACTGCCGTTATGCCGCCATTGCTTTATGCGAACTTCAGTCCGTTAAAGAAGGTTTATGAACTTAAATATTTTAAACTAATGATTTGAAGCATTTCGATATCAATTGCTATATGTGTATATACATGAAAGTCGACTTTATGCCCAAATATAAGATTGCAGAATTCTTCTACACGAACTGCCGTTATGCCGCCATGGCTTTATGTTAACTTCAGTGCGTTAAAGAAGCGTTATTAACTTAAATATATTAAACTAATGATTTGAAGCATTTCGATATCGATCGCTAAATGAGTATATACAAGAAAATCGACTTTATACCTAAATATAAGATAACGGAATTCTTCCGAATGCACTGCCGTTACGCCGTTAAGGCTTTTGTAGACCTTAGTAAGATAAGGAGGGTTAATTAGCTTAAATATGTTAAACTAATGATTTGAAACATTTCGATATCGATTGCTAAATGTGTATATACAACAAAATCGACTTTCTACCTAAATACAAGATTACGTAATTCTTCTAAATGCTTTGCCGTTATGCCGTTAAGCCGTTTGTAGACTTCAGTAAGATAAAGAGGGTTAATTAACTTAAATATGTTAAACTAATGATTTGAAGCATTTCGATATCGATTGCCAAATGTGTATGTACAAGAAAATCGATTTTATACCTAAATAAAAGATTACGGAATTCACCCAAATATACTGCCGTTATGGCTTTATGTAAACTTCCGTAAGATAAAGAAGGCTAATTAACCTAAATATGCTAAACCAGTTATTTGAAGCATTTCGATATCGATTGCTAAATGCGTATTTACAAGAAAATCGACTTTATAACTAAATATAAGATTACGGAATTCTTATACGTGCACTGTCGTTATGCCGCCATGGCTTTATGTTAACTTCAGTGCGTTAAAGAAGGTTTATTATTTTAATATGTTAAACAAGTTATTTGAAGCATTTCGATATCACTTGCTAAATGCGTATATACAAGAAAATCGAATTTATACCTAAATATAAGATTACGGAACTCTTCCAAATGCACTGCCGTTATGCCGTTAAAGCTTTATGTTAACTTCAGTTCGTTAAAGAAGTTTTATTAACTTGAATATGTTAAACTAATGATTTTAAGCATTTCGATATCACTTGCTAAATGCGTATATACAAGAAAATCGAATTTATACCTAAATATAAGATTACGGAACTCTTCCAAATGCACTGCCGTTATGCCGTTAAAGCTTTTGTAGACTTCAGTAAGATAAAGAGGGTTAATTATCTTAAATATGTTAAACTAATGATTTGAAGCATTTCGATATCGATTGCCAAATGTGTATGTACAAGAAAATCGATTTTATACCTAAATAAAAGATTACGGAATTCACCCAAATATACTGCCGTTATGGCTTTATGTAAACTTCCGTAAGATAAAGAAGGCTAATTAACCTAAATATGCTAAACCAGTTATTTGAAGCATTTCGATATCGATTGGTTAATGCATATATACAAGAAAATCGACTTTACACCTAAATATAAGATTACGGAATTCTTCTAGATGCACTGCCGTTATGCCGTTATGGCTTTATGTTAACTTCAGTTCGTTAAAGAAGTTTTATTAACTTGAATATGTTAAACTAATGATTTTAAGCATTTCGATATCACTTGCTAAATGCGTATATACAAGAAAATCGAATTTATACCTAAATATAAGATTACGAAACTCTTCCAAATGCACTGCCGTTATGCCGTTAAAGCTTTTGTAGACTTCAGTAAGATAAAGAGGGTTAATTATCTTAAATATGTTAAACTAATGATTTGAAGCATTTCGATGTCGATTGCTAAATGCGTATATACAAGAAAATTGACTTTATACCTGAATATAAGATAACGGAATTCTTCTAAATGCACTGTCGTTATGCCGCCATGGCTTTATATCACCCTCATTACGTTAAAGAAGGTTAACTAATTTAAATATGTTAAACGAATGATTTGAAGATTTTCGATATCGATTGCTAAATGTGTATGTACAAGAAAATCGACTTTATACCTAAATATAAGATAACGGAATTCATATAAACATACTGTACACTTCAGTAAGATAAAGAAGGTTAATTAACTGAAATATGCTAAACCAGTTATTTGAAGCATTTCGATAAATGTGTAAATACAAGAAAATCGACTTTATACCTAAATATAAGATTACGTAATTCTTCTAAATGCACTGTCGTTATGCCGCCATGGCTTTATATCACCTTCATTACGTTAAAGAAGGTTAACTAACTTAAATATGTTAAACTAATGATTTGAAGATTTTCGATATCGATTGCTAAATGCGTACGTACAACAAAATCGAATTTATACCTAAATATAAGATAACGGAATTCATATAAATATACTGCCGTTATGCCGTTATGGCTTTATGTAAACTTCAGTAAGATAAAGAAGGTTAATTAACTTAAATATGCTAAACCAGTTATTTGAAGCATTTCGATATATATTGCTAAATGTGTAAATACAAGAAAATCGACTTTATACCTAAATACAAGATAACGGAATTCTTCTAAATGCACTGTCGTTATGCCGCCATGGCTATATGCCAACTTCAGATCGTTAAAGAAGGTCTATTAACATAAATATGTTAACTTATGAGTTGAAGCAATTCGATATCGATAGCTAAATGTGTATATACAAGAAAATCGACTTTATACCTAAATATAAGATTACGGAATTCTTCTAAATGCACTTCCGTTATGCCGCCATGGCCTTAAGCCAACTTCAGTTCGTTAAAGAAGGTTTATTAACATAAATATGTTAAACCAGTTATTTGAAGCATTTCGATATCGATTGCTTAATGCATATATACCAGAAAATCGACTTTATACCTAAATATAAGACTACGGAATTCTTCCAAATGTACTGTCGTTATGCCGCCATGGCTTTATATGAACTTCAATACGTTAAAGAAGGTTGATTAACTTAAATATGTTAAACTAATGATTTGGAGCATTTCGATATCGATAGCTAAATGGGTATATACAAGAAAATCGACTTTATACCTAAATATAAGATTACGGAATTCTTCTACATGCACTGCCGTTATGCCGCCATGGCTGTATACCAACTTCAGATCGCTAAAGAAGGTTTATTAATTTAAATATGTCAAACGAATGATTTGAAGCATTTCGATATCGATTGCTAAATGTTTATATACAAGAAAATCGACTTTATACCTAAATATAAGACTGCAGAATTCTTACAAATGTACTGTCGTTATGCCGCCATGGCTTTATATCAACTTCAATACGTTAAAGAAGGTTAATTAACTTAAATATGTTAAACTAATGAATTGAAGCATTTCGATATCGATTGCTAAATGCGTATATACAACAAAATCGACTTTATACCTAAATACAAGATTACGGAATTCTTCTAAATGCACTGTCGTTATGCCGCCATGGCTTTATATCACCTTCATTACGTTAAAGAAGGTTAACTAACTTAAATATGTTAAACTAATGATTTGAAGATTTTCGATATCGATTGCTAAATGTGTATGTACAAGAAAATCGACTTTATACCTAAATATAAGATAACGGAATTCATATAAATATACTGCCGTTGTGCCGTTAACGCTTTATGTAAACTTCATTAAGATAAAAAAGGTTAATTAACTTAAATATGCTAAACCAGTTATTTGAAGCATTTCGATTTATATTGCTAAATGTGTAAATACAAGAAAATCGACTTTATACCTAAATATAAAATTATAATATTACGGATATCTTCTAAATGCACTGCCGTTATGCTGTTAAGGCTTTATGTAGACTTCAGTAAGCTAAAAAGCGTTTATTAAGTTATTATGTACAACTAATGATTTGAAGCATTTCGATATCGATTGCTAAATGCGTATATACAACAAAATCGACTTTATACCTAAATATAAGATTACGGAATGCTTCTAAATGCACTGTCGTTATGCCGCCATGGCTTTATATCACCTTCATGACGTTAAAGAAGGTTAACTAACATAAATATGTTAAACTAATGATTTGAAGCATTTCGATAGCGATTGCTAAATATGTAAATACAAGAAAATCGACTTTATACCTAAATATAAGATTACGGAATTCTTCTAAATGCACTGCAGTTATGCCGTTAAGGCTTTATGTAGACGTCAGTGCGTTAAAGAAGGTTTATTAACTTAAATATGTTAAGCTAATGAGTTGAAGTATCTCGATATCGATTGCTAAATGTGTATATACAACAAAATCGACTTTATATCTAAATATAAGATAACGGAATTCTTCTTCATGCACTGACGTGATGCCGCCGTGGCTTTATTCCAACTTCAGTTCGTTAAAGAAGGTTTATTAACTTAAATATGGTAAACTAATGAGTTGAAGCATCTCGATATCGATTGCTTAATGTGTATATACAAAAAAATCGACTTTATACTTAAATATAAGATTACGGAATTCTTCTAAATGCACTG
This sequence comes from Bactrocera correcta, assembly GCA_027475135.1. Classification (NCBI taxonomy): domain Eukaryota; kingdom Metazoa; phylum Arthropoda; class Insecta; order Diptera; family Tephritidae; genus Bactrocera; species Bactrocera correcta. Next base: position 68,632,645 of record CM050327.1, on the reverse strand, counting down.
CCGTTATGCCGCCACGGCTTTATATCAACTTCAATGCGTTAAAGAAGGTTAATTTACTTAAAAATGTTAAACTAATGATTTGAAGCATTTCGATATCGCTTGCTAAATGTGTATATACAAGAAAATCGACTTTATACCTAAATATAAGATACTGAATTCTTCTACATTCACTGCCGTTATGCCGCCATGGCTTTATGCCAACTTCAGTTCGTTAAAGAAGGTTTATTAACTTAAATATGTTAAACTAATGAGTTGAAGCATCTCGATATCGATATCTAAATGTGTATATAAAAGAAAATCGACTTTATACCTAAATAAAAGATTACGAAATTCTTCTACATGCACAGCCGTAATGCCGCCGTGGCTATATGCCAACTTCAGATCGTTAAAGAAGGTTTATTAACTTAAATATATTAAGCTAATGAGTTGAAGTATCTCGATATCGATTGCTAAATGTGTATATACAACAAAATCGACTTTATACCTAAATATAAGATAACGGAATTCTTCTACATGCACTGCCGTAATGCCGCCGTGGCTATATGCCAACTTCAGATCGTTAAAGAAGGTTTATTAACTTAAATATATTAAGCTAATGAGTTGAAGCATCTCGATTTCGTTATCTAAATGTGTATATAAAAGAAAATCGACTTTATACCTAAATATTAGATTACGGAATTCTTCTAAGTGCACTGCCGTTATGCCGCCACGGCTTTATATCAACTTCATCACGTTAAAGAAGGTTAATTTACTTAAATATGTTAAACTAATGATTTGAAGCATTTCGATATCGCTTGCTTAATGTGTATATGCAACAAAATCGACTTTATACCTAAATATAAGATAACGGAATTCTTCTACATTCACTGCCGTTATGCCGTCATGGCTTTATGCCAACTTCAGTTCGCTAAAGAAGGTTTATTAACTTAAATATATTAAGCTAATGAGTTGAAGTATCTCGATATCGATTGCTAAATGTGTATGTACAACAAAATCGACTTTATACCTAATTATAAGATAACGGAATTCTTCTACATGCACTGCCGTAATGCCGCCGTGGCTATATGCCAACTTCAGATCGTTAAAGAAGGTTTATTAACTTAAATATATTAAGCTAATGAGTTGAAGCATCTCGATATCGATTGCTAAATGTGTATATACAAAAAAATCAACTTTATACCTAAATATAAGATTACGGAATTCTTCTAAATGCACTGCCGTTATGCCGCCACGGCTTTATATCAACTTCAATACGTTAAAGAAGGTTAATTTACTTAAATATGTTAACCTAATGATTTGAAGCATTTCGATATCGCTTGCTAAATGTGTATATACAAGAAAATCGACTTTATACCTAAATATAAGATAACGGAATTCTTCTAATTCACTGCCGTTATGCCGCCATGGCTTTATGCCAACTTCAGTTCGTTAAAGAAGGTTTATTAACTTAAATATGTTAAACTAATGAGTTGAAGCATTTCGATATCGCTTGCTAAATGTGTATATGCAACAAAATCGACTTTATACCTAAATATAAGGTTACGGAACCGCCATGGCTTTATATAAACTTCAATACGTTAAAGAAGGTTAATTAACTTAAATATGTTAAACTAATGATTTGAAGCATTTCGATATCGCTTGCTAAATGTGTATATACAAGAAAATCGACTTTATACCTAAATATAAGATAACGGAATTCTTCTAAATGCACTGCCGTTATGCCACCATGGCTTTATGCCAACTTCAGTTTGTAAAGAATGTTTATTGACTTAAATATGTTAAACTAATGAGTAGAAGCATTTCGATATCGCTTGCTTAATGTGTATATACAACAAAATCGACTTTATACCTAAATATAAGATAACGGAATTCTTTTAAATGCACTGCCGTTATACCGTTAAGGCTTTATGTAGACTTCAGTAAGCTAAAAAATGTTTATTAACTTAATATGTTAAACTAATGAGTTGAAGCATCTCGATATCGATTGCTAAATGTGTATATACAACAAAATCGACTTTATACCTAAATATAAGATTACGGAATTCTTCCCAATGCACTGCCGTTATACCGTTATGGCTTTATGTAAACTTCAGTAAGATAAAGAAGGTTAATTAATTAAAATATATTAAACTAATGAGTTGAAGCATTTCGATATCGCTTGCTAAATGTGTATATACAAGAAAATCGACTTTATACCTAAATATAAGATAACGGAATTCTTCTACATGCACTGCCGTTATGCCACGATGGTTTTATGCCAACTTCAGTTTGTAAAGAATGTTTATTGACTTAAATATGTTAAACTAATGAGTAGAAGCATTTCGATATCGCTTGCTTAATGTGTATATACAACAAAATCGACTTTATACCTAAATATAAGATAACGGAATTCTTTTAAATGCACTGCGTTATACCGTTATGGCTTTATGTAGACTTCAGTAAGCTAAAAAATGTTTATTAACTTAATATGTTAAACTAATGAGTTGAAGCATCTCGATATCGATTGCTAAATGTGTATATACAACAAAATCGACTTTATACCTAAATATAAGATTACGGAATTCTTCCCAATGCACTGCCGTTATACCGTTATGGTTTTATGTAAACTTCAGTAAGATAAAGAAGGTTAATTAACTTAAATATATAAAACTAATGAGTTGAAGCATTTCGATATCGCTTGCTAAATGTGTATATACAACAAAATCGACTTTATACCAAAATATAAGATTACGGAACCCCCATGGTTTTATATCAACTTCAATACGTTAAAGAAGGTTTATTAAATTAAATATGTTAAGCTAATGAGTTGAAGTATCTCGATATCGATTGCTAAATGTGTATATACAACAAAATCGACTTTATACCTAAACATAAGATTACGGAATTCTTCTACATGTACTGCCGTGATGCCGCCATAGCTTTATTTCAACTTCAGTTCGTTTAAGAAGGTTTATTAACTTAAATATGTTAAACTTATGAGTTAAAGCATCTCGATATCGATTGCTAAATGTGTATATACAAAAAAATCGACTTTATACCTAAATATAAGATTACGGAATTTTTCCCCAATGCTCTGCCGTTATGCCGCCATAGCTTTATATCATTTTCAATACGTTAAAGAAGGTTAATTTACTTAAATATGTTAAACTAATGATTTGAAGCATTTCGATAACGCTTGCTAAATGTGTATATACAAGAAAATCGACTTTATACTTAAATATAAGATAACGGAATTCTTCTACATTCACTGCCGTTATGCCGCCATGGCTTTATGCCAACATCAGTTCGTTAAAGAAGGTTTATTAACTTAAATATGTTAAACTAATGAGTTGAAGCATTTCGATATCGCTTGCTAAATGTGTATATACAACAAAATCGACTTTATACCTAAATATAAGATTACGGAACCGCTTGGCTTTATATCAACTTCAATACGTTAAAGAAGGATAATTAACTTAAATATGTTAAACTAATGATTTAATGCATTTCGATATCGCTTGCTAAATGTGTATATACAAGAAAATCGACTTTATACCTAAATATAAGGTTACGGAATTTTCTAAATGCACTGCCGTTATGCCGCCATGGCTTTATATCAACTTCAATACGATAAAGAAGGTTAATTAACTTAAATATGATAAACTAATGATTTGAAGCATTTCGATATCGCCTGCTAAATGTGTATATACAAGAAAATCGACTTTATACATAATATAAAATAACGGAAT